>CM041196.1:11057670-11544684 GCA_023078555.1 Ulva prolifera
CGCGAGCCAGCTGGACGCGGCTGCGAGCCCGGACGAGTGGCGGGACATGGCGCGGGCCGCCTTTGACGCGCTGGACCTTGACGGGGACGGCAAAGTGCAGCGGGAGGAGATGGAGGTGGTGCTCGCGGGACGCTGCCCGGAGAGTGTGCGCTGCTCAATTACATCTGATGACGTACCTGTAAATGGAATTGTAACTGTACAGTAAGTGCTGCTGGTGACACTATGCGGTCTCCTGTTGCGTTTGTATGTTTATGAACTGGCACGTGTGGTGTAGCGGTCATAGCACTGCATTGCTTCCTTCTTGGTGAGTACACTGTTGATTCGGGGGCTTGACATTTTTTATTTTTTTAAATCAGTCAAGCGCTGCCTGCTGCGCCGCGGGAATGTGCACCCGGCCTGTGTGGTTCTCCTCCGCTGCTATGCCGCAGTTCTCACATACATGGCGAAGCGGATATACCCGCACTGGCCGGGTTGGCATCTCCTCGGGCTGAAAAGGCCATATGGCACTGGCCTGGGCTAACGAGACCAGCACTGCCTGATGCTCAGCTTCTCTCGTTCCAAAGAGCGAGACCAGCCCATGCGTGGAGTGTCCTAACGTGCAACATCCTCGTCGCAGTAAAGAACCCCCGTCAGTACACAGACCCCATGAGCAAACGCGGCGTCATCAGCGTCCGGCGGCAAGTGAACGCTGCGGTGTGTGTGACTGCAGTGCTTGGCAGGGTGATCAGGTGCTCTGCGTTGCAATAGCCCTAGTCTTGTTCAGTTGTACATGACTTGTTTGTACATAAAGTCCTGGCAATTTGTACACAACTCTACCTTTTCTTTGCTTCACATGGCAAGGGAGCGCCGAGGTGCAGGAGGTGGAGTCTGCGATCGAGCAGGCGATGCTGGAGGCCGGGCTTGCCCCCGATGCCGCCTTCCTCGACTACCCCGCCTTCATGCGCCTGCTCTCCTCCGACCTCGCCGACGCCTCCAGCCGCTCCATCAACAAGTTTGCGTCCATGAAGCTCGGCAACGTGCCCGGCGGCGAGTCAGCGTCGCTATCCGAGTTGCTCAAGCAGGCCTGCAGCACCAGCCTCCTGGACCGCCGCCGCACAGGGTGCACCAGCGGGCTCGAGCGCGGCGGCAGTGCCGCGGGGGAGGATGCGGGGCTGAGCGCGCGGGTTGCTGCGGAGCTCGCGCGTGGCGGGGGTGGTGGCGGCGGCGGCATGCGGATGGACGATGCGTACGCGGCGGCGATGGCGGGGCGCGGGGGCGACGGCGGCCGGGGGGCCGGGGGCGGCCGAGGGGGGGCCGGGAGTGGGGATGTGGACCCGTACGGTGCCTCGGAGGCGGTGCGGAGCGCGCTGCGGCCGGTCGCGGAGGATGCGGTGGCTGCGGCGCGCGGCACCGCGGCCGTCGCGTGCGCGGCCGAGCCGCAGGTGGAGATGGGCCACGGGCCGCCGGGCGGCGGCGGCGGCCGCCGCGGAGTACAGGGTGGGTTTGACAGCGGGGAGGAAGGCGGGGCCGCGCCGCGGCCGGCGGCGCCGGAGCGGATGGTGCGGCCAGGGGACAAGGGGTTAAAGCTGCGGGCGCGGATGTCGTCCGACGACCGCGTGCCGAAGCCCCCCGTGCGGACGCTGGAGTCTCTGATGCTTCAGCCACAATAGCGGCCACTGCCGCTCGGGATGCTCGAATCCCGGCTTCCGCAGCCACACAGCTGCGCTGCGGTTCGCTGCTGCTGCGGTCGCGGCTGCGGCTGCGCTGTATACCCGCCGTATGGGGTAGTTTCCATACGGCTCTACGTAGAAATCTGCCATCCTTGTCCTTTACATATGTCCCTAGAGGTTGGCTCAGGCTGGATCGCTGCAGACCGTGCTCCTGTAGGGCGCACTGCCGTGCGGGGATCCCGGCCGGCTCCTCCGTCCAAGCCGCTCGCTGCGGCATCCCTTTGCTCGCGTCCGTTCCACGGCCTTCAGTATTTTTTCTCTGTAGCGTGTCAGATGGTTTGGGTGCACAGCACACAGCGTGGCACAGCGCACAGCATGTGCCTGCGACCTGCCCCACGCTGCGCGTCTGAACAGATGCAGCGGGACCAAGACTTCACACCGTGAGTTTGCAGCCTGCATTGCCTGTGCACAGAAGTGTGCTGCGGTCAAGGTCGGTGTAAGGAGATGTGTGTGATAAAGTCGCTGTGGCTACTGGGGCATCTGCCGCCGTGGCACACATACCACGCTGAGTGGTCAGGCAGGTGCAGACGGGCTGGATATGATTCAGTTTATATGGGCACACGCATGAGGCGGTGATGTGGAGAGCCGGGGCCTGGTGTGTCAAGCCGCCGTCCGGCTGAGCGTGGTCATGCCATGTCGGTCTTACAGCGCTTTGGTCACCCTGACGTGGACCTGTTTTCTCATCTGGTTTTTTGCTGGTGATCGTGTGAATCTGTGTGCATGTGTCAGCATGGTGTGCCACCGTTGTAATTCAGTATTCCGGTGCTTACGGAGAGGCTGCTTCTAGGACAAGCAAGTTTTTCAATGTTACATCACTGCCACGCTGCCGATGGCTCAGATGCAAGCAGCTTCGCAATACCAGTGTTTTCAGCACACGGAAGTAAGGAGGGGAACAGCTTGCGCAGCGCCCACAGGTGCTCGCATCAATGAGCGCTGCAAGCTGCCCTGAAACATTCTTTGGGCGCAATCACCGCGTCCAGCACAGCTCCTGTCATAACAGCTATGTCTATCTGTTCGGTGCTGGCGCATCCCTGTCGGTAGCCACAGTGTCACACAGGTGTTGCTGATGACAGCCAGTTTGTAAGGCGGAAAGGAAATCTCCGAAACCATCATAGCAAAATGCTCCCGCATCTCAGCTGGTCGCCCCATCCCATTTTTATTGGATCATTTTTTAGTCCATACTTTCCTGAGCCTTCAATTCACATACGTCCGCTATCATTTCCTGCGCTTTTTGCCTTTCTTGCCCTTATTGCATGCCCCGCTGTTCTGACCTGCACTCTCGCAGCCACAATGAGATCACGAATACCAACAGCCCTTGGACTGTCCTGCCGAAACCTGATTCCGCATTGGCTTTGCAACAACGCGCACTGGTGGACACAGCCTAGCGGCGGGTATCGCCTATGCCGGTCCACCCGCCGCAGGTCCTCTGTCGACCCCACAGGCACATATCTCAGCAGCTGCGACGTACTTCACAGCAGCTGCGACGTACTTCACAGATAACAGCTGCACCGCCCGGTATGCACGCAGCACAGCGGCGATCGCTCCCGCCGCTCACAACTTGGCCCGCACACCGAGGCTCCAGTGCATGCAAAACCGGCGCGGGTGGCGCGATCATTCTATTGTCACCACACCGGAGCGTGGGCATGCCCGATTCTGTGCCTGTGTCGCGGTCGCTACCCTCGGCGCCGGCCACCTCCAGTATCGAGGTGCCCCCATGGACTGCAGACCTACACTAGTTTGATACTCCGAGGCAGCGGTTTGTGAGTTTCCGCGCAGCAGTTTTGTGGCTGCCATCCAGAAATTAATGAGACCTAGACGTCCTTAATTAGACCTAGATATATCCGCATTTGTTCCAACTGGTCGGGCCCGACGGCCCGACGGTGCCTCGACCGAGACGCCGCAGCTGAGGCCACGGGGTCAATGCCTTCACGGGGTCACGTGGTAGCTGATCGAACGAGGGCGCACCAGAGCCGTAGTCGCAGGGGTAGTCGTACACGTCATCGCAGAACACCACGGCGTCGTCGTACACGGCGACGTCGTCCTCCCCCGGCACGCAACCGCCGATGCTGACGACCTCCGTGTACATGTCAGGGTCCATGCCGTCGCCCGGTTGGCCGTCGGCAGTGCCGGCGACCCGGGCGGAGCTGTTGGAGCAGCGGTAGTAGCGGCCGTTCAGCTTGCAGTGGCCGTTGACGCAGCGCGGGCATCGCGGCATGAGCCTGCATGCATGTGTGCGCCATCGGGACGCCTTGTGTGCGTTGCACGGATAGGGTTGGGGAGGGGGGGGGGGGGGGGGGCTGGGCACGGCTGGGGTAATGCAGGTGCAAGAATAGAACCATGGTTCTGGCCACCGCTGTCAGCAATAGATGCAGGCAGAGCCGCGTGAGACCGAACGCCGACAGCGCTTGCATACAGCTGGGCCCCCCCACACGCATGGATGCCGATTGTTGCTGTGTGTTGGTGGATCGGAGAGGTTGCTCTGCTATACAATAGCTTGAGATCTTGTAAATCGAACCCACACACACAACCCCCACTCCTCTCACAGGACCCGGCCGGAGCAATGTCATGCTTTCGAGCTTTAACAGGGCGATGCGCACGAGAGGATGTGTGGCCCCTCTGAATGGAGAAGCGCCCGCGACCCAGCCGCAACGCCGGATGCATCGTCACCATGCATGTCGACAAGGCTGTGCCCATACACCGCCTCGTTATAGTCCTCATGGCTGTCGTCATATGCATGTGCGCCACCTGTCGCCTCCGCCGCCGCCTCGATCTCATCTGCGCTTGAGAGTGCGGCCCTGGCGCCGGCATGCATGCGGGCCGTGGCATGCCGTCCAGGGGCCACGCTGCCGAGGCCTGCGGCTCTGAGGTCATGCGCCGCAGCATGCGCAGCAGGGAGGCACAGCACGGCCAGCATGCACACGCTCCGAATCATCTCTCTCACCTCTGGGTCCCCGGGGCGAGCGCTGCACAATACCGTTTCTTCAAATTGCCGGTTCTCTCAGGTGTGAATGACCCAAACCCTGACGGCACTCGTGACGCTGTGTTTGTCCGCACCCCGTTGCTCGTCTGTGACACGTATGCTGCGCACATGCATGCAACCGCAGGATACGAACTTGAACGCCGGCAGTGCGAGGACCCCCAGTAAGCGTCACGGTACGCGTGGCTGGCTTCATGATCAGATCAGGCACGTACAGCCGACACGCGGTAGTCATCACACGCACCCTGCGCATGACGCATGGGCCGCATCCATGGCCGTCCCGACGTCTGACACCAGCCACGCAGCTTTAAATTCAGACGTACAGCCTTGGTCAAAACGTGGGTGCAGAAAGCTCAAGGCGGAAGGGCCTGAGACAAAACAGGACAATGCTTTCGGATTCTGACGACGCATAGAGCACACTCACGACCAGCATCTGCAGCCCGCATTCGAGCAATGCACGCCAGGTCGCGTTTGCCAGCCACATGCATGTGAAGGACAGCTAGCTCGTTGGGCAATCGCACAGTGTCTATGCTGGCAACACACACACCTGAAACTTGATGTTTTCTGCAGCGTCTGGTAGCAGCCGCTGAAGAAGCCTGTACTGAGAGTGGGGGGCTAGCAGCTGTGATCTTGTGTTTGCCTGTCACCCGCCTGCGCCTGCGTTCCTGTCGCGACACCTTTCTGTAGCTATAGCACACTTCACACGCTCCACTGACTAGCAGCTGGTTCGACGGGACATGTACACTTTCACCTCCATTCTCGTACGTATATATATGGCTCGAAGGCGCGAAACGGGGACCACGCCGTGCGCCCTTTAGCCTCAGTGCTAGTCGCGAGCTGTTGCATGCGCGCTGAGGCTAGTGCCTGGCGAGCCGCAGCACCGGCAGCGCGCATGCATGCTATGGGATGAGTAGTGCTCGCACAGCCCCGGAGGACCCCAGGCCGGAACGTGTGCACACCTTCCACATCATATGAGGACTTGCCGTGGCGGTGAACAGTGCACACTGTGCGGTGCACGGAAGCTAGCATGATGGCCAGAAATTCGGTGTTGGTGTTTGTCTAGACAAGGTCTTCTCCCGTTCACTCTTTTGTAACGAAATATTCGGAACTGTGCTGTGCACGTGGTCGCGACAACCCACGGGCCCGACAACCCATGGCGCCACTGCCGTGGGCACTGCCAGGTTGAACGTTGACGTCATGGTACGTATACGGTGCTGCCAGTAGAGATGCACCTCCACATGTGCACAAACGCGATGGCAGACTTCCGAGTCGAAGTTCCGACTGCCAGTGATGAGACGTACATCGCAGCAGGTTGGATTGGTGCAGGGCGAGTGCAAAGCAGGAATCCCACACGCGGCAGTGCACAGCTGTTCGTACTTCTGAGTATGAACTTTACTACAGCTAGGCGCGGCCAAGTTCACACTGTACTGCCGGACCTCGCGGTCCGCGTACGTCACATCGCACGCGTACGGGGAGGATCCGAGTCACATGAGTACTCTGATTTCGATGGGCACAGTGTCGGCCGACACGTGGGTGACAGCGCCCGGGATATATAGATGTTAATGGGCTTCAGCAGCAGGATGCAGGAACGCTAACGTCATGATCACACGATCTCCGGATCCCACGTAGCTGATATCAGGCAGTCAACGAATCGCTCATTTAGGATGCCGCGCGGACGGCCGACAGCGCTCGGTGTAGCGCACTGCGCACCAGCGGGCAGGCGAGTGCGCGGTTTACACGTGTACATTGGCTCGCGACGTGTCTGATGCACTGCCAGCGAATTTGAAGGCCGTGGCCTGCGTTGCCGCAGTGCACATGACTAACGTGCGCATGCTGACCACCTCTGTACATATGTGACAGCTGCTCGAGGCCTCCGGACGGATCCATTGCAGAAATCGTGAAACGTGACATGGGAGATCATCACAGCTGAGTGGACTTCAGGCTGACGGGCTCTCTACGAACACGTGTGCACAACGCTCGAGCTCCAGACCCGAGGTCTCCTGGCCCCTGAGCCGGCTTACATCACGTGCATCATGACTCCGCAGCTGCAGGTGTGGTCAGGGTGGGGGGGCCACCTGGTTTTCCACAGGCTTATGACCCTAGGCCTGATGAGGGTCGAACAGCCCACATCTAAAGCAGAACGAAGAAAATCTGAGCATGTGGGACTCACACCCTCGAGGAGCTCCTGAGGTTCGGAGTGGGAGCAGTGACTGTGGCAATCCAGTAAGGTGTCTGCTACACCACTGGATTGCCACAGTGACGGCTGCCCTGGTGCCCGCGGGGGTTGCCCACGTGCAACCCACCGCCATGCATGCCAGCAGTGTTACAAGGCCCAAATTTCTCAAAAGCGCGCAGCCGTGAAACATGCCATGTTTCACGGCTGCGGGCCTTCAGTGATGCCTGCTGGTGCACCAGATTGGCAGGGGTGCTGTGTACCATCTGAGGTAGAAATTTCTACTTTAAAGTGCACTGGTAATTTATTAAAAAAGAGGGAACGGGAGGAGACAAGCACCAAAACCGAATCTCATCCGAATCAACAGCAACACACCGTTTTCTCCCGTTCACTCTTTTGTAAATACAGCAACACACCCACAGACACGCGATTACACTACAACCGCACGCACACCTCAGTCCGGCAGGATCGCGTCCTCCAGGCCTGCCAGTGGCTCATACTGCAACCCCTGCTCACGAGACGTGACAAGCTAGCCCAGACTGCCGATGCATGTCCGCATTGCCCCGCCGCAACGACTCTGGTTGTTAACAACGTTGCTGGCTACATCACAGTCATGAGTTTGCAAAGACAGTCACGCCGAGATTTCACACGCCGAAACCTGGCGGCCGGTGCCAAGCGGCCTCATCAGATCTGATTTAGATGACTCGGTGATCAGTCGAGTCTCGAGTCTCGAGTCGAGCAAACAACATCGACACCAGGAAGCATGTCCCCTAACCTTCGGTCCTCCAGAGCGAGGAGGCTGCCCAGGCCCAAGGAGCTGCGTATCTCAGAGATCTGCATGCATGCATATGCATCCGGTCTGGGCGCCCTTCTGGCTGGCACCTGCCCGGAATTCCGGAGTTCGAACTGCGGTACGCTGTGTATACGTTTCTATAGAAACGCTGTGCAGCGAGATCCGATCATGAAGTCAAGCCAGGTGGACCTGGGCATCTAGATCCCATGGTCAAAGTGGACTCTTGACCTTGGCATGGTCCAGGGCCATGCCAACATGCATCGGATGAATGCATGTCTGGATGTCTGGATGGAGCGTGCTCAGCACACTGCTGTGGACGTGGTGAACTTGTGTGCTACTGTAAAAATGTGTTACGTAACAATTTTAAATGTCATCATGCTATTGTACTGTCAAGTGATGTGCTTCTGAATGCTGGGCCAAATCATCCTACATTGTTACCGGACACGGATAATTGGTAGCTCCGGGAAGCCAGGACAGGACAGGACGACGAACTGCACACGTCTCGGCAGTGTGTGTGTCACTGTGCGAGGCGGGCGGGCGGGCAGCGCTGCCAGCATCCCCAGCTTCATCCATCTGTCAACACCAATCTTTGTGTGCTGCTCGTGGAGAATCAAGTGACATGCTGCAAAGCCTCAGCTGTGACAAGTCTGCTGCCTGCAGCTGTCTTGCCAAGCTAGCTAGCTAGCTGAGCCTCAGCTGAGTCACCATATGTATATGTAAATGTATATGTATATGTATATGTAGATGGACCCCAGTGCAGCATGACACAGCTATCTGTGCACAGGCTGCTTTCGCAGTGCACAGTACACTCTTCAGCTGTCCTCAATTCTGGACATGGCAAAGAAGCAGATCTCTGAGGCGAATGACGCGTTTGTCTGTATGTCCGTCAGCAGCCTGCACAAGTTGAGGCTACCTGTGACGTGGTGGACATGTCAGATGTTTGTGGGATGCTGATATATCCATGACGTCCATTGATTCAGATGAGATTCCGTTTTAGTGTCTGTCTTCTCCCGTCAACTCTTTTGTAAAACCTCCATGATATCTGCTTCACACCCTATGCTTTGCACCAGCCGGCATTTGCTTTGCACCCGGCCAAAAACACTGCGCAAGCAGTATTAGCAAGCTCGAGATCTGCCGCACAATTCTCGTCCGAGTACCCACAACGTACGCAGCTAATCGTCGACTCAAGATGCATATGCATATGTGCAAAACGGGCACGCACCCCATGCATGTATGGGAATCTTTCCAGCCTGCTGGTCGTGTTGGGATCAATTGAACCTCTGCAGGAAGCCCATGGCCATGCCCTGCAGGCCTTTACCTCTGTGGATGCGTGCATGTACACGCGACCCACCGTGACCACCCCCAGTAGCCCTCAGTAGCCCATACATCGTGTCCCCCATAGGCCACGGCATATGATGTGCAATAGTGGTGGCGTCTTGCTGTGGACGCCCGCATGCTTTGGGTAGCGATGCGGGTGCCTGCTGTTCGATGTGACCACTGTTGATTCTGTTCCTCCCGACAGCGTGCCCGACCCCGTCGCTCCGCAAGCTGTGCCACAGGCATGATGATAATGATGCAGATGAGATCGACCCAGTGGGCTCTGGGTGCAGTTGGCGCACAGGACAGTGCCCTCCCTCAGCTAGGGGCACTTGCTGTCTGCTGCCTCAGCATCACAGCAGCTGGGCCGTCCAGTGAGCAGCTTGGTCGGGGCCTTGTGCACAGCCATTTGCTTCACCACTGGGGACAGCAGCTGGGCTCTGTGCACAGTCAGGTTCCTGCTCTTGTTCAACACATGGTATCAGTCATCGACCGGAAGTGTGACTGGGCTGCAGCTGTAGCCCATCGGATCAGGTGAACAATGCGTCCTGTTGGACCTTGTACCTGCGTTCTACTGATGACACAGCTTCAGGTTCGGTGAGCTTCGTTAGGTCCTTGCTCCAGAATTGACGGTACAGAGCTGTAAGAGGTGCTGCAAAGTGACGTTTCGATAGCTTTCACAAAGACCTGTCACTGAGCATGACACAAGTACTTCAGCGGAGCCTAACAAGCATGTGGAGAGTGCCGTCCAGACCGGGTGTGACCGGACACGGCGATTGCGTCACGCCTTAGAACGGACGTCCATACGCTGTGAAACGTCATCTATGCCTGCAGCTACACGATGCAGCTGCTCAGAGGCGGGAACTCCGTGGCAGCTGTGCAGCGGTCGACGTATTCGACAGGCGTCCGTGGACCGACAGATGCAAAGAAGGCTTTCCGATCAGCGTGCAAGCGGTTTCTCCTACCCCTTTCCACCCTCGATTGGAACTTCACAGCCGTGAATTCTGCAGGTTGTGGGGTACAGCCTGTGATGGTGCCTGCACCACCACGTACATTGCAGCCGATCATTCTGATGCTGTTGGTCTGCTGACACATCCGCCAAGTTCGGTTGTTTTCGCGAGTCAGAGTTCAGAAAATGAACAGCTGTCGCGCAGGTGACGTTACGGCTGTGCCGGATGCGACCATGGCATGCTGCAGTATTGCAGTGGGAGGACCAGTGCTGGCTTCGAGAATTCACCACAAAGACATACAGCGACCCGACAATCAATTGACAGGCTTTGGTGCCGACGGTGTATGCCAATGTGGTGACGTCTGACAAACGCTTGCAAGCGACACTGCAGTACGGTGTAGCGGTCAGCGAGCCCAGTCTCGGTGCATCAGCTGTTGTGTCGGTATGCAAGCGTATGCGAGCACAGTCACAGCGTTTACGTCAACTTGACACAGCGACTGCACAATCCGAATCGAATCAAATTACTCAAAAGGCAGGTCCGCTCAGTCGCCTGTCGATACATACCACAACATCAAACCACAACACGCGATGTGCACCTGCCTCGGTACCAGCCTGCACTCTGGACCTCCGCAAGCATGCCAATGCTCTCTGATGATCCAGTGACAGGACCCAGTGGCATAGCAGCCATGTCACTGCAGCGCCACACATTTCTGCCTGGTCATGAAGTGCCACACATGTCTGCCACTGAACTGCACTTCTGCTGCGGGAAATTCAAGCACCCTCCCCCATGCTTTAGCCCAGATACACCCACAATCATCCTGTGCTTCCATTTTCTTCGCCCTTCTCCGCCCTCGTGCAGGGACCCTTTGCCTCCCTCTCCGTTGTCCTCGACCTGACCATGTTTGCTTCGCCCATGCATGCCCACGCCCTCGCCGGCCGCCACCTGCACCAACATCTCCGCGCTCAGACATCTATCATCTGGGCACATGCGGTCAAGGTGCGCGTGTGCAGAGCAGTGCTGGGTCGCTTTGCTGCGTTTTCAGGGCTGCCACCCAAAAAATAGACCTGGATATTTGGAATTGTTCTATGTGACCCAACACGTGTGGAGAGACGCCTCACCTCACACTACGAACGGGACCACACAGACATGGCCAGCCATGCCCACATGCTTTCACATCAGCCGCTCTTGCACAGAGCAGCGGCAGTGTGCAACAGTGACATAGAGGCCGCGAGAGGCTCCCGGTGGGTGTTACAAGGATAAAGGTGGCGAGGCGGGCAGCACCGCGGCTCCCGGTGTGTCCCAAGGATAAATGCGGCAATCGTCAGGCGGCAGCATCGCGGAACAGCAGTACAAGATCACAACCATTGCTCCAGTACCGACGTCCGATGTACACACCCACGCCATCGCACCGGTGACACCCACAGCTATAGCGCAGGAGGCCCGGTGTGAGAACAACGGCCACATTCTGAATCCGTTCAGAACTCCTCAGGCCCCACGACGTGAAAGACAGGCCTGAATGAGCACAGCACAGCGGGGACGGGTGGCTTGAGACACGTCTATGTGGCAATCGAGTGGTACCACTGGCATGCCACGTTTCAGCAGCATGCCCCTGCCGGTCAACCCATGCATGCATGAGATATATCACGTAGTCGCTTATAAGAATGCTACCAGGCGACCGAACACATGGCGCGCCGTGAGTGCGGTCGCCTTGCAGCGTACGTCCTCAGGGCTGCCATTCCAGTTCAACACATTCGCTAAGGGATCTCTTCCGCGGAAGAGATCCCTTGGCGGTGCGAGCCCGTGCCCGTTCACTAAGCCGTAAAAGCGTGTTCCGGAGCGCGGGGGTTTGTGTATAGGGTCGAGCCCGCCGACCCAGCATGCTGGATCGCCCGGCCCGAGCGCAAACACAGTTTCCCCCCGATATTGATATCCCGCATGTCTGACGGCACAGTCAAGTAAAGTCAACTTACATTCAGTGCACTACGGCTTCAGACATGCAGCCGCCGGTCCCCGGCTTGGAATTCCGTATACGTAGGCTGCATCAGAACCCTGAGAAGAGCAGCCGCATCTACTCTTCACGCGCGCATGCGGCTCAAACAGCAGCTTTTTTATCCAGATCAAACCCACACAGTGGCACGCCACATTGCAAGCACACCAGCGCTGCAGCACGCCATGCGGTGTACGCCATGAGGTGTGCGTCTAGAGGTGCATGGCTAGAGGTGTATGTCTAGAGGTGTATGTGTAGAGGTGCAACACTACGCGCAACACCTTCAAGGAAGTTCACAGTACAACTGCATGTTTCACAGTGTAAGCCTTACCTGAGGTGAAGGGCGAGTGCGGAGACGTATACGTACCCTCGCCCTATTTCCCGTTTCCACCCTTTTTGCCCTCTTCACCCTCTGTGCCCTCCTTGCCCCTTTTACCCTCACCGCCATCATCGTCCTCGCTGCCCTCTTCGTCCTCGCTGCCCTCATAGCCATCCGCAAACTCGTAGACATCATCACAGTATGCGATGTCTAGGCTAACAAAGTCGACGAGGATGTCGCCCGCCCCGGGCTGGCAGTCGTCGAGGCTCTCCACGAGCCGCTCTTCGTTGAGGTCGGGCTGGGTGGCGCTGCCTGTGTTGTCGAAGGAGCAGCGGTAGAAGCGGCCGCCGTACCGGCAGTGGAAGCCATTGCATCGGGGGCACCGGGGCATACTGCTGCACCACTCAAAACGATTTTTGCCCACCTGCGATATCGATCTTGATATATAATGATAATCTTCAGAAAGCCAAGTCATACTATATGATTATCTAGATAGCACTCCGCCCACCTGAATGATTCCGAAACGGGGCTCATATCAGGGTTCTGAAAAATTGACCACCTCAGGTGAACCCCAACTAATAGATCTGGCACTTCGGAACTGTGATTCGAGATATCGGACCCCCACTGGGACTCCGCAGCAATGTTCAACAGAAGTTCTGCACCGCCATGGTCAGCGCTCATCGTACGCACAGCACATAGACATACATGGCAGAAACTGTCGCTGTGTACACCCGAGCTTGAGGACGATCGGCGCGGCCATGAACGTGCGCTGCCGGCCTGGTGGCGCGGTCTGCGCGGTCGCGTTGAGCGCAATCGCATTTGTGATCATGAACACCACCCGGGTGTGCTTGGAGTGCCATGCAGCCAACAGCAGATGAAAACCCATGCGGACGTTCGGCATCGATCATGCACTCCGGGCCAGGGATAGGTTGTGAGATCACACAGAACAATTCTGAAAATTCGGTCTAAGTTCTGGATGGCAACCCCACATTGCTGCTCATGGCTTGCACTTTTCAGAATACGGCTCAATCAATCTAGATGCACGTTACTTTACCCAACGCGGTGGCAGACTTCAGGGATGACGCCGGTCTCCGCTTGAACACACAGCTGCTACCTGCGCATCTCCAACTCTACTCTCTGCAGATTTTGCGGAAAGCTACCAAATGACGCACCTCCAGGTATGGGTCCCAGTGTTGTGCAGCAGCCCCCTCGCGACATCACCAGCCCACGCCTCCTCAGTCACGAGCACGTCGCCATGCCCCCCGTCTCCCGCCGCGCGCGCATGCACCCCTCCAGCGCGCAGGGTGGGCGCCGCAGCATGCGCAGCGTGGCAGCACAGCACAGCCAGCACGCATGCGCTCCACAGCATCGCGGCCGCCTCCGGCCGTCGGCGCATCGGTGTCCCCATTCGTTGCTGCCCTGCACTTCAGGCCGTCCGGTGTAGGTGCATGTAGCTCCCCCCTGCAGAACAATTGTCTGATTCGCACGCCCCCGCACGGCTGAGATCCCGCACGCCCGCGCCTGCGCCTGCGTTTGGGGTTGCATACATATGAAGCGGCGGCGGCTGCGTGGCTTTGGTGTGTGGATATGCGTGTGTGCATGCATGTTCGGTGGGTCTCTGTCATGCTGGGACTGGGCGCTGTGTTCGGGACCGCCGGCGGATTTGACGTGGATTACAATCTCCTGACGTTCATACGCTGGGCCGTTGCTTTGCTTTCTCGTTGTCCTGTGGTGCTACAGGCCACTCCGGCTTTGTCCTTGTAACACAAACCCGCGTTTGCAGCTGCGGGAGCACTGGCATGTGTAAATGAGCTTGGGCGCCGGCTATGGTACACCCCAGGCCGCTGTTCGTGGGTGTCTTGGTGTTTGCTTCGTCTGCTTGCTCCTTTCGCGGTGCTGCCCGACTCGCTGCCTTTGTACTTGTCACAACACCCCAGGCCACATCATGCAGTGCTATGAAAGCAGCGCACATGAGAACAAATTTAAAATTGGCTATGTTAACCGATCGTACCGCGTCCACAGTAGTCATGATTGCAGCAGAATGGACGGGCGTAGACACTGTCAAAACAGTTGGCAATCCAACTGTAAATCCACACTACTGTACCACCAGAAATCGTTCCGCTGCAGCTTCATGAACACCAGCTCCAATGTTCTCGCGTCCGCGGCGATCGGGTTGCAGCGATCCGTGATACATATACGGATCAATGCATGAGGAATTTGATTATACCGTGATACATACATTCCATTGAAGAGTCCTGGCTGAGGGGAAGTGCTATTATACACGGAAGTGCTACTGTACACATATGCGTGTATGTACATGCCACGTACCAGCTAGCATCGCGCATCACGCTTGCCAGTGGCCACAAAACGAAGGATGGCAGGATGACGTCATTGTGTACACTGTTCCGGAAGTGCTATGCATGTGGAGTTCCTCGGGGTAATGCAGCGGCTGCGGGGCGGCTTGCTTGAGATTTGCGTGTACATGATTTGTACGATATCGTACGTTGGCGCAAACAAGGCCAGAGCGGCAGTAGCACAGGCGGTGCAGCGCCGCGGGCACCAGAGGGGGCGAGATGTGCACAGCGCTGTGATGTGTGCGTCAGAACGCGTCAGCGGCCTGTGGTGCATCATCGCCCATCCTGTTCGGCGCTCGATTCGGCTCACGCTGCACGCAGAGCCATCATCATGGCGCATCGGGCGTCATTGCGGAACACCGCTACGCACGGTACGCGCCATGCACTAACTGTGGCTGCGCCATGGCCTCAGGGCCAGGCCTGACTTCCGAGGAGAGATGGTCACGCCATCGCGGTCCTACGCGGCAATTATACTACAAACAAGCTTTGGCTAGATGCAGAACACGCAAGTCGAACTTGCAGTGGAACCCGCCCGACACGGGCCACCACCTGTGCGCAACGTGTGCAGCACCGTCTCTACACCAGTCAGAGCTGCTGTACTGCAGACAATACCAAAACATTGGTTGTAAATGTACGTCACAAGGCTGACTGGGAGTGAGATCGTCAGGACAGGAACACCGAGCCACGCAGAGTATTTGCTGTGCATTCTGGCCCTCATCTGGCCATGGGCGCTTGGAAGCAACGTTTTAGTCGGAAACAATCGCAACTGATGCATTGTTGATCTCCAGAGACAGCATGGCCGACCAGTCGACGAGACAACGGCAAAGAAGGTTAAAGTGCCGTGCAGGTACCAGCAGCAGATGATGCAGGTCTGAACAGCTGCAGCCGTCGCACTGCGCGGACTGCGATTTCGGACACCTCGCTTGCGATTTTTTCACTACAGCTGCAGCTATGCACATCTCGCGCTGTAATGCTCGGATGGTGGAGGGGTCGTACCGAAGTGGGACGGTGCCGCAGGTCCGCGACTGAGCGAGCTCGAGGTCAACAGTGCTACAGCGAAGCCGGATCCGCAGCAGCAAGGGCGCGCAGTCTTGACCTGCTGCTAATGTGATCTACTGCGACGTGACTGTACTACATTTATCTACAGGATGTCAGTCCCTGCGTGTATGTGCGGAGTCAGTTGATCATGACAGCGATGCACACAACGTCAACGCGCA
This sequence comes from Ulva prolifera, assembly GCA_023078555.1. NCBI lineage: Eukaryota > Viridiplantae > Chlorophyta > Ulvophyceae > Ulvales > Ulvaceae > Ulva > Ulva prolifera. The sequence continues at coordinate 11,073,467 of CM041196.1, forward strand.
GCGCCGTGCAACGCTGATCTCTCGAAACTTCTGTTGCCGCGATTTGCCGCAGCGCTCGTGGTCTCGATAGGGGAAGCGCACGCAGTCAACGGAAAATGCGGCTGCGGCAGGTTGCTGAGCGTTCCAGGCCGCGCCGGTGCAGCGCGTGTGTGATGCTCACACCGCCCACCGTGTGCTCGCCGCGGCCCGCCGGGAGCGTTCTGGAAGAGTCAGCGGCCGGCAGGTAGTCACATGTTGGTGAGGCGTGTCAACCTGCGTGACGCCCCCCTCCTCGTAAGTAACATCCGGTGACCGAAAAGTATCTGACAATTTGGCCCTCTGGGGTAACCCTCTGGAACGTTCGCATCTCGTATCCGGGCATCCGGTCATACCGCACTATATTTAGTCCTCCGGAAGTGAACTGCCATGGCGTCAGCGGGGCAGCTCGGGTGCCGTCTCGTCACGCCTGCATGCTCTGACGTGCTCTGACATATGTCAGAGCATATATATATAGCTATAGCTGTAGCATGTCAGAGCATATGCTCTGACATGCTCTGACATGCTCTGACATGCTCTGACATGCTCTGACAGCTGTTCGGTGCGTTCACAGTGGAGGAGCCGCCCCTCCTGGGGCCTCGGTCCGAACAAACATCATCGGATATGCATCGGGGCTGCCTGCTTGAACACACAATACAGCGCAGCCGGGGCTGCAGCATGCATGCTTCCGTTCAGGGTGGCTACATCGTTTGATTGGAGCGACCACAGGACCCTCCCAACGGGCCGGGCCCATCGATCCGTGCACCTGCGCCGGCGCCTGCGGAGGCATGCATGCACATGTGCCGCGCCGCGTGGCCGGGAGGCCACATGCACACATGCACAGGGCCGGCACAACATCATGGCGCGAAAGGGTGCCAAGATATCGAGGAAGAAGCGAAAGGATGTAGCGATCGAGGTATCTAGCAGAGGGTGTTGCGGTGAGGGGCAGAATCAGGGTGGAGCCAGCGGCGGTGGGAGCGAGAGGGGGGGGGGGGGGGGGGGGAGGGAGCAGCTCCGTGGGCAGCTACAGGAACCGTTGAAAACTTTAAGTGACCAAGACACACACCAAAAAGAAGTCAGTGGCCAGACACGGCAGCTGCTACCTCGAGATAGCCGGACAGACACCAGGACACCCCAGTCTGCGGTGCTGTCCTTGAAAGGCGCTGCTCTAAGCGCCACGGCACCTCCAAAGCCACGCACTGCGTGGAACTGTTTGTGCTGTTGAGGCTACTGCCACAGAGTAGCTGCGGACTATCGACTGGATGTCTCTCGAAGTTGGCATGACTGAGCTTGACCGTATCGTGCATCCCACATGACACGCTTGCTACCTAACCTGTCAGCAGTTGATGCTGTGTGTTCGCAACAAGTGTTACAAGGGGGGAACCCTGATCGCTGCGGCCGCATTGGAGGAGAGGGGGGGGGGTGCTGCGCGTGACGGGCCATTGCATACCCTGGTGGCCACAGATGCTGGTGTCCGCAACGTCGCTGCACTGTACGCAACCCCCAACGTGCATACAACAGCTCCTCAAAAGCGGGCTGCATTGAAAAGCTCCAGCCACAAGGGCTCCTCAGAGCCGCTAATAAAAAAAAACAAGGGCGTTCTTCAAACAGCTCCTCCTTGTAAGCAAACCTCGCACGGCTGCTCCGAAAGCGGCAGCACGACGCCCCGGCCTCCGCGGCGTCCCCGGCCTCCGCGGCTTCTGCAAGACACAGGGCGCGCCCCCGCCCCTGCATGAGGAAGCCCCCGGGGACCCCTCACAGGTGCACCGCACAGCCGACACAACCGGCAGCTGGCTGTCAGGACGGCCGCTTGTCCTACGCAGCCGGCCCCTCCCACACCACAGTCCAGAGCAATTCTCACAAACAGATTTTCTGTGCGAGAGTAGCTCTGCGCCACAATCTACAGCACGCTCCGAGGTGGTCTCAGGTATTTCGACGTGGCCACCACCGAGGACCCGGCATGGCCCCGCATGGTGTTCCTGGCGTTGGCCCTGGCCCTGGCGTGGCCGTGCATCAGTGTAGTGGCTCCAGCACGACGACTCCTGCACCGCTCACAGCACGCGCCTGCCTTGCTCGCCGCATGCATGGGCGCAACTCACAGCACGCGCCTGCATGGCTCATCGCGCACACCGCGCCGCTGACACAGCACACATCCACACGTCAGACAGCGCGTATCCGTGCGGCTGACTCCACCGGCCACAGCGCGCAGCGTGTACCGCGCATGCACGCGGCCCGTGTTGCGCATGCATGCGCGCCGCTCGCCGCACGCGCGACGCACACAGCGCCAGCGCCCCTCACCGCACGCTGTAATTTGACAGGTACGCGTCCCGCCACTGCTTCAGCAGCCCCTCCGCGGACGGCCGCTGCTGCGGCCCCCGGCTGAGGCACAGCAGCACGCTGTCCCGGAACCGCCCCATGCATGCGAGCCGCGCCTCCGCCCCCGGGCTCCCTGGCTCCCACGGCAGCGGCTCGCGCCCCAGCAGCCGCCCGCGCATGTCCTCACGGAGGTGCTCCGGCAGCGCGCAGCCGCCGTTCGCGGCGCCGTTTTCGCGCGCGGCGGCGGTGGCTGGGGGCGGGTCGAATGCACACGGGGCGGCCCCTGGGAATGCGGGCTGTCGCGTGAACAGCTCGTACGAGAGGACGCCGATCGCCCAGATGTCGGCGGCGGCGGTCGAGGGCACGGCCTCGGTGCCGCACCCGGCCGCGTGCACGTCCTCTGGTGGTGTGTACTTCAGGTCCGGCCGGATCTTCCGCACTGTACCTGCAGCGCGTGCTGTCCTGTGACACCCGCCCAGCGTGATAGCGTGCAGACGTTTGACGTTCTCTTTTTATGGATTCGTGCATGCAGAGGTGACCCAATGCCGCGCCGGCTTGACGGCCGTGTGCTCCGGAAACGAGATGCAGAGCATGGGACATGGCGGACGACCTCCAATGTGCCTGGCACGTGCGTTGTGCATGTGCACCGTAGGGCAGGGGGCCTCCGCCTAGGGCGAGGGACTGCAGGGAGCGGCGCGGGCCATGTGGCGACGTGCAACGACGTGCAACGGCCGCGGTCCAATGGGCGGGCTGCCCAATCACATTGACAACTCAGGGATTCAGGCCATTGCTTTGCCTGAATGTGGGGGGCTGGCAGAGGCGTGGTGGGTAGTCCCAGTGTTGTGTCGCCTTGCAGCATATTTTTCGGGCTGCCATCCAGAAACTCAGCCCAAAAAATATCGGAATTGTTCTATGCGTGGAGCTGTTCTACATTGGGCCCGATGACCCAGCACTGGACGTGGCCGGCACGGCCATCAACCGCTGTGACCTGGCGCCAAGTCGTAGTCCGAGTCACGGGGATTGAGCAAGGTGTGCCGCGTGTGTACGGCTCGAAACCGCAGCACACCGAGTCGCGGGCACCGTGCAGCAGCCGCTCGCAGACAGCGGCAACTCACCCATGCATTGGTTTTGTTTACTGGGACATGCAGGCTGCAGGAGGTGGCCCGGGTGGAAGGTCCCGCACCCAGTTTGATCGCGTGGTCGAGGCTGCGGAAGGCCCAGCCGAGGAGGTCCGGGCCGTGGACGACGCTGTGTGGCTGAAGGGCGCCGTGGGCTTCGCCGATCTCATGCAGCTGCGCGACAGCCCGCACGTACCCCTCCAGCTTCTGCACACAGCACGCAGCACGGTCGGACGTGGAGATCGGCGAGGCTCTCGGTAGAGGCCGCACATGTGAGAGTGCGGGGAGGAGTTCTGGTGTGATTGGCCCCAGCAACGGCCAGCCTGTCCAGGGTATGCATAGGACGTGCCCAGCAGCTGAGGTAGTGGCTGTGGCTGCAGGGACGGGCCAGGCGATCGGTGGTCCAGGTTTGATCATCAATGGAATTTCTGTGGTCTATGCAGCCTACGCGAGAAGGTTGGGGCCAGCCGAGCGGGCTCGTGATGCTCAAACTAAAGCTGGATACGGAAAAGACGGAATGCTTCAACGGGCCCTGCTGTGGCGCCCAGCGCAGCAGGCAGCCAGATCCAGGCAGCGGGGGACTTCAGAGATGCACGAATCCCCGGGGTGAGGCTCACGGCGAGATCCCAGCGAGTGGGACCCACGATATGCCGGTGCCGCGTGACGAGCGCCCCTGACCCTTGGCACCCACGCTCCACGGCACGCAGTGTGCGCGCCACACCCAGCCGGTGTAGATTTGAACCAAATCTCGCTGGGATGCTTCCCACAACCCCCAAGCCGGAACAGAGATACGTGTCACAGACCCCACTCAGAAAGCCCGGAGGAGTCCCAGACCCGAGCACAGCTCTGAGATGCCACCAGGCAGTGGGCTGCAGATGCACATGCATACGCAGTTTTATCCGCCTTCCCGGAGTGAACGCTATCAGCTGTTGTTGCAACAACCCCAGGCACTACACGGCTGGGGTCCGGACGGGGGGGGGGGCGCGCCTGCGCCGTCGCGACAGAAGTGGCGTGAGCGCCCTCCGCGGCCGCCCACTGCGTCAGGCTGGTGTACTGCGGCGTCACGAGGAACGGCGGCAGCGGCTCCCCGGCCGCCGAGGCCGCCGCGCCGTCCTCGTTCGGCACAAATGAGAGCTTCCGCCGCAGCTGCATGCGGTGCGTGAAACTAGCGTAGCGCTGCTGCGCCGCGGCAAACGCGCGCGTGCAGGGATAGAACGTTACGGTCACCTGCACAGCCCGCGGACAGAGGTAGAACGTTACGGTCGCCTGCACAGCGCGCGCAGCGTGGGCAGCGTGCGCAGCACAGCCATGGCCCGCCCGCAGTGCGGCTGTTTTTGCGTGCATGGCTGCACCAGCGGGTGGGGCATCCTCATAGCACAGCACGCAGCACGCAGCACAGCACACATCCATGTTTGAGGCTCCGCCACGGTGTTGCCCGCAGCACAGCGCATCGTGCAACATAGCACAGCACAGCACAGCGCACACAGCATACAGCACCCGCCACGGTCACGCCGCACGGTCACCTGTCATGGAGCGGCAGGCAGCAGGCACTGGAGTCAGCAGCGGTGGGGGCCGCATCCTCTAAGCATGCATGTCACTGGGGCTCCACAACACTGGGCTGCTGTGTGCCACCGTCAAGGCCGGCAGCATTCACAGCGCAGCGGCCGCATACGTGCTTCGCTAGCAGGCGAACAGCCACAACACAGCATTCACCTGCAGGCGCTGGCCCCCTCGCATGCATGTGATGCTTGCCGTAATCCACGGACCAAAGTCATCCACAGGCATACCACCAGTGGTGGGTAGTCGGTGACATAGAACAATTCCAGATATTCGGTCCTATTTTCGGATCGGCAGCCCCAAGAAACGCTGCAACAGGGCCCAGCACTGCCCACCGGCCCATAGGCCAACGCGACAGCTGTGAACTGCAAGCTACTTCGTGGTGACCTAGCGTTTTGCACAGGGTGGCCAGGACGCACCCTCACGGCGTCTCCCTCCGTGTCGTGGCCGTCCACCTCGACACACCCCTCCACCTCCCGCGCCTGCCGGCCGCTCACGGCATAGCGGCCGAGCAGCAGCACGCCCGCCTTCCCGGCGCCTCCGGCAGAGTCCATCGCCGCGAGGGTGGCTAGCAGCGCCTCGACGGTCCATGGCCGCGCCGCCCTGCACTCACAGCACTCCTTCAGCAGGACTTATGACTTGGGCGAGTGAGAAAGGTCCTTCTCCAATCAGGGTTGGCCGGAAGGGCTTGTGGCTTTGTTAAACGACAATTTAATCCGATGAACATCATCCGATCTCAGCATCCGATCCCGTCATCATGTTCCTTACGCTATGCCATCGAGCACCCCTTACCCACCAGCCGCGACCCCGTGACGGTATATCTCTGCGATGTGGGTCAGCTAAACGGTTCACCCTTCGGAGGGTGATGACCATGGCCGTCTCAAGACTGACAGGGCGGAAGGTTGAACATGCAGACTGCTGTGGCCAATCCTGGGCAGCAGCGGCGATCCCTAGAAGGATCAACGCGGGAGAGCAGCCCATCAGCAGGGGGAAAATCAGACCATTAAAGTGGAAGTGACCCAGTTCGGGGAATCCTTGGACCCAATCTGGGAAAGGATGGCCCAAGTGTGGCCCAGAATTCACGGATGCTAGCTGGGTGTGCACCTGGCGTGCCGCACTCGTGCGAGCCTCACATGGCATGCATTAGCGTAAACGTGCAACACCAGAGCATCACAATGCATCAATTCAACCTCTTGTGGCACCAGGCGTGGCTGCTCTGCAGCCGCTGTGGATGAACACACTGCAGAGACTCTAGAGGGCAGGCATGCTGGACCATGTCTCTCCTGACCACAGCCACCCCGGAGCACGCCGGCACGGCAGCCTCCATGCGAACAACGAACAAAGACCCTGCACATACCTCAGGGAATGGCGACGCTGGACCGCTGCCGGGCTGAGATGGCCGCATGGCCGAAAATCTGCTTTTTGGCGCAGATGCTCCGACATTCGATTCCAGTGACTGCGCGGCACCGCACGCACCATGCCGTAAACGCACGCCTTACAAAGAGATAAATAAATATTACAATCAGTGGCGTGGCTTTCGAGAGGTGCGGTGGGACAGCGTCGGAACAAACGCGTTATGGGGAGATCTGGCGATGCTACATGAAGCGAGGCGTCGCTGCGTGCTCATGCGTCTCAGCACACATAACCAACCGCAGTAGGAGGGATTGGAATGATCTAATGGAATGTGTGGAGTCAGCAGGGTTGTTGGGGATTGCGCGAAGAGGCGCACTGGCTGTCTGCTGCTGTCATTGTCAGGGATGCTGCCAGTGCACCGAGGCAAGCACAGCTCGCCGTCGCGCGGTGGAAAGCCAGGAACGCCTCACGATGGCCTGAACGCGATGCAGATGCTGCTGGATTGAATGGCTGTGAGGCGATGGCTTCAGGCAGCGCGCGACATCGGTCTCTTGTAATTAAGCAGAGCTTTAAGCAGGCAGCCTCGGCAGCAAGAGCTCCGGAGATGTGCGGCTGATGTATTAACGTGCATGACAGGTGTGAACAGGGAGTGCATGTTGCAGCGTACGCTTGCGCGTCGTTGATGCAGGGGGCAGCAATTCACGTAGCCGGACCGACAGCCGGGATGCGGTCGACAGCATGATGTTCGAAAGGTGCCGCACCACCGCCACTTCCGATGATCTGATCCACATGCACGTGTTGGTGCCGCGGGTCCAGAGCGGCATGGTAGCCGAGCTCACGCGAGAGGAAATGAAAGAAAAGCGCTTTCGAGCCTGCAGGCTGCATGCATGCACAGTGACTACAGTGACATTGCCTCACCTGGGTGAGCCAACCCGGTGGGTGCGCCAAAGGAGGGTGAGCCACAAGCCGAAGTCGCGGAAAATGTTTTAATTGAGATTTGAAGGCTGATTTGTTGCCTTGCTACAGCTTTTGGACCGTACTGGGTGGTAACTCAAATCTACCTGCTGTGGACATGCCGGGCCCAGACATGTACACATCTAAGTAGTCCACATCGCTGCTGGCACACGAATCGGCATATCTGCGGCATTGTCACAGCACACCCGAGCACACCACTGTAGCATTTGAGATTAAGGCAGCTCTGATTCCCTGGCATGTTGATGTGCATAGATTAGGGTCCATGACCACCGTTTTCTGGCCTCAGCCTCAACAAAGTGAGGCCGTGGTGGTAGCCTGTGTCTCTGCTGGTGCGCTAAATCGCAGGGCCGTTTACTGCGCACCTTGCAGCAGCAGCAGCCCTCAGATCCACGGCCGAGCCGCCCCGGTCGCGACCTTTACCGTGGCAGTTGGCATCTGAACGCCGGGGTCGCCGGCAGCGATGGGTCTCCATGCATGCGGGGCTGGTACCATTGTACCGAAACAGTCAGCTGCGGCGGGCGCTGCCCCCCATCAGTTGCCACAGTAGATTTAGAATTTCTTCCTCCGCCGTCCCATGCAAATCTGTGCGAGAGGGCACCCTATCGCAGGTGCGTTGCTGGTTCGCGCGCCTGCGATAGCGCGATGGTGCGCGATGGTTCGCGCACCATCGCAACTGCTGCGGAGACACCAGGCCGAGACGTGTTATGCCGGTCCGTCGTCGTCATGCAATTTGGCATCAACCAGTGAACTTTCTCCGAGGCTACCTCGAGTTGATGAACACCACCGGCACACCGTCGATACAGAAGTTCCGGGCGAGGCAGGCCAGCAGATCTGACGTATGACTCGCACGCATGGTACGAGACAGCGACACGGAGCGCTCAGGATACCGTTTCGCCCATCGAGCAGCTCCTCGTCAATCGTCTTGGGGAGCTTTGCCTCAGCGTACACTTTTCTGCGGTACCGCCTAAGCATGCATGCATGCCTCATGGTGCATCGCCAAGGCCAGCGCACCATGCTCGGCATGTCTCTAACATTGCAGACGACGTGAGATTGCATTTCGTCGTCTGAAAGTAGCTGCACATTTGTTCCGGTTTCATGTGCCACTGATGATACTTGCAACGACATCGAAAAAGGTCATACCAGTTAAGGGGGAACAAGGGGGGGGGGGGGGGGGGGGGGGGGGGGGGGCGATGCTCAAGTTGGTTATGTAGGAGCGATGCTGTTCACCAGTCCCGGAGTTGGGATGTCCTTGCTGTCTGTTACAACAGCTATGACTGTCCGCTACAACAGCCACCATCTGCGGCAATGTTCTACAGGGAGCCTGCTTTTCATGCCCAGATACATCAGTCGTCAACACTGCATGCATACACTTTTAATGGGGGCAGGAGGGGATGAATCCAATTACACATGTATGGCCCAGACCATTCTCCAGACATCACGGGTCAAACACCAAGCATTGACTACCTATATCTGCGAGCGCGTTTCAACAGTTGGAGCTGCGGTGTTTCTGGCGGCCGGGTGAGCTGAATCTGCCAAGCTGTAGACCTGATTCACAATGCCTTTGCTACGCTATACATCAATGCATCATCTGCTCCAGAAGGGTTATGCACAAAAGTGCACTAGCTGCAAAGCATCTGCGACTTGCAAAGGTACAGATCAACCTTCGAGCTGTTGCTCAGCTCAATCCTCGAGCTGCTCCACGCACTTCGCAGCATCTGTGATTTCACACTGGCAGCAAGGGCCTGTGAACGTCGTCGCGCCAAACACCGAGATTGCATTCTTGCAATTGCCTCCACCCATGTTATTGCAGAAACTTGGGTCAAAGTCACGGGTTGTCGATACACCAAGGGCTTCACATTGCGCGCGACATACCACCGAGCATGTCGGAGTGCCGCAGGTTGACATCCCTGGTTTCGTCATAGTCTCTCCACAGACACGGAGCTGGCCGTTTGTTGAAGGATTCGGACATTCAGAGGTACACACATCACACTGCCCACTCTCAATGCCACACACACAGTTTGCGTCTGGGGAGGCAGAATTGGTACAGGGGCTAGAAGCTTTCATCATATCCGCCTGCAAAAATAACACATTGTGTGAACTATGCAAGGGACTGACATTGTAAAGTCATTCAAGATGTCAGCATTCTACTTCCTCGTGGGAGGCATGTCCACTGTGAACACCGGGCATGTGACATGGGCGAATAGGGAACGCACCACACACTCCTTGTCTAGGCACTTCTGGCAGGCGTTGCAGGAGCTCTTGCAGACGCCGTTCTCGCATGTCTGGCAATCGCCGCATTCATCGTGGTTCGCACACATCGCAGGTGGCGGCGGCGGTGGGGGTGGTGGTGAACCAGGAGGAGGCGGCGGGGGTGGGGCATCGGGCGGTGGTGGAGGGGGGGAATCGGGTGGCGGCGGAGGGGGTGCGTCAGGCGGTGGTGGAGGGGGTGCGTCAGGTGGCGGCGGGGTGGGTGGGGCATCGGGAGGTGGCGGAGGGGGCACATCAGGTGGTGGTGGAGGGGGGGAATCGGGTGGCGGCGGAGGGGGTGCGTCAGGCGGTGGTGGAGGGGGTGCGTCAGGTGGCGGCGGGGGTGGGGCATCGGGAGGTGGCGGAGGGGGCACATCAGGTGGTGGTGGAGGGGGGGAATCGGGTGGCGGCGGAGGGGGTGCGTCAAGCGGTGGTGGAGGGGGTGCGTCAGGTGGCGGCGGGGGTGGGGCATCGGGAGGTGGCGGAGGGGGCACATCAGGTGGTGGTGGAGGGGGGGAATCGGGTGGCGGCGGAGGGGGTGCGTCAGGCGGTGGTGGAGGGGGTGCGTCAGGTGGCGGCGGGGGTGGGGCATCGGGAGGTGGCGGAGGGGGCACATCAGGTGGTGGTGGAGGGGGGGAATCGGGTGGCGGCGGAGGGGGTGCGTCAAGCGGTGGTGGAGGGGGTGCGTCAGGTGGCGGCGGGGGTGGGGCATCGGGAGGTGGCGGAGGGGGCACATCAGGTGGTGGTGGAGGGGGGGAATCGGGTGGCGGCGGAGGGGGTGCGTCAGGCGGTGGTGGAGGGGGTGCGTCAGGTGGCGGCGGGGGTGGGGCATCGGAGGGGGCGGAGGGGGCACATCAGGTGGTGGTGGAGGGGGGGGAATCGGGCGGCGGCGGAGGGGGTGCGTCAGGCGGTGGTGGAGGGGGTGCATCAGGTGGCGGCGGGGGTGGGGCATCGGGAGGTGGCGGAGGGGGGGCGTCAGGTGGCGGCGGGGGTGGGGCATCGGGAGGTGTCGAGGGGGGCGCGTCAGGTGGCGGCGGAGGTGGGGCATCGGGAGGTGGCGGAGGGGGCGCGTCAGGTGGCGGCGGAGGTGGGCATCGGGAGGTGGTGGAGGGGGGGCGTCGGGTGGCGGCGGGGGTGGGGCATCGGAGGCGGCGGAGGGGGGGCGTCAGGTGGTGGCGGGGGTGGTGCGTCAGGTGGTGGCGGAGGGGGCGCGTCAGGTGGCGGCGGGGGGTGGTCCGTCAGGTGGTGGCGGAGGGGGCGCGTCAGGTGGCGGCGGAGGGGGGGCGTCAGGTGGCGGCGGGGGTGGGGCATCGGGAGGTGGTGGAGGGGGGGCGTCGGGTGGCGGCGGGGGTGGGGCATCGGGAGGCGGCGGAGGGGGGGCGTCAGGTGGTGGCGGGAGAGGGGCATCGGGAGGTGGTGGAGGGGGAGCGTTAGGTGGCGGTGGGGGTGGGGCATCGGGAGGAGGCGGAGGGGGCGCGTCAGGTGGCGGCGGGGGTGGGGCATCGGGAGGTGGCGGAGGGGGGGCGTCAGGTGGTGGAGGGGGTGGTGACATCAGAGGAGGTGGCGGAGGTGCGTCGGGTGGTGGTGGAGGGGGGGACATCGGGGGCGGTGGTGGTGGAGGGGGCCCTGACGGGCACTGCGGGGGCTGTGGGCACGAGTCCGATTCTGCGCGGCACAGGCCTAGGTCTCTGATGTCGTCTGGGCAGTCATCGTCGCTGCAGGAGTCGCCGTTGTCGCCACACAGCTTGACACAGCTCTTGTCTGAATCATCTCCGCTGATCACGACCGCTCCGCCGTCCAGGCAGACCTACACAACGGCAGCATGTGTGGCATGAAAGATGTGTATGTGGCAAGCGTGTCTGACACATAGTGCAAGCATTGCAGGCACAATGCAGGGTGGCACTGCGTCATGCAGGAGCACAATCGGTACAGAATTGGGTAGTATTTCATATGGCCGTGTCACTTGTAGGAGAACAGGAAGGGAGCACACCTGGTAACGACCGAAGTTTGAGAGACCGTTCTCCACGCACGGACAACTGCCATCTGCATTTCATAAATCGCTCGGACGCAGCTGAGTACGTGATGGTGAGCACAACGAAGGAAAGGATCACAGACACACACAAAAGAACGAAATAGGCTGCATTGCAGATTACCGCATGACAGGCAAGCCACACAGGTGCAGCACAGGCACGCCACAGATACTCCAGGACCAGCAGATACACACCATCGATGATTGGAAAGAGGCACTGTCCGTTGCCGTCGCTAGGAGCCTTGAACGCCAGGACCCCTTGACCACATTGCTGGTTTGCGCATGTCTTGTCAACCCCGTTCCCGTTCCCGCTGCCACAGTCAGCATCAATAGCGTCACCGATCGCCGTGACTTGTAGGTCAGATGGAGCGCCGGTGACCAGGCAGCTCAAGGGGTTATTACCGCATTTGTAGCAGAATACATCGAACAGGTCGATGCAGACTCCAGGCGGTGGTGGTGGTGGGGGGTGACATTGGAGGAGGTGGCGGAGGGGGAGCGTCAGGCGGCGGCGGGGGTGGTGCATCAGGTGGTGGCGGAGGGGGAGTGTCAGGTGGCGGCGGGGGTGGGGCATCAGGAGGTGGTGGAGAGGGAGCGTCAGGCGGCGGCGGCGGTGGGGCATCAGGAGGTGGCGGAGGGGGAGCGTCAGGTGGCGGAGGGGGTGGGGCATCGGGAGGTGGCGGAGGGGGCGCGTCAGGCGGCGGCGGGGGTGGTGCATCAGGTGGTGGCGGAGGGGGAGTGTCAGGTGGCGGCGGGGGTGGGGCATCGGGAGGCGGTGGAGGGGGCGCGTCAGGTGGCGGCGGGGGTGGGGCATCGGGAGGCGGTGGAGGGGGCGCGTCAGGTGGCGGCGGGGGTGGGGCATCGGGAGGCGGCGGAGGCGGAACTGGGGGCGGCACCGGGGGTGGCACGGGGGGCGGCACCGGGGGTGGAACTGGGGGCGGCACCGGTGGTGGCACCGGGGGTGGAACTGGGGGCGGCACCGGGGGCGGAACTGGGGGCGGCACCGGTGGTGGCACCGGGGGTGGAACTGGGGGCGGCACCGGGGGCGGAACTGGGGGCGGAACTGGGGGTTGAACCGGGGGCGGAACCGGGGGCGGCACAGGGGGTGGGACCGGGGGCGGCACCGGGGGTGGAACCGGGGGTGGCACGGGAGGCGGAACGGGGGGTGGCACCGGGGGCGGCACCGGGGGCGGCACTGGGGGTGGAACCGGGGGCGGAACTGGGGGTGGGGCATCGGGAGGCGGAGGGGGCACCTTAGGGGCTGGTGGTGGGGGCATCGGAGTAAGCGGCTTTACGCAGATATCATTCACACAAACCTTGCCCTTGGGGCAGTACTTGGGCTTGCACTTGCCGCCATAGCAGACTTCACACGTCCCGCATGAGCCACCGGTGCAGTGACCGTTGATGCAGATCGTCACGCCACAGCTTGGCGCAGGGAAGGGGGTCGGGGTGGGGGTTGGACCGGGCGGTGGCGTAGGGGCGCCGCCCCTGACACACTTGTCGTTCACACAGACGGTGTGCCGCGGGCAGTACTTTGGCACACACTTCCCGCCACTGCACACTTCACACGTGCCGCACTTGCCGCCGCTGCAGACGCCGTTGACGCAGATCCTCACCCCACAGCTTGGCAGGGGTGACGAGGGTGGCGAGGGTCGGGGGAACATGCTTTTGAAGCACCGCCCGTACTTGCAGACCTGGTCGGGCCCGCACTCCGACTTGCACACGCCGCCGACGCACTTGCTGCACGAAGGGCACGTCTTCGGCACACACTTGTTGCCCTTGCACACCTCGCAGGCCGTGCAAGACCCGGGGTGGTCGCCGCAGCCGGTGGGCGGCGGGCCGGTGCCGACACACTTGCCGTACTTGCAGACTTGGCCCGCACCACAGGAGTCCTCGCACTGGCCCGTAGCAGGGTTGCATGAGGAGCACCCCGAGCAGACCTTGGGGATGCCGCTGCAGGAGCCGTCCCACACGTCACAGGAGTCAAATCGGGTGCACTTGTTGCCGTCGTCGCAACTGCCTGGGACGATGGCCACCTGCAGCAGGGACAAGCAGGCGTGACGTCACAGCCTGGCCTGGGTTCCACAGCCCCGGTACTGGAGAACAAATCAAGCGATTACTTCACAAAGCGCCTGAGACCGATGCACCAGCATCAGATCGCATGGCGGCCGTCGAGCGACACTCAAACGCTGATTGCAGCACTGGCTATATGCTTGGAGAGTTTCGAGCGGACACACAGGGCCTCAGGAGCCTCAACACCATGATGGCTTGAGCTTCGGGCCGAGAAGTTTCACACAGGTGCCATGCCAGACTTGAGCAAGAGACCACAGAGACCACAGAGAGCCTGCACACCTTGCATGCCTTGTCGTGCTCGCTGCAGTACGCGCGGCCGCACTGCTCATCGATCGCCCCGAAGTCAGTGTTGCTGCAGTCCACCGGGCCGGTGCCAACACACGTACCGTGGGAATTGCAGGTCCCAGATCCACCGCAGAAGGAGCCGTCAGAGCAGGCCTTGCCCACGTCAGGCACGTTCTGCAGACCACAGACAGCCCCATCAGTCTACAGATGCAAGCCGTACGAAACGCCTGGGCTGGAGGTGACCGAGGCAACGTACGAACGAAAGTATGTGACCACTGGCCTAGAAGATTGCACCACACACGCGACGTCGAGGAGCCGAGTCCAGCCCTGGGCACAAGCCATTGCAGAGGCCAGACCTTCGGGCAGCAGTGCAGGTTCAGGTGCCATCGATTCGGAACATCATGGGCCCTATCAAGCCAGGCCGCAGCCAACAGGAGCTCGCCTGCTTGCGCCGACGACTGTGACTCTCCAGACGCATAGCAGTAATGTCACTTGAGATTCACCGCAACGCGTCACGCCGGAGGAGGAGGCAGGAGGCAGGCAGGAGGCAGGCAGGATGGTCACAGGAGGTTCACCGCAACACGTCACGCCGGAGGAGGAAGCAGGAGGCAGGGCAGCAGGTCGCACCCAGCCGTTCTCGCACTTCTCGCACTCCCCGAGGTGCTTGCACTCATCAGCTGGAGGCGTGGCGGTGCCCGGCGGCCCGCTCGGGACAGAGCCGGGTGACGAGGTCGACACCGATGCGGTCGCGGTTGCCTTGGTGTTGCTTGTGACATACGCGCCGCGGGAAACTGGGCTCTGGGGGACATGCGAGCCCCAGGAGGGCTGGCGATGAGGAGGGCTCCAAGCGTGACCTGCATGCACATGGGACTTTGGCCACCTCTAGAGAAGCGGACAGAGCCCGGTGGAAACGGAGCACTGACATCGAAGTCGGCGTGTGGTGCGGCGTAGGTTCTACTGTGAGGCGCGAAAACTCATGACACTGCCGCATGTCAGAACATCATGCTACAAGGGGGGCAAATGTAATATTAAAGTAAATGTAAGTAAAACTAAAGTAAATTAAAGTAAATGTATTATTGTAATACAATAATACAATATAAATCATGTATTATTTAATGTAATAGTGAAATACATTAATAAATTTTAATGTATTAAATGGGGGGGGGGAGGGAGGGGGGGTAGCACATGCAGTACGTGAGGAGTGACAAGCGCCCAGATCGAGGCCGGTGTGCTGCTATGGCAGTGGGGAAGCCACACCTGTACCGAACAGGACCGCCAGAAGGGCAATCACTGTCAGCATGTGCGGCACTCTCGCCGCCATCCTGTGTTCGGACCACCTGCAAGTCAGCAGAAGCTCAGACTTTGCATCATCAAAGAGCTATTCGCTCACCATTCGCTCACTTGGTGCCGATGTGACGAGGAGAACCGAATTTGCTCGCAGTAGTCCCAGGCGGGCATGGACATTGTGCAGGATGTTTCAGAGAATGTTGAGTGTGATTCAAAAAGGCCTGAACGCAACAGACAACTGGAGTGAAGCAGGCTGGGAGTGAAGCAGGCTGGGAGTGAAGCAGGCTGGGAGTGAAGCAGGCTGGTATGAGTGTAGGATATGCAGGTGCAACCTACACCTGCATATCCTGCACTGTCACACCGTGCAACACAGTAGCCCAGGGCAGGTGCGGTCTATGTACACATCACAATGGAGCACAGCAAGAACAGTGCATTAGTGTGGATATCCTGCATGTCATACTGCGGGTGCCCAACACCGGGTCAAACTGGCATTGCTACCTGGAACCGACATAATGCAGAGCTGGGAACAATGCACCACAGCTGGCATATATGCAAACAATATCCCGTGAATAGTAGAGAATGCATACGAATTTGGTGAAGCGCAGTACATCTGGCTCGCTTTCAATCGCCAACGATGGAGATTAGCACAACCGAACAGCGAAGCGTTGCGAAAGTGGGAGACGTGAACAGCAACACAAAGTATGCGAGTACATAAATCTGCAATGCTGCAGCGAATAGAGTCCCAAAGTGTGCAGCGCGCAAGCATACCAGAGGTTCGCATCCAATTGAACATGCAGTGCAGTGCATCTGCGTTGTACTGCTGAACCTTGCCATCATCGGCGTGAATGCGCTTTGAATTCGCTGAATGATTTTATTGACGTTCTTCCATCGTATATGAGGAACGACGCGAGCTTCGCGGGCACAGACGATTGCCATCGCGGACGACATCGTCTACAGCCTGACAGCAGAGAGGAACAACGACAAGCAGTGATATCATTGCGATATTGCAGGCTGTCAGCCACATTCTGTGCTTTTCGGAGCATCGGCGAGGGGTCCTTGGAGGCAGAGCCTGCCGGGCCTCACAGAACCGAACATGATGGCCCCCCGGTCGACACACATGCACAATGCAACCAGCGAACACGCCGGCTGTTCCGTTCAGTCCTTGACATGCCGTACGCCAAGGCGGCACTATAAACGACCTATGATCACGGTCATATCAGCTCTGTCACTGGCGATGCCGGTTGTGACAGAAGATGAAACCAACACAACAGCGCGGCGTTCAAGCCGCATGCATGCATGCATTTGCTTACGAGATGTAGCCACTGCTGATGCATGCATGCCGTGACAATGCTTCGCGCGGCAGTTGCATGCATGTATGCTTGCCAGCAGCTTGGTGAACAGGCTCTGTCAGGGGGACACGACGACCTCGCGCGGTGGGACCTTCCAAGTGTTCACAACGCCCTGCCAGAACATGTCCCGCAAGCAAGCCTGTACTAGGACGCATGGTGCCGTCGATGGTCTCAGAGGCACCAGACCTGTTTCCCCGTACACTCCTTTTCAACAGAGATACTGAAAGATTGTACATGCGAACCGAGAGGAGCGCTGATCATGAAGAGTGAGCATGCATGCGCCGACGGGACGCATGCCGTCGTGGCCTAGCGAAGAGTCGTGCATTTCGTAGTGTAGTCATCACAAGACTTGGCTGCACCAGCTCGCGCAAGGCAATCCTCTAATTGGGCACCGGCACGCTAAACCCATCCCGATACCGATCGGTCGACCGATAAACGCGGCGTGTACATTCGCAACTCGAAAACCTCGTTCAGGTCGATGCCACGCTCAGAGAATATCGAACTTGTGCTGCGGCTGCGAGCTTGTGATCCATGGCCTCACGCTCGGGGTGTGCCTTGCGCATCACTGGCAGGCAGCTGTGGCACATGTCGGCCTTGCAAAGTACTCAGCAACAGAGGCTACAGTATGCAGTTGTTGTGACAGTAGCTGCGCTTTGTCTGCTAGAGGCAATGGCTGCGTGATACGGTAGGAGCAACGGCGCGGTGATAAGCTGAAACAGACGTGCACACCCATAGCGCATGATACAGGGAGTGTAGAATTGAAGGGATTTACCTGCTGGTGGATGTGTCCAAGCCGAGGGAAGATGCCTACGGGGTGTGTCTCGCAAGCACAGTGTCGACGCGCGCCGCAGGGTTCTCTACGTCACAAGCTGGTGACCTCTAGACAGGTCGAATTGAAAAGATGTCGTGACGACCACCTTTCAGAGCAGTGTGCAAGTGACATTCGTCGGTACTGCACACCTTTGGGATCGCGCCTTTTATGTTGGTGAACATCTGTGCACCATACGCCAGCATGCTGTCGCCTGCTCTCAGAGCCTCTCATGCAGGCACGATGTTGAGTGTCCACCAGTGCCGCCATTCTGTGTCGCACCGTCACGTGCCTACACCACATGTCGCGTTTGGCGTTGGCCAGTGGCGCGCACTGCTGCGCTGGGCTCTTACAACTGCTGCACGCATGTGCACATACTGACAATATCTCTGCTTCTGCAGCGTATGCCTCAAGATCGTCATGCCCTTAGACCTCGATACCCCAGGCCTGCGCTGCAGTAGCGTCGGGATAGAGCTAGCGCGCGTCGGAGTCATCGACAGTGATGAAATTCGACAGTGATCCTCGAGAGCAGCCGACGGGTCTGCAGCACTGGCATGCATGCTACCATGCATCTGCGCAAGCCCCGGCATGCACAATTCAGTGTGTGGGTACGAGTATGCGAGAGTATACGTATGGAATCCAGACTCTGGCTGCTTGCGTCGATGCATTGGCAGGCGCGCATGTGTCGTTCTCACGGGCCGCATGGTACAGCGTTCCGGGAATCCACGTTCGGGCGATGTTGTCCGCGTTCGGGCGATGTTTTACATTCACAAGTTGTGGCGATGGTGGCATGCAAGGTGCTGTGCACGTGACTCCACGTTACAACTGGGTGGAGGGAGCGCTGTGCTTGTGTGGCTCGACCGCAGACATGTGCTACGATGCTGTGATTTCCGGAAGCGCTAGTGGGGGCCTGCGGTGCTACCTGCCCGTCTAAAATTGTCCATGTAAATCGCAGACCTGTACGCGATTCAGCGCCGTATGCATGCGGCCGAGCGACGTCCTTATCGAGACCCCCGGCGGCTGGGTCACGGCGTCATGGCACGTGCTTTACGAACCGAGCATGACGGCGCAGGGCCTCGCGCGCAGCTTCGACATGCCGTCGCGGAGGCCCTGGCGCCCTGGCTGTGTGCGATAGAAAGAATTGAAATCACACGCAACGTAAACGATCCGCACTGCGCTATGCGGACGTTATCAGTGCCGCGCGACTGCATTGGTCGAGCAGCCTGGCTCTGAGATGCAACCCGAGCGCTAGCACGCAGCGGCGGGGCCAGCAGCCTAGAACGGCCCGCTTTCAAACACAATACTATCCTGTAACTAGTTCGGGGCAATTTTTACAGCTTATCAGCATTGCATGATTTTCTGCGTAGCGTGTGCCTGGGCTTTTCAGGGACCGTCGCACATGTACATTGCAGCCCCGCAGCCTTATCTCCGCCTCTTCCATCGGGAAAATTCTTGCATTGCACACGGGATGTTGCCCAATGAAAGGGTTTGGGCAGGAGATACCCCCATCGGGCCCCCAGCGGGTTGTTGCGGCCCGACGGAGACCCCGTCATGCATGCTCGGTTCGCCAATTACGAAGCATGACGCCGCGACCCAACCGCGGGTCTCGATGAGGA
This sequence comes from Ulva prolifera, assembly GCA_023078555.1. Taxonomy (NCBI): domain Eukaryota; kingdom Viridiplantae; phylum Chlorophyta; class Ulvophyceae; order Ulvales; family Ulvaceae; genus Ulva; species Ulva prolifera. The sequence goes on from CM041196.1 coordinate 11,092,492, forward strand.
CGGCGGCGGCCGAGGCACCTGTGCGGCGGCGTTGTTGGTCGACTTTTTCGAGATAATGCCGCTGTTGTGTGCGCGATGATCACATCAACAGGCAGTCAACAAATCCTCCTTCGCTCAGGTGAATACGTATCTGTTCCTTCTCGTTTGCTTTTTCCATGGGCTGTTGTTATCTGTTTTTAACCTCATCCGTTCGTGTACCACATGCTAGCTATCACAATCGTGTGGACATATGTTGGCCAGTACCGCAGGCGTCCACATGTGCACATACCGGAGCACGTCCGTGACGTCAGCATGTACACGTGGGCCATCGCCACCAGTGCTCTACAACCCACGTATTTTATGGAGGGATTCCCGCTGAGTGTTTCCATTTTTCAGAGGGCAAGCACCGCTGGTATGCTGAAACTTCGGAGGGCTATCCCGCCGTAATTGTTTTTTTCTGGAGGGATGCAAAAAAAAAATCGGGCTTGCTGCGCTCGCAATCATATATGTCTGATGAAGTATGGTAGAGAGGAATAGCCGCGATCATATACATTTACCTCCAAGGCCTGTTTGTGTGGGCAACAACAGCAACAAACACATTCAGTCGCCCTCTTGCATACCAAAGGTCAACAAGCGCTCTGACTCATCACGCTCAATGTCCTGCTCATCATCATCAATATTGTCACTATAACCTACCTCCTTCAGTACCTGGAAGCACATCAGACAAAACAGCGTCCCACGCCTCATCAGGCTGCATGGCTACTGCCTCAGCAAGCTTACGGACGAGGAGGCCTCAAATTGTGACCGGTCACAATTTGAATCTTTCACCAGTTTCTCATACATGCCTATCATGGTGATCACTCGAGTGCACCCTCCTTATCATCTATGGGCCTGTTGGGGGATCAAAATGCTGCTCGCGCAAGTCTTCGTATGTGATAGCTTGTTTCACACGTATTTGAGAGTCAAGGGTGGCCACTTGCGTCGATAACATCAGCGGTCGTATGATCACCGCCTAGCTGACTTCTCGCAGCCTGGTTCGTGCCGGACGAGCTAGCAACCTCATCACGAGCGCGCTTTCTGGGGGCTGACCCCTTGAAACCGAACCGACTGAGCATTGCTCAAAGCGACAGGTGCACACAGAGTCTATTGGCACTTTGAGCTAAGTTTCGAAGCATTATGTAGTGATACAGAGCCAGCGTGTTGCGGCTACGGAGCAAAGTATCCAGTGACGTCTCGGAAAGTGCACCTGAGGACACTGTGCACCTGGGTGCAGCTGCTCGTCAAGATCGCTCGCTTCGCTCGCTCGTGTGCTCGCAGCATTATCAATGTGAACACATCCCGCTCGCTGCGCTCGCACATCGCACATTTCAGCGGGCAAGACCGCTCAGACGCCCGAGACATAGCGGGCTGCGCCCGCTGGCATTTGCTGTGACAGCCCATTTTCAGCGGCGTAAACCATCGACTTTTCAAAATCTTGGCGGCTTTTCCGGGAAAAACGTCTATTTCAGCGGGGAAACCGGCGGTTTGTAGAGCACTGATCGCCACCGTCACCACGCACAGCGCATCGGCTTTGCGAGGACACGATTGCCAGTCGCCACGAGGCTCTGCCGTCGTTTAAATGTGAACTCACGCTTAAGAGATGTGAGTGAGCCACATGCAAATTTATTCTCGATCTCTTGAAGTGGAGGCAATTGGCACACAGCGAGTGTCGACACATGTACAGATCTGTGTGGCCGTACCGTCTCAGAAGTAACTGTCCCATACTTCAGATCACAGATCTTCAGCTCGGCATGGAGGTGCCTGCCACCTAGCACACTGTGTCTCAGACGGTCTGAGTCACACTTCAGCAGCGGTGCTGCGTAGCTGCTATCTCGATAGATAGCATGCACCAGGCGCATGCGTTCTGCAGCTGTCAGAACATGTACAAGACGCCGGAATCGGGAAATCTGTTCACCGAATCATGTGTACATGTCCACCGTCGTGATTCTGAAGTGAGATTGAGTCGGAATTCGAGGCTGTTTCGCAGGAAGTTATCGACCCGTGATCGTCTGAGTCATTTCGCTGTGAGTTCTCTCTGTTCACATCCCGGATTGTTCCGACGGGCGCATTTGTACATGTGGCTGGTTATACACAGCCACACAGATTAAGGAGGCAGAAGGATGACTGCTGTTGAGAGTCACGGCGTAGCCTTCGTGCATCGCGGTGTGGACGTCTCATGATGGCGCTACTGGAGACACTTGAGCCAAAAGAGCCGTTGGCTGCGGTGCACATGCAGCTGGCGATACCGCTGCCTGGTCCACTTGCTGCAGTCAACGATCTTCGAGTTGGTCTCCGACAAATTCTTATCTTTCTGCTTCGTCCGGGGGTTTCCACGGTGACGGAGCCGGTTCAGCGTAAGCGCTGAGCTAATGTATACCGGACGAATGCGCCCACCCCGGGCGAAGGAGTCCACCTGGGTTTTCAAGCTCAGGCAACGGTGTCCTGATGAGCACGATGACAGTCTGCGCGACGCCTGCGTGTTGAACGATGTGCATACCTGGCGTGCTCCTGGAAGCGAGAGAGCGCAATAGAAGCATGTCCAATATACGTAGTGCCCGTTACACCGGCAAAGAGTTCTCATTTCTGGCGGGATTTGTCTCAGCTAACATTCGGTGCAGTGTCATTCGCTCGGGACACTCGTCCGGTTTCGTCGACAGCGCACCTTTTGGGAGAACCGCAGAGTTTCAATGGGATCAAGCGCTGCATTAACACATTGTTCAGTTGACAAACACATGAACGTGGGTCATAGCGTGCACGAGCGATCTAGCCCCACCTGGCATGGGACATTATCGCCTCAGAGGTGATATGCGTTGGATTCCAGACATGACATGGCGCTTCCAGAATTGCTCCGATCTCCAGTATATAGATCAGAAAAATGACGCTTCTGTACGTCCGGGATGGTATATACCGCTCGGGCATACCGCTCGGGCACGTGTACACGATGTCCGGGGAGCATCTGACAGAGGCGAAGCGTGCACAACGACCAGCAGAAATCGTGCCACGATTCAGAAGAAATAGATGCTGCATATGTATTGCACAAGTGTTGCGTTTTCGGCCCTGCAGATGTCAAGCTCCCGGACGGCCTCAACCGTGTGCCTTGTGGCCCACCAAAAATCTAAGTAGATCGGCTGAGAGACGGGGTACTCACCAATCTAATTTCAAAGTACCGAGTGGAGCGATGTTCGGATGTGACTGTTTGATCCGCTGCTGTGGCGCGGAGGCCACTCGCATGGGGCTCTTCGTTGTACGTTCTCTAACAGCGCTCACCGGCGCGCAGCGTGTAGAGTTGCGGGTAAGGAAATGTAAAGTTCCGCGTGATCATCGGCGTAGGCTTTGGTAATAGACTGGAACCTGTCCAGTGAAGGCCATGGGCTTGCCACGGACTGCCGCACTTCCATGTGCGCTGTTTGGGGCGACGTTAGGCATCAGCCATCGTTGATATCACGCAAAATGCAAACATGATGCTTCGCTGAGCAAGCACCCGCTTGACGTGTAGGTTCAGCGTGGGGCCCTGGGCACACTATTCAGGCTGAATATCCACGGGCTGGGGCAAGCGATGCCGCGACCAGGAGCAAGATGTACAGAGTACCTATCAGCACGCTGATTTCGTATGTTCCATTTGTATATCTTTCGTGTACTCTGCTTTGTTGTTGGTTCAGACAAACAGCCGTCTCGCCACAAACGATCGCAGCCGCAGACTATACTTGCATGGCATCAAGTCCATTGAAGACACAATGTGAACTTGACATCAGTGTCAGCCACAGCTAGAACCAGCGGCAGCAGGCAACGCAGGATCCTGGCAGTATCTACCTGATGCCATGCGTCAAGTGACATTGCCACACCAAGCCAGCCCATCAAGAATAATCTCTTTAGTCACCTGCTAAGTCTGCTGACTCTAGCTGCATCACCATCTGTGTACACTCGCAGTGACTTTCAGTACAGCTCTTTGTGGGCAAGCACAAAACCTCACACAAGCTGAGCATCTCAACACAAAATGCCATAAACAGGCAACTGCCTCAGCCTATTTGACTCAGCCTATCGCAGACAGGCAATGACATTGGCCCCACAAGCACCTTGCCTCGGCTGCTGCCGCTGTTCGCGAGAAGCAGCTGCAGGGCAGCTCTGTCCGCCTGCATTGGCCCTGTGGGGTGTCCTTGAGGGTTATCTGGGCTGTACCTGTGAATGTTGATTATGTACGTAGTTACAAAGGACAGAGGCCTGGCATCGAGCCACTATGTATATAGTTACAAAGGACAGAGGCCTGGCAGCGAGCCATTGCCAGGAAATCACACGCAAATCCACTCACGCAGTCATGGCACTAGGCCGGGTACGAGCACGTACTGCAGCCCGGCCGGTAATCCCAGCCAAAGATTGAAGCCCCGCACGGAGCACAAGAGCATTCCCCTTGCACAACGCCACACTCAATCGGCGCAGAGAATTCGTCACAAACAAAGCACGGTTCACCTTACCACACCGTTCACTATGTATGTAGTTACAAAGGACAGCGACCGGGCATCGAGTCATCACCAGGAATTCACACGCATATACACTCACACCGTCATGGCACTAGGCCGGGCACGAGCACGTACCACAGCCCTACCGGTGATGCCAGCCAAAGATTGAAGCTGACTATGTATGTAGTTACAAAAGACAGAGGCCAACTATGTATGTAGTTACAAAGGACAGAGGCCGGGCAGCGAGCCGTTGCCAGGAATACACACGCAAATCCACTCACGCAGTCATGGCACTAGGCCGGGCACGAGCACGTACCACAGCTCGGCCGGTGATGCCAGCGCAAGATTGAAGCCCCGCACGGAGTACAAGAGCACTATGTATGTAGTTACAAAGGACAGAGGCCGGGCAGCGAGCCGTTGCCAGGAATACACACGCAAATCCACTCACGCAGTCATGGCACTAGGCCGGGCACGAGCACGTACCACAGCTCGGCCGGTGATGCCAGCCAAAGATTGAAGCCCCGCACTAGAGCACTATGTATGTAGTTACAAAGGACAGAGGCCGGGCACCGAGCCAGTGCCAGGAACTCACACGCAAATCCACTCATTCACCAGGCCAGTGCACACCCACTACGGGCAAGTGCACTGCACATGAGAAACTTCAAAAGCGTCTTCACAATTAGAAAAAACACAGGCATCCAGCTTCACAAGGAAGCAGCTAGTCATCAACCACGCAGCCCATCGTCGCATGACCGTCAAAGCCGTTGCAGCAAACAGCGCTGGCGTACAGCCAGCAGGAAACCATCTCCTCACGCACCGCAAGCACTATGTAGTTACAAAGGACAGAGGCCGGGCAGCGAGCCGTTGCCAGGAATACACACGAAAATCCACTCACGCAGTCATGGCACTAGGCCGGGCACGAGCACGTACAAGCACGTACAAGCACTATGTATGTATGCATGATTACATAGCCGCATCCATTCGGACTGCAATCATTCGTGCATACATAGCTGCAAACCACACAGCACAGCCAACCAGACCCAGCTCTGCACAGACACCCGGCAGGCATTCGCAGACCAACATCAACTGATGCCAGCCGCTGCGGCCGCACCTGTTCATCGCTGCAGCTGCACCTACCAGCAGCCGCACCTGTCCGCCACTGCGTCACACATCCTCGGCACGCTGCTGTGCCGGCCAGGCACTGGAGGACGCATTGAGAACGTGTGAGGTCAACAGGGCTGCCTCGATGGAGTAGCCACGGAGTTTGCCTCACATGTACAGCAGCACTTGAGATCGCGTGCCAGCTTGCCCCAGCCTTCCATGCACGGTGATCACTGCAAGTCCACGCAAGAGGTGGGGCAGCGTCGCCCCACCCTCTATGCAGACAGGGATCTTACCTAGCTATAGCACTCCACGCACAACGACAGCCTGTGGTGCAGGTGCTGCACAGGTGTTCAATCGCATGCGCAGTGCGGCCCTTGCCTGGTGCTGCCCCGCATGCATGGCAAACCCGCTGGGCACAGCCCGAGCACACGATGCTGTGGACTGCCATGGAGGGACATACACCCGCCATACAAATGAATTCAGTTAACTGACGGCAGGCTCGACAAGGCAGCACGCAGCACAGTAGATCACACAGCACAGCACGCAGCACAGCACGCAGCACACCTTGCAATTATCCAGATCCCGAGCAGACCAGCGCCCCCACCCCCCCCCCCCTTCCGCCCATGCGAAGCATGATGATTTGCCAGACATTCAAGGCTGCCGCTGGTTGACGGGCCCTATGGCTGCAGATCCCTGAGGAGTCCTCATGCGACGCCCAGTACTTTGCTTTGGTGCTGTGCCGTACAGTCAGGTACAGTGAATCCAGGCACAGTGGCCCGAGTCCACGAAACATCTCCCCCCCCCCTTCCCCTCCCTCCCCAGCGCCAGGCTGTCCACACAGCAGCAACAGGCCGTCCACGTAGCAGCGATAGGGCCCACTGGCAAGCACAGCTTCAGTGGTAGCAGCCCTCAGATCCCCAGCCGCGGCCGCGGACTGCCCCGGCAGCGCACTACCCCGATCCCGATTTCAGCCGCAGCGCTACATACAACAACGCCGGGCTCGCCCGCAATGAGGCCCTCCATGCATGCAGGGCTGGTAACATTGCACCGGGACGTCAGCAGCTGCAGGCGCCGCCGCCCTTCAGCTGCCACTGTCGGCAGCGGCGCCGGCTCCTGCCTCACCGGTACCCACCCCGCGCATCTCTGCGCACGTGGGCACTCTCCGGCAAGTGTGGGTGTATACGTATGCATGCATGCTCACATAGCCACATATGTGTGCATGCATGAGAGGAGCTGCAGTGACATGGCTCGACCCTGAGTGCGTGGCTCAGCAGCCACACTGCAGACCTGCCGTGTCTCCTGTGTCTGCCGCTCCCGCACGCAGCTTCGCTGTGGGCGTGTGCTTCCGGTACTGTACAGTTAAACATGTTAGCATATGTCTGGCCCCATCTGATGCCCCACAAAGCGCAGTATGAAGGACAAATCCCATCACAGGTAGGGAATATAGAATCAACGAGTAAAACAATCTGACCCGGGAAGGAGGATGTGGAAGCGGGCGCCGGACCAGGTGTGGGAGCGCTATGCACGTGCACCATGCGAACCCCGTTGCGCATCGTGAGGCGGTGGGGGGTTTTTGCGCAGGCCGGGTGGCGGCCCGTCAATGCATGCGGCTGTGCGGGGCTGGACTGAACTGCCGGGGTGGTGTGCGTGGAACGCGCGTTAGGAGGCGTGGCCAGGCGGAGCGGGCCGACGTGCGCGTTGGTGTGTGCGGGTTCCTCAGCCGCTACCCTGAGCTCCAAAGCCACCTTGTGCTCGTCACATGGCTACCGGGGCTGACTAAGCACAGCCGCCGCTACGCCTCTGCGGACCGCGGCCATGCGCCACACGCCAGCGCACGGCCATGGCGCAAAGCAGGTGGGGAAACATGGATGCATGCACCGCAGCACAGCACGCAGCACGGGTGTACGCAGCTCGCACGCTGCGCGAGCGGCCGATCGGAAGCATTGAGACGTGAACAATTGGTATGCCGGCGTGAGGCTCTGCGCCGGGCCTGGGGCGTGGGGGGCGGAGGGAGGAGCAACTGCGGGCTGGCTGCTTCGGAATGAACTCTTGCGGGGCTTGGTTAGTGCATGCTTGCTGTAAAGCTATTAGAATGGCCAAGGCGCGGAGAAGAGCATGGTCACGTTGCCGGCATCACACCGACAGCGGGACGCAACGGCTGATTTTGACTGTTTGGCTCTTATCCGGTTGGAAAGCTCGACTGGAAACACCAGTTGGCTAGCTAATTGTTGGCATAGGGACTCATCAGCTGATGTGTCCTCGCTGCTGCATGTCCCTTACATGTACTTCGGTGCTGATTGTCAAACACGTGCCGTGTGTCAATGCGCTACAGCCCTGCACCGCTGGTGCAGCAGGTCGCTGCGCACGCGCCTTCGTCATGTGTAACGCTCAGCTGCACGCTGAGTCTTCAAAAAACGTACAACAGCTATAACGCAGAACGGTGGCCAAATTGTCGTGCCCCAGAAATATTTTGTACACAATAACGCTGGCCTCGATGTCGATGGGTTTAATTTAGTACGGTATCTCAGCCTGGGTATTGTCAGCCTGGGTGCACGGCAATGTATGTGTGTGGCAGCCTACGCGGCAGCTACCCGCCGAGATATGCACTGCCGGTGCTCACATGTGTTACAGGATGCGGAGGCAGGTAGCACATGCATGGCCGAGGTTGCATGCACACATGCGTGGCCGAGGTTGAAGGCGCACTGCACCCCACGGCCTTGCACTGCACGGTCTGTTGTTCACCTTGACCACTGCCTCAAATGCCCAGCACGACGCACTGAGCAGTATAATGATCCATTATTGCGCTGCAGGTGCGACGACATGCATCGTAGCTGGTCACAGCTGCTTGCCAGGCTGCGCTGTTCACGGGCGCTGTATGCATTGATGTCTCTGCCGCAGTGCAAAAACGTGCAAATTGCAGACGTGGGGCCCAATAACATAGCGCAACACGGAATGCTGAGGTCGAAAATCTGGATGGCTGCCCTAGGAATGCTGCAAGGCGAGCCAACGCGGCCGTACAGCCTCTGGAACGAGCTATCATGTGGGAAGCAACCTGCCTGTGCAGCTCTGCACAGCCAGATTCCCGACAATGAAGTGTTTGTGGCAAAGGTGTCAGCAAATCTGAAGGCGCGGTCGTGCAGCAGCGCAGACTAGCACTTGTCGAAATGACACCTGGTCTCCCACGCACAGCTGCTTCATCAGCTATGCCTGTCGCCCTCCGATACCTCCTCAGATGACAGCTCATCTCTGCTTCGCTGCTTGTGACCATCACTGACATCACAAACTGAATCAAATGACCGGAATGCCTCGTGTTTGATGTACTTGGGCCACGAATCAGCCCGCACATGTACCCATGGCACCCCATTGCCAGCTGTGCTGAGCCAAACCGGCGATGGAGCTGATGCCTTGAGGCTGCTGACCATCACTTCGCTGACAAGCCTCCAGAAGTTCTCCTTCTGATCATCTGGAGCTTGGCGGATGAATGTGGCCAGATGACCATAGACATCCGAGTTCACGCCGGAGACTTGATCGGGCACGACCAGGACAGCGTCCTTGCCGAGGTTTGGAAACGAGACCACAGAAGCACTGGTCGCCTTCAGATGCTCGGCAAAGGAGGTAAAGCTAGCAGGTGATCCGTTTAAGCTGCCAGAAGCGTCGAGGACCACAAACTCGAACTGCTGCTCGTCGATGCGGGACCACGAAACGGGCCTACATTCCCAGTAATAGTCTGAGAAGGGTACCGTCGCGAGTTCCTCAGATATTTCTGCGCCTGCTCCACCGTGCTGCAGCTGCTTCAGCGCGGATGCCCAGGTGCAGGGCGCGTCAAGAGTGCTGCGCTCATGAGCTGTGAAGAGCCTTCCGCGGCTTGTTCCACTTGCCTCTGTCACTTCGAAAAACATAAAATACTGACATCAGCGGCTCAGTCAACCTGCACCAAATGGACGAGGGGCCGGCGCAGGCACCGATGCGCAGGTTGGGAACACTCCAGCCGTGAAGCCAGCGGTCGAACAGTGTCACTGAAAACCAGCACCAGCCGTGGCATGTTTGTCATTTTGTCCTTTTTGGGACTCCGGATTCCGGCTTGACTCTGATCAGGCGCAGTATGATGTCCGTGCGATTCCGAACTTGCGCGAGTTGCTTGTCAAAGACCCCGGAGCCACATCGGACGCAGAGGCTTGTGCCGCAGGCCAGTCCAAAGCCGGACTCCACTAGCAAGTGGCTCTTGTCTATGGTCAGCAGGAGCAGGTGTCATGTAGCATGGCGGAACCGCGGACCCATTACAGCGTATAGATCACAAATCGCTGTCTGCAACAAGTTGCATCGCGGCCGCCTCATAAAACCCTCCAGCACTTGCCTGTTTGATATTTGAAGTTGTGTTTCATGAATTTCATTGTTGTGGGGTGCATACTAGCCATCTTGTCGTGTATGGGTCTCTGACTGTCACAGGCTCTTTTGAAGACGCTCTGCAGCCTTGGAGCGCTTTGGAAGTATCAGTTCGTGTGCTCACCATTCTTGAGGTTAGAGAGGTATTGCCCCAATCCAGTCTGCTTTAGGCTTTTGTGACATGCTTACGTTGGGCAATCAAATAGAACATGGCATGGCTCACGATGTGCTCAGTCGCTGTCTCTGACTGGTCAGCCCGGCTATTCCCTCCGAGGGAGTCGTCACAGCCAGAGCCAGGGCAATCTGGATGCTGATAGCTGTCCTGATCGAACTTTCCAACTTTGTAGCTTGCCATACGATGAAGGCCAGTGTGTCGGTCGCGCGTGCAAATCCTGCTGGCCGTTCTTTTAAAGAACGTCTTTATGTAGCGGACTTCTCTTTCAGTCTCAATAAGATGTAAATGCAGCCAGATGTAAATGCAGCCATGTAAATGCAGCCAGTAAATGCAGCAGGTTTCCGTTGGAAGCCCAGATCTGAGTGCCTGTTGAGTCATGTGCTGATTGGTCGGGGGAGTGACATGAGCATTTCAATGCCTCAGATTTCAATGCCTGACAACTTGAATGCAAGAATCTGAAGAATAAGTACAGCTCAATGGCATGCGAAACGAAATGGGCACATGCTCTCCGTCACTGTCCTGGCATTCCGCATTGCATATGAGGTGTATCAATCACCTGGTATTGAGCTGCCTTGAGCACAGCCTCTTTGTTGAGGAGGCCTTCGAATTTTTCGGATGTAGTCCTTGGACAGTATATGTGTCTTTATGGCTGCATCACGTATCATTGATCAAACACACATGTGGGTAACATCTTTTTTGACTGAGCAGCGGCAAAAAATTGCGATTGTCGGGTCGGGTCTGCGGTGGCAGCAGTGTTGGGTTGCTGTGCAGCATTTCCGGGGCTGCCACCCAGAAATTAGACCTGCATATTTGGAATTGTTCTATGTGACCGGGCCCGGTGACCCAATGCTGCATGGCAGTGGAGTGTGGGTGCATCTGCGCACATGCTGATTGACAACTCCTGTTTCCCCAGGTATCATGTTGCCCCGGGCCCTGGCTTCAATGCGCCAGTGGACGATATCACACACGCCAGCACCGCTCTCAGCAGCTGTGTTGTACAGTGTTGGGTCCTTGCAGCATTTCCAGGGCTGCCACCCAGAAATTAAACCTGATCATTCGGAACTGTTACATATGATCCGTCCCGACGACCCAACACGGGCATCATATCATGCGCGAGCAGCACCAATCAAGCGCAGCGCTTGCACGAGCACAGCTGACTCAGCTGGCACAGCTGACTCAGCTGGCACACCTGACTCAGCTGGAACAGCTGACTCAGCTGTGCTCATGCAACCAGCCGTGGGTTCCGACCTCACTGCTGGGGGAACAGGACCGGTGATGCATCTTTCCGCCAGTGGTCCCACCGCTGAGGCCATAGCACCGCTGATGCATCTGTTCGGCACACAGTACGCAAGTTCATGGGCCACGAATCCATGAACCATCCCCGCTGATGGCCCGCCACGCGGGCAAGGCAGTCTTGACGGGACTGACAGTCCCGTGCGATGACCTCTCGCCGCGCACAGACCATCCGGCCTGAGTGGCGAGCACATGTGCATCATAATCAGGTATACATACATCATGATAATCAGCAGCGTCAGCTACTAGTAGTACCTTATGGATCTAAATCTCAAATAGCTACCACCTACTGAGCAGTCACTACGGTATAGCTAGTCACTACGGTGTGAACTTCTTTCAGAGACCAGTTTATGCAGAATTAGGTTACAAAGGCCAAGAGCCAGGCATAGTACAGTCATGTGCATGCAGTGAGTTCACATATTCACCACCCCAGGCCGCCTGGCCAAAGCTGCTTAAAATCAAATGTTCCACTGGCGCAGCCCATGGTTTACAATATCTCAGCACCGGCAATGAATCGCAACAGAACTGAGCAGTATGCTAGAGGCACACGGGCGCAGATCAACAGGCGTGGCAAGACCGAACGCCTGCAGCTACTACCACGACGTAGGGCCCCTCCTGAAGCATGTGTACAGCTCTACTACAGTGACGCAATGGCCGAAACAACCACCCCACTTGCAGCTTTCAACAGAACGAGAGACGGAAGTCACGGTCACCACTGCCAGTGGTGTGACCAAACATCAAGATGACTTTATTGGCAACACACACACCTCAGACGTGGATCAAGTTATTCAATCAATGCACAAAACAACAACCTCGCTCTCTCCTGTCAGGGTGGGGTGAGGAAGACCCCCACCGGCGTTTGCAATGGCCAGCGTGACACAAACGACGCAACATGCATATGGCCACACTTAGCCTGAGGTTAGGCTGGCAGTACAGGCAGCCGCGTCGGCAACACAGCGGCAGCAAGGGCCTGTGAAACCAGTCCCATCAAACAGTGAGACCTGACCCATGCAATTGGCGCCGCCTTGGTTGTTGCAGAAGCTCGAATCAAAGTTCGCATCCGTGTTGACGCCAAAGGCTGCGCATTGCGCGCGACACACCAAGGAGCATGTGGGAGTCCCACACGTGGACTGGCCTGGATTTGCTTCGGTTTCGCCACACAGTCGGATAAAATCATCATCATCCGGATCGTCGGGACATGAAGAGGAGCAAACGTCACACTCTCCCGTTGCGCCGCAGGCACATGAGGCGTCGGGCTGGTTGTCGTTGGTGCATGACCGACCCTCATCTGCCTGCACAAGTAGCATGATGTGTGAGAATCCAAACCATCCGACATGAGCCGGACATGGGGAATCCTGAACACTGGATGATAAGTGCCACTGTTCATATGGATCCGCATGTGGCATGAACACATGTGGCTCAAGTAGGGACATGTCAGTTGTATAATAGTGGTGGGGGGAAAAGGTACAACACCCTCTCCTGCGCAAAAGGAAGATGCGCTTATATATATGCTTATGACCTTAGACATCAGCTTTATAGCGCAGGTACATGGTCACCCAGATGCATGCCTACAGCTGCAGCAACCCATGGCAATTTGACAACACTTTCACAAAATCATTATTGAATCAGGATGGAAGGGACAGAGCATGTACTACTCATACCACATTGAAAGGGTGACATATGTTGAAAGCACATCCGGAACGATATCACCTCTGGCAGTGGGCATCGGGGTTGGTCAAGGCCCGGGAACAACCAATACGGAGGGGGACTCACCACACACTCGTTGTCCTCACTGCACTTCTGGCAGACGTCGCAGCCGCTGTCGTCTATACAGTCACCAGAGGGAGGCGGAGGGGGCGGGGGTGGGGCATCGGGAGGTGGCGGAGGGGGGGCGTCAGGTGGCGGTGGGGGTGGGGCATCGGGAGGTGGCGGAGGGGGGGGCGTCAGGTGGCGGTGGGGGTGGGGCATCGGGAGGTGGCGGAGGGGGGGGCGTCAGGTGGCGGTGGGGGTGGGGCATCGGGAGGTGGCGGAGGGGGCGCGTCAGGTGGCGGCGGGGGTGGTGCATCGGGTGGTGGCGGAGGGGGGGGCGTCAGGTGGCGGTGGGGGTGGGGCATCGGGAGGTGGCGGAGGGGGCGCGTCAGGTGGCGGCGGGGGTGGTGCATCGGGTGGTGGCGGAGGGGGCGTGTCAGGTGGCGGTGGGGGTGGGGCATCGGGAGGTGGCGGAGGGGGCGCGTCAGGTGGCGGCGGGGGTGGGACATCGGGAGGTGGCGGGGGGGGCGCGTCAGGTGGCGGCGGGGGTGGTGCATCGGGTGGTGGCGGAGGGGGGGCGCCAGGTGGCGGCGGGGGTGGCGTCTCGGCTGGGGGTGGCGGCGGCACCACCTTGGGTGGTGGCGGCGGCACCACCACTGGGGGTGGCGGGGGCGGTACCGCCGCTGGGGGTGGCGGCGGCACGACCTTGGGTGGCGGGGGCGGTACCGCTGCTGGGGGTGGTGGCGGCACCACCTTGGGTGGCGGCGGCGGTACCGCCGCTGGGGGTGGCGGTGGCTGTTTTACGGCAGGAGGCGGCGGCGGCTTCACTACAGGGGGTGTTGTTGGGGGGGTCACAGGCACAACGACCGTGCACACATCATCGACGCATACTCGGCCAGCAGCGCACACCCTTGGCACACAGACTCCGTTTGAGCAGACTTGGCAGGTTGGGCAAGCACCGCCGGTGCAGACACCGTTGGTACAGATCACAACTCCGCAAGTTGCGGGAGGGGTCGGGGTGGCGGGGGGAGTCGGGGTGGCAGGGGGAGTCGGGGTGGCGGGGGGAGTCGGGGTGGCGGGGGGAGTCGGGGTGGCGGGGGGAGTCGGGGTGGCGGGTGGAGTCGGGGTGGGGGATGTGACAACCGTGCACACATCATCGACGCATACACGTCCAGCAGCGCACACCCTTGGTACACAGGCTCCGCTTGAGCAGACTTGGCAGGTGGGGCAAGCACCGCCGGTGCAGACTCCATTGAGGCAGATCACGGGGCCACAGGTGGCCGGTGGTGACGGGGTGGCGGGGGGGGTTGGGGCTGGTTCCTTGGGGACAGCTGGGGGGGTGGTGGGTGGCGTGGGGGTTGTGACGGTCTTGCAAACATCGTCCACACATACTCGCCCCGCGGCGCAGACTCGTGGCACACACTTCCCACCTGAGCAGACTTGGCAGGTTGGGCATGTACCCCCGGTGCAGACACCGTTGGTGCAAATCACGACACCACACTCTGCTGGAGGGGTAGGGGTGGCGGGGGGGGTCGGGGTGGCGGGGGGAGCCGGCGCCGGCACGACCTTGTCAACGCAACGGCCATTGGTGCAAACCTGAGTCGACGCACACTCCGACTGGCACACGCCCCCGACGCACTTGCTGCACGCTGGGCAGGTCTTCGGCACACACTTGTTGTCCGTGCAGACCTCACAGTCTGAGCAGGAGCTGTGCTGGTTGCAGACACCGTTGATGCAGACGGTGGCGCCGCAGGCAGTACTCGGGGGGGGTGTCGCGGGGGGCGTGACAGTGCCAACACACGTCCCGTCTTTGCAAGTCTTGCCAGCGGCACACACGATCGGAGTGCCGCCGCAAGACCCGTCCCATGGATCGCATGTGTCATGCTCAGTGCATGCGTCGCCGTCATCGCAGTTGCCTGGGATGATCTCGACCTGCAACGTGGACAACATTAACATAATCTCAAGCCACAGGATCTGGCCGTCGCGCGCGCCCTCGCACAGGAGCCACATCGGCGGTGACACATTATTATGATCGCCCGCACATGCACGTCGGCAACACCGGTGCATGCGTTTCTGAGAAACAGCAGGAATTTCAAATTTCGAAATGCAGGTCTGGAATCAGGTAACAATGACGGCATTGCAAACATGTGTTTTTGGCAACACAGCTCAAGCTAGCCGATATAGTGTGTGCGAGGTCAACCGCAAGGACACACCGAGCTGCAACCGCCAGCACAGGCCACGCTGCAAATACTATAGTGGTGGCACACAGAGGCTCTGCATGCATGCCAATACCGCACTGCTCATGCACTGCTCAGGCAATCGATTGACTTGGGATATCCCCTGCCGCAATGGGCTCGTCACACATCACACCGCGCTGACGTATCCCACTCGCAAGAATCCAATGCGGCGAGATCACCGGGTCGCCACACACATGCATATGCAGCTGCCTGCAGGCTGCATGTATGGCTTGCTGAGGATGGCCCCTGACATGCAGCGCAGGTAGCTGCCGGTAGACCTACTCACCCTACTCGGGGAACACCGTGCGCAAGCACACCTTACACTTCTTCTCTGAATCACTGCAGATGGCGCGGCCGCACTGCGCGTCGATGGCCCCGAAGGGGGTCTTGCTGCAGTCTACGGGCGTGCCGGCGACGCACATGGCGTGCTCATTGCAGGTCTCCGCGCCATTGCAGAAGGATGAGTCCGGGCACGCCTTACCGACGTCCGCCACATTCTGCACACATCCACACGCCCTCAGCTTCAGGCAATTGTAATGTTGTCAGTACTCGCGCCTCCTGCCATACTTCATAGATCTCTATGATGTGAACAGTCGATATTGATCGGATGAGATTCGGTTTCAGTGTTTTCTCCCGTTCACTCTTTTGTCATACTCTTTTGTAATATCAACATGACCACAGATATCTGTATATATATGTATGCATGCGCAGGTCCACATCAGACCTTGTGTCCACTGCTTGGTCTGCAGAGGACAGACTGCCAGCACATACATTCTGCCAGTGTGGTACTACTGCTAGTAGCTCTATACACAAGAGTGGACGAGCGCAGGCCTCATGGTATCCGGAAAACACGATACAAGGATCACTTCACGCAAACACACACGTGGAAGCTTAAGCACCCTCAAGCTCCGAAATCACACGCATCAGAGAGCAATCTGAGGGCACGCACCCAGCCATTCTCGCACTTCTCACAAATGCCAAGGTTAGCACACTCGTCGACGACTGTCACTGGCGCGGGACCCTTGTCCGTTGATGTCGTGATGTGCCCGACGGTGACGGTGCTCGTCGACTTGGACGAGCTCGTGACGGTGCCGGCCGCATCACCTGCGCATCAGCTGCGCATTAGCTCGAATATGAATGCCCAAGTCACACGTACGGTATGATAGGCCGCAAGATTACACTGTGATCTGGCATGTGGACGCCTGGGATGATCCGAGCAGTCTAGCTAGCAGTCTAGCTATAGAGCAGGATTGATCACTCACAGCATCACGCAGCCTCATCCGCGCACACCCTTACACAATACTGAACGGACACAGGGCACCAGCATGATTCAGAGCATGCAGAAAGCTTTAAAGCGTTTCTACTGAAAGTCGCCACCAATCGCCTGAGCATTGCAATTGGGGCTCAGACCCGAGCATGTAGGTGAGACTAGCAGGATGGCCAGAGCGCTGTACATCACTGATCAAGCCGCTTTGTACCCAGGAAGGGGAGGGGGGGGGGGCTGCAAATGATAAGGATATACTATCCCTACAGGGAGAGGGCACACCTGCTGTGCACAGCGTCGCCGCGAAGGCGATATGTGCCAGCACGCGCAGCGCCATGCTTCTGCTAGCACTCACCTGCACACCAACCATCACCCTTCGGCTCCAGCCTTTCGGATTTGACCCGTTCAGTCATTCTACTAGTTCGGCTGGGTATCGACTGAGCGCTGTCTTCTTGATCACAAGGGCAAGTTGCATCCTCGAGAGGGAACATGAGAATGTGATAGGGATGCCGTGTTGCTGCTGCATCTTGTTCAAGGCGCACACATATCCACTGTGCTACAGCACCCATAAGTCTACTGCATCCACATAAGTTACAGTATACTACATCCAAGGCTTCAGTGAGTGTTGCTATGTACTAATGTACACAGTCATTCATGCAATCACCCCTGAGCTGACTTGATCCTTGGTTCAAATTGGTTGGACTCCATGTGGAACAGAATGTGCAACAGCAGTGAGAAAGGCAGCAGCAGAATGTGAACTATATGATCATGCATGCAGGCAAGTGGTATGAGACTCCACAGCACTCATCACGAGGCACTCATATAGGCTGCTTTGCACAAGTTGAAGCTGATGACAGCTGGTTATGTAAGTCAGATATGGCTCCCATCTGCAGTGCTTGCTTGGTCACAGTTCTCATGTTGGACATTTCTCAGAAGCTGGAGTGGTCTGCTTGTGTACAGATGCCTCCACCAGTACGCAGCACTGCAGTAATCATCACTGGGATTGTAATTGGACAGGATTTCTGTGGTATCAATTGAAAATGCCTCAGACAGCAGTGCAGACAGCAGTGCAGAGGGCAAGAGGGTGTGCAGTGAATGCGAAGTGCAGTTCATCAGATCTTCCGCACAGCTGCCTGTATACAGCTGTAGTCATGGATCCCCTGACGCGTCACACACTGCATGATTCGGAAGCCAACGACGCGACGGAGGCGGAGGTATGCGACGCAACACATGCGACATCTCGCACTGGTCACTGGGAATCCAAGACTGACATCGGTCGGTCGGTGCGATGCTTCGCCACGCGGGCGATTTGCAGACAGCCGGCGGCCCGTGTCACCCCGTTCCCACTGCTGAGAATGCGGTTGTGATTCATAACAATAGAAAAGTGGCAGAGGCACGTAGCACTGGCGGGGTCCAGGGACGACGTACAACGCCAAGGCGCGCCACCGCGGTGGCGCGCCATGGCGCGCCGTCACCAGAGGATGCAAACGTGCGTCGTGACATGCAGCTGCACCTGGCTCAGCCACAGTTTACGAATCCAATGTCACGCAGATGACGGTACGAAGAAATCGTGACACCACGTCGGGCTGCTGTGCGCAGACAAACTGCCTCCCCAGTTGAATTCACCCGTGTGCCACCGCAATCATATGGCCCACTGCATGTTGTCCACGATACGCTGTCGCCGTAAGCCATACGTGTGTTGTGCTCATGCACGGCTGCGTGGTGCTACAGAAGAATAAACAGCCACAAGGAGTTGTATTTAAACCATGCGCAACCTTGCGTGAGCCGCAAAGGCCTGACGGACGTCTCAGGTGACAGGTAGCACATGCTAGCATACGCCGCGTGCCTTGCTCAGATGACAGCCACGAACTTACGCAGGTCACAGCGCACGACATCTAAATTTTTGAGACGCACGTCCGGGATCCACCGGGATGCACAGCGCACGACTCGTGCATGTGGTACGCACGGACAAAGCGTCTAGTCGGAGAGGCTGGAGGCATCGCGAAGAATCCACGGGACACCGCCGTGGTCACAAAAGTCAACATTAGGTCGTGCCTGCGCGGCTCCGAATTCATTGAAAGAATCGCGTGCTCACCATACGATCGCGACGAATCCGGTAGGCCACGCTTGGTTTACATTATTGATCAATGTTGAGGATGGCTACAGCAGCTGCACGGTGTGCATATGCGTGTTGACCAATGCTGATTATGTTCGTATGGGCACCCAGACGATTCCATGCACGATTGCTCAACCCAGGAGGCGCGCCATGGCGTTCATAAACAGTCCGCGACACACAGAGGCCTCGCCCTAAGCACAATCGACAAATTAATCGAGCATCAGAGGCGAAGAGTTCGACGACGCTTCAATAAAAACGAGACACGCGACGGACCACAGTCGACAGAGCAGTGGGCAAAGATACCGCCAGTTTGCGGGGAGGCTGCAAGCTTGCAGTGCGTGGACGATCCGCTGCGTGTTCGCGCAGCATATCACGCACATTCCCGGCAAGGGCAGACGCATCCCAGGAACAGCCAAATTCGACTCCCTGACAACACCAGCTGCGTCAGAGCGCAAGAGGTAATTGCTGCATTGCATTGACTTAGTCAGAGGCTACCCGGAAACCGGTCTATTTATTGCATGGCCTTTCGACCAGTCCTCGGCAGAAACGTCCCATAAGCACGCCCGACAACTGATGCTGAAACGAAGCAGCGTTCACAAGAGAGCATGGGATGTGTACCTGCTAATGGGAATCGCTGAGCCGACGAACTCCTTCGTGCGCGCTGGGATGGTCTTCGAACGAAACGCCGCGGGGCCAGAGAGCCGTGAGCGAGTAAATGTCGCAGCTGAGTAGGTAAACGGCAGAATACGTGGAATGTTGCAGCTCCAACCAGGAGCAAACAGCACGCAATCTGAGGCCTGACAGTTTGCTCTCCGTGGAGCTGGCCTATTTATCCCGTCGATAGGTGCCACGGGCGAGCTAGCAGCGAGATGCGATCTTCGCCGGTCCCCAGAATGTCGAGTGGCCACAGGTGATAAAAGTGCTGAGCGTCACGATAAGCTGCATGCAAATATGCCTTTTTCTGCACATACAATGACTCGACGTTCGACGTGCATGCGCGATCTTGCCTGAGTTCGATTCGCGCAGCCTTACACTGGGTGGCTGCTGGCCATGCATACACCTCCTTGGGGCTGCAGCAGCCCAGCGTCATCGGCAGTCGCAACAGCGCCTGCAGCGTCCATCAGCTCCTGGGCCGGCCGATATGTGCACTTGCATTGAACTGCTACGGCCAGCATGATACATGCTTCATGCGCTGTCGATGCACAGCATGCTTCAGGGACTATGAATTCTCTCGCGTGAGAATTCTCGTGGATGTGAACTCTAGCAGCGCGTGGTTCGCCGTGTGAGATATCTTGTTCCAGGACGCATGCATATGTACAGTCCGCGTCATCTGCTGGAAGCCACGCTGCACATGTGGCCACGCGTGCGGCTACCCCAGAATCATCACTGCCTCGCGAGGCCTCGATGTCACTTCATGAGTCAATGTATGTATACGTAACAGTTGGATGCTGCAGCAGCAGCAGCTGCTGCTGCAGCGGACCCCTGCGATCATGGACCTATGATACTCGACCTGCAAGTCATGTTGCATGTGTGTGGGATCTGACTCGAGAGAGGCTTGTTGCGCGGCGTTTTTGGCCCCAGCACTGACGGTGTAGCATGTGTGTGTGTGGCGGCGAGGCGGGCAACATCGCGGAGCGGTACCAGCAAGCCCGGGCCGCACAGCAACCAATTGGTAACTCGGCCGGTCCGGAAGGGTGGCCAACGCACCCACGCGTGACGGTGTGTGCGACTGTTGAGTCAAATGATATCCTTTGCCTGTGTTTTCTATGCCCGTTCACTATTCTGCAACAATGACCCACGTCTGAAGGTGTAGCATGTGCGTGGCCACCGGTGCACGCCATGCGGATCCAGAGATGGTGAACGTTTACCATGCATATGGTGACAGGCACGTGTGCACTCAAGGGCGCGCTCACGTGGACGCTCGCGGTCAGAAGGTCCTCCCTGGGGCTGTCCCGCCTGCTGCAGCGGCACGTGCCGTGCCCGCAGATAGCTGTAAAGGTTGTGAAAAGCACGCAGCTGCAGTTAACAATTGTGGCAGAGCGCTCAAAGCGCTAGCGCTGCTGCGGCCATACCCACACGGCTCCAGAGCGACCGCAACTTCTGTGTTGAAGCTTAAGCGAAAGGCTACGTAGGGCGAGATATACACTGTGGTATGATCAGGCAAGGGGCTCCCGTGCGGAACTCGTGTCAGCTGCGGCCGCAGCGACTGGTACCGTTTGTCTCAGCTTTTGTATAAACTCAACCAACTCTTCTGTAGATATCTCTAAGTATCTAATTTAGATATATAACTTTCCTGTGTGACCTTTGAGGACTCGTGAAACGCCCAGCGCAGCGCTGCTCAGCAAGCTTACGCCACATGACACATAATCACGTCCTACAGAAACGTTGGAGGGTCTGTGAGTGCCTCCGACGTGCGCATGGAGATACACCACATTGACAAAAGCACACGCAACGGCCCTCATCCGGCATCATGACCATCCGGTCTGGCGCGCCATGGCGGCATGCATCAGGCCATGCAGTCGCGCGCGCCCATGTTGGCACGTTTTATCAAATGCGATGACGATCCAGCATGCATTCGCTCGGCTTTGTGGCTGGTCAGCTGACATGGCATGCAGCTGAGCGACCGCTGCCTATGAACTTCCCAAAGCTCGCGATCGAATTCTATGTCGCCGCGTCAGGCTAAGCAATGAACTTTTCAGATCTGCGAGGAACTAGGCCTAACGTACACGTAGATACAACTAGCCGTCAATTACCCCCAAATCATTTGATGCTTGTACGGCTGCTCAGATATGTCGACCGACGTCCGTCGAGTCGCCGTCCAGCTGACCTCGTAAACATCGACGGTACGCAAAAGACTTGCTTCGTGCCCCAGCTAGCCCAATGGGGACCGGCTGAGCACTGTTTTGGTTTCCATCGTGGCGAAGCAAAAAATGTCACTACACCGGGCATATCGGGTGTCCTGGAACATAAGAAAACTACCGATGGAGCGTTGGCGCGAATGCCAATTGATGCATGGTTGACTTCGCGTCCGTTGTTCCCGTACGACTTCTCACCGGTGCGAACTTCGTTGATCTGACATCGTGTGCCAGCATGCCCTCACAGAAGAGGGAACGGGCCTCGACAAAGGACTTTTCTTGAAGCACCTTCCACACACGCAAACTGCAGCAGCTGTCCCCCATGAATGACAATGCAGAAGTGCCAAAAACACGCGCAATCTGTTCCCGGAAGGCTGGGACGTCCTCAGTACTCAGCGCATTCAATCAAACATGACCGCATCTGATGAACAAGAGATTCCCCAGCGTCCCGCAAGCCGACAACTAGTCTCTGTGCAGCTTTGGTGAATTCACTCCTCTGTAACATACTTGCCATGGCTGTGGTGACCACGGTGAGGTCTGGTGGGATCCAGCCTGGCTGAGCTCAGTCCATGCATGGTGCACCTAGGCCTGCCTGCAGTGTGTGAGTTCCATGTTGATTCGGATGAGATTCGGTTTCAGTGTTTGTTTTCTCCCGTTCACTCTTTTGTAATTCACTGACACCTAGGCCTGGCGGCAGTGGACAGGCCTAGGACCTTTGGACCTGCGGCACAGTTGGCACAATTGTTGCAGCTGCTACGTGAGAGCCGCGCACCCCTGGTGCGCGACATGGGTGCGCGAGATTTGGCTGACACTGATTAGGGCCTGGGAAGGCTTTAAATCAGCTGTATGCATATTCAGTACGTAGCCAAATGTCTTGCGAGTACGTACGAATCGTTCGGGGCGCGATCGGCGGACATTTCATGCTTCTGTAGCTGTTTCCGTGGGCCACGTCACGCCGCGGGACAGACTGTAATTTGAGATATGTGTGGCCTGTGACTGACTATGCGCATGTACACGTCAAGGATGCATCCCATAAGTGCTATCTGGACTGTTCCGTGCGCGATCGCGGTGCAGTGGTGGACTCACGGTCTTGCATGTCTGCTGTGGCTCTCGTAGCGATTAACTGGCCCGAGTCCGTATGCGACATGAATGGGTCTCACTCAGCGGGTACACTATAAACTGAAACTATGCTGAAGGTCTGAAGTGCGCAGATATGTCGATTATGGCCCGGTTGCCTTGCCCTGTGTCCGGATTACGTGGTGTTGTCCGGGCTGCAAGGTGCACGTTTGGCAAATTGCGGTAGATTAGGGCCCTACTAGCTATCGTATTTCATTACAAAATTTACATTGATGAATTCTGGCGGCTTTGATGTAGCTGGCATGTGGGCAGGGGACTCTGACAAGCCTGGTGCTCCAGTTAGTGGTCTGGTCAGTCGGTCCGCGATCGCCGCTTTCCGCGGCGACAGCCAGATCATAGGCCCCCGTGAAACATTGTTAGACACACCAAATGCCTTTCGTGTGCTCGTAGCTTTGAAACGGGCGATGCTATGGCAATGCCGGTGGCAGCGTACACCTGAGCTGTCCTCGGAGATGTCATGAAATGATTCGTTCGACGGAAAACGCCGGTCCAAACATCAACATAGAGCAGCAGGCAGTCCGTGTGTGTTTTCGTAGGTACATTATTGGGTATATTGCACCGGCGCACGTAGATCAGTTGCTACTGCGACCCGTGCCATCGCGGTATAAGCTGTCAGCAGCCACGAGAAGTCCAAAACGGAATCGTGTAGGGACACATACACGTCTACACAATGTTTGAAGGCTGTTACCGGTCCGGAATTGAACGTCGCTGCTCGTGGGGCGCAGTGCGCACTCCGCACAGCGCACCCAAATGCATTGCGAACGCCACTGATTTTGCGCACTCGGGGGGTGCGCGCCACGACAGGGGGTCAACCACTCCCGCTACATGGTGGGCCCACCTACGGCGCGCAAGATCGGCTGCGATTTTGGCCGCTTGGGGAAGACTTTGGCTATTGTCTATGTCGAATGGGCATTCGTAGTGTGCCACCTCGCTGTTGGGGAGTCTCCCCATCGCAAACCCGGGTTTTGTCGAATTTCCGCGCTTTTCCCCAAACGAGGGTCGTTCATGCCCAAACGTGTGCCATTGCATCGAGAACACGTAGCACACTCAAAATATGCTATGATACTCACCGGGTTATGACATATTGCTTCTGTCACATTTGTGGGTAGCGTTCGGTGAGGCACTATTCAACGGCGCGCTAGCTGATCGGGCCGACATTGCGGGGCGCTCACGCACTGGTCAGGCGACATGTCAGCATTGATTGGCAGCATATTGCGTGTTGAATATTGCGTGTTGAATATTGCGTGTTGAAGGACCCTGCCTCAATTTTATGTGCAATGGGGAATGCCCATGTTTTGTAATGCACCGTCACATGTACACCTTATTTCACAGCATGTCACTCTAATGATACCGCAAAATTAATGCGCATCAATGATGTATCCACCGTGTATCCAGCATCCACCGCTCGATTGAAATGATTCATTAGTTTACAATGGCGAGGCATGATCACAGCAGGCCAGAGTAACTCAAAACGTCTCCAGTGACACTACGCAAAAGATGACCTGAGCATACCTACGCTGACGTCTTCGTTGAGAAGTACACACCCAGCAAGTGGAATGCAAAGCTCCGGATCATGCTCCATCACAAGGGCCTGTCAGGCCTGTCACAGGAATCAAGATACTCATGCGCCCCATGCCGATATCAAACATTCTACGAGAGTGACGATCAATCAGGATCAGGCAGTGAAGCTTTGATATCTCGTGTATAATTCAGTTTGAGCCACTATCCCATGCTACACTGAGCTGGAAGCTCTCACACACGACATACACTACTTGACTGACAAGGGATTCCACATCATTGTGTGCGGGGACTTCAACGCCAGGATTGGGAATGCACAAAACTCACATCATATTCCACTACATAATGAAACGTTCCGTAACTCACAGGGCTGTCGCCTAATAAACATGGTAGAACAATGCAATATGCATGTCATGCACAACCACACTGCCTTTTCGCCGACATGCATGCATGCCGGCGGCACCTCTGTTGTTGACTACTGTCTGACGAGCTCTGCATGTAGGGACCGTTGCAGTGCACCTGCAATCCACTCTGCTGGGCAGTGTCTCTCTGATCACGCGCTGCTCACACTATCACTGTCACTGCCACATGCCACACACAGAAGCAAGCGCAAATGCGCCCGATCACACAAAAAACGGTGGAATAGGAAAGCAATGCACAACGAGGAGACAGTCGCAAAATTTGAGACAGCCCTGCAAGCGCCCCTTGCGCAGTTGCTGCACGACATGGACTCATGTAGCATGCCGCATGCTGAAGCTGCCAACACTTTCACATCTGCCCTGGCAAACATCCTACGTACCGCAGGAGAGCAATGCTTTGGGAAACACCAGGTACGGACCCATCGCGTGCAATGGTGGAACAAAGAATATGCAGACCTCAGACGCGAATGCTGGACCCTTCATGAGACACATTGCCGGACCGGCAGCGACACTGACAAGCTAGCATTCCAGCAACGCCGAGGTGCAAAGAACCAGCTGAAACGCGATCTTAAACGTGCATACACCAAACAGCAAGCCAACCATGTCTCTAAAACGTGCACGCCAGGACTTGAGTCTAAAGTTTCATGGGTGTCTGCGAAACGTTTGTTGAAACTGCTAACCAGGGGTGGCTCGACGGCCGAGCACCCCGTGCCTTCTGTTATGTCTGGGGGAGTCCCCACTGATAATATAGACACAGTGATGCAGGTTTTCTCGAATCACTACCAATCTGAAATGAACCCGGTCCCACATGCCACATTCTGCGAGCAAACTGATGCACATGTCAGAGACACATTGCACGCATGGCGCCAAAATGAGCCTCAACACAACCAAGAGATGGATGATGCCTTCACACTTCACGAACTTCAACAAGCACTTGCTACAATGCACAACTGGAAAGCCGCAGACCACGATGATATCATCTGCGAACTACTGAAGGCCGGGGGGCCGCAATTGCAAACCGTCGTCCTGCAGCTCCTCAATTTCTGCTGGACGCACGAAACCATTCCCAATGCGTGGTCACTCGGAACAATTGTAAGCCTCCACAAAGCCGGGGATGCAACAGACCCCTCCAACTACCGGGGTATCACACTGCTTTCAATATTCCGGAAGCTTTTCAGCACACTACTCAGGTCCCGCCTCCAAAACAATATAACCCTCCATGAGTCCCAAGCCGCATTCCGCGAGGATCGCGGCTGTGTAGACCATGTCCACACCTTTGCACGCATTGTCCGGGCGGCCGCCGCGGCGGACACTCCACTTTATGCTTTCTTCCTGGACATCCGGAAAGCATATGATACTGTGTGGCGCGACGGTCTGTTGTACAAACTACTCCAGAAAGGAGTGACAGGCCGCCTCGGTCGGGTCATCGCACACATGCTCTCAAACACGAAATCGAGGGTGCGCTTCCAAGACCAGGAATCACCATACTTCCCCATCACCCTCGGGGTCGGCCAAGGCGACCCCCTGTCAACCATTCTCTTTGATGTGTTCATTGATGATCTGCTCGCAACACTGCACACCCGTCCAAAAGAACTCTGCATTCCCCTTGACTCACCAGACACCGATAAAATTTCCGGACTCACTTATGCAGATGATGTCAATGCAATGTCCTTGACACCGGCAGGGCTTCAGGGACATATTGATACAATCGATAAATGGTTGTTTCAATGGCGCTCCTTACCAAATGTGTTGAAGTCTAAAACTATGGTGTTCAATCAGCCGCAGGGCGGCGCACCAGTTGTCTTCCAGCTGCGGGGGTCGCAGTTGGAGACTGTTCACACCTACAAATACTTGGGTGTTTTCTTCCAGTCAAATGGCTCTTGGTCTGAACATATGCATCATGTACGCGCAAAGATGAACAAGGCACTTGGCGCGTGGCGGCCAGTGCTGCGTTGCCACTACCTCCCGGTGACCGCCCGGCTCCGCCTTGTTTATGCGTTCATATATACTCCTGCTTTGTATGGGGCTGAGGTATGGATTGGCCCAAAAACTGAACTCGACAAACTTGATACCATCTGTAAAAAGGCAATCCGCATGGTGTTTGGTCTGCACCAGTTCGATTGCAGGGAGGAGATTCTTTTTTCCGACACGGGCCTCCTGCCTGTGAGCTCAATGATCAAGGCAGCTAAACTTTGCTGGTACGCAAAGCTGACACACATGGGGGCGGAGCGATTCCCGGTTGCGGTGGAATCCACCGCGATTCGGGGTCACTCTCAACGGGGGCCGGGGGTGGGCGGGGACTTTCACTCCCGCATCACGGCCATTGCGGCAGAACTGAAACGATATGCACACATCAGACTTGCCTTACAGGCTCCACCCGAGCCTGAGCATCGCCGCCGACGTGGGCCACCCAGGGTGTCCAAACGTCTCGGCATGCATGATCAGCCGTCCAAACAAAGCCCTCTCACAATCACGTACTCAAATCTTACCCGTGAGAAGGTCGTGGCTGTCATGTGGTTGGCATACCTTGAACAACGATTTGAGAAGCGTGGTCGCGACAATAAGGTCACTGGAGAGTGGTTGCGTGGTGTGATAACACACGAACTAGGGTCACTAGCCCCGTTTATGGACTCCGTTGAGCCCGGTCTTGTGCGTGTGCTAATGTCTGCTCGTTCGGGTCTGTCTCCTTTCTTGTGTAGGCACCGTAGTGAAAAGCATTTGGAATATTCACGTGCTGCTGATGTCTTCACATCCTACATCGCACGTGCACCCATCGGGGCAGTTCTGCCACCTGTCCCAGTGGCACATCGTGATCGGCATGTCTCCGCCGTTGCGGTTTTGGTGCGGCAGTTGCTCGCACGGCCAGGTCCTTATGACAGTGCCTCTGGTGTTTCGTGGTCTGATGTAGCGGTTGTGCTTATTGTCGGTGTTGATGGTGTTGGTGGTGATGCTGGGGTGTCGGGTGTTGCAAATCGCCCGTCCCCTCTCGGTGAATTGGCTCGTGTTGTTGCATTCTGTGGCGCAAGTCAGAGTTTGCGGCAGCATGTTGCTTGGATGCCTCTTTCGGTCCCGGATTTCGGAGTTGTCAATGTCCAAATGGATACGGCTATGTAATCATGCATACATACATACATACACACAGATCGCAGGTAGGACGCCCTGTCCGGATATCCAGAGATTCGGACCTATCCAGCATTATTAGAGGGATTAATACGACTCAAATTGCATAGCGTGTGTCACTATGTGGCCAGCCTCCAGGAAACTCAGCCGTATACAGCTTCATGAAGCCTCACCAACGAAAAATATGCACATACAGCCTTGCGATCACCAACAAGAGCTTTAAAGAGCTCATTTTAAAGGCGTTTGGGGACGCCTGCGAACGATTGGGGAGGTTTGGGGAGGCGACTGAGCGTCTGGGCCGGTTGGGGAGCCAGCGTCGCGAAAGGCCGATTTTCCCCAACCAGACGAGCCATATGGACGATCATGGGCAATTTTCCCCACCCGAGTGAGATGACACACTACGAATCCCCATTCAACATAGACAATAGCCAAAGTGTTCCCCAAGCGGCCAAAATTGCAGCCGATCTTGCGCGCCGTAGGTGGGCCCACCATGTAGCGGGAGTGGTTGACCCCCTGCCACGACAGTGCGCAAGTATTCCGCTGGTGCGCAATCAAGGTCAGCAATACATATGCTACGCATCAGGGAGCCTATTCACTGGGTAAATCAATGCATGACTGGCTCTCATCAGTGCTGTGATGCTAGTAACATTGTTACACCAGTACTCCATCGTGTGCCAACATGCAGCTCACCGCTGCGCCTTGTAGCCACTACTGCAGCCTCTACTGCAGCCACGACTAAGCCACCATTCATGCTATAGTCTACAATGAAGTACAAACTGAAGTGCTTCAACATACGGTGCTTGAGCACGCCTGAAGGCTTGTGCCTAGACCACAAGGTATCCTGCAAATCACAATTGTGTCCTCAAGGTGTCTAGGTGATATGATCGCAGGTCATGACAGCCAGCAGTCAAGCATTAATCAGGTGACGAACGACATGCAGACAGATGTGCTACTGATCATATTTGTCGTGGATATATGGACGTGCATGGTGAAGTAGCCAGTGGCATAACATAGCAGTCCAGTGACTCATGCGTGCAAAAAAACAGAAGAGGACTGCTTCGGTGCGTACTTTGGGACTGGGATTGCCAATTCTTGTTGAAAACTAGCTGATCGTAGGCATTGCCACCATAGGCTTCCTGTTCGGAATTTACCTTGTCAGAGCAGGAATCGGTGTTGCAGAACTGCATGAATGCACGAATGAGCTTGACAACTTGAGCTTGACAAGAGATCATGAGTAGGCAGCCAGTCTAACATTTCAATGCAGCAATCAAAGCACACCAGCATCATTTCTGTTGATTTAAATATGTAGACAAGCAAAGTCGGGGTCACCTGGCGATCCTAAACTGAATTTGACCATTGTGGCCATCGCTGATCATCATTCGGGAGCCATTGACTCTCTATGATTGAGGCCTGCAGACAAGAAGTTTGTTGACGATGTAGCTGCTGGGTATGTCCGTCGAACAACTGTATCGAGACACTCCACTCGAAAAGTGCTGCACAAACTGCGCAGGTTATGGCAGATGACACACTGAAAAGGAAATGCTTGCCTTGACAGCCTCATATCGAAATTGTGCATACACAATGTCCCGAACCAATTTCTTGACTGATGTCTCCGCGTCTAGCGCTGCATAGAGAAGGCACGATCCAACACTAACAGCCTCGCACCGACACAACGGTGAAGCACGAACGCTTCCAAAGCTTCCATGGCAAATATTCTCGAATTTCGAGACATTCCATATTGCGAACGCATAAGGTTCCGAGGGTGCAGCAACCGAAAGGAATCGATCGAGCACATCATAACTGGCGACGTCCGTGATATTATACATTACTAAGCATGAGGCTTGATAGGCAATACATCAATTATCGCTGACATGTACACGAGCATTTTCGAACATGCACGCAGGCTGCGGTCGACGCCAGGCCCCAGGCCTGCCTGTGGGAGAACGCCAGTCAACAACGCAAGCGTTGCAAAACTGCGCTGAAGCAAAGCAGCGAAAGAAAACATACCACGAAAGTCCCGCATCCTTGTTTGCGTGATCATGCGCGAGAGCGCATCATGCAAAACATCTGCTAGCATGGACGGAAGAGTTGCATCTACCGCAGCAGCTTGCAGAAAGCGGTTGGAGGTCAAGAGATCCCCAGTGCTAGAACACTATCTTCTTTAAACAAATGTTCCGTCAGAAGAGTACACCAACATGCGCCGGGCGACGGCCGGCTGCACGCAGTGTCAAAACAAGCGACCGCAGGCATAGGTGATGTTCCCGTACGATACTACGCTATTCGCCTGCCCCAACTAGCACAGTCTTCTGTTTGACATCAGTTCAACTCTGCGTTGCATTATAATGCTTGCGAGGTGCGTGAAAGTCGTCGTCGAGCGTGGCATCAAGGCAGCCCTGCAGCGTGGTGACCAGGGCCCTGGTCTACACGGTGCAACGCACGTGCTGGAGGGGTGCCATTTGTGACAATTATCATCGGCATGGCAGAGCATCTGACTGGAGGGCTGTGATTCTCTCATATGTCTGCTGTGCCGATCGCTATACGAAATCGTTGACCGCGACGTGGCAATGGCTCCACAAGCCAGTCGTCTAGCGCGGAGGGTACACAAGCAAGCCACAATGACAACACGATCACTGCTCGTGCAAGTTAGTCTATATAATTCTGAAATTGCTTTGTAGCATGAAGCCAGTTGCGCGCACATCAGCGCAGTAGCCTGGTTCAACATGCGACGACCACCACATCGATGCATACCTCACGGGCGTGAGCTTGCAACGCAACAATTAATATAACGACTGCTACCACAGATTTCTGCCCTTCTTTTGAGGAGGTACACATCTGTGTGTGAACTGAGAGACTCACCGCAAGTATGATAATCGAGACCAGAAATACACAGGAGTGCGTAGGGGATAGATCATTGCTGGATCTACCGGCCCCATGACGATCTCCAGCTTCTTGAAACGACGTCGAGGCGCATGCTGTGCCATAACTTAACTGCGCAAAGCCCTGTTGCACCGGTGGAGTACCTGCCCGAGTGAGCAGCTTCGCAAGCAGCGTCGGCTACACCTGTGAGAACCTGACCAACATATATCTGCATCAGACGTAAAGCAGTGCGTTGTTTTATCAACATGCGACTGAAAGCTGATGTATTCGAGGTACTGACGCGTGGCGCTCACCCATCGTTCGCTCACCTGGCGGACACGCGCACCCACAGAGTGCGCGGAATCAACACCGCAGCCCTGCAGGCACGACCGAGAGCCCGCCAAATCGATATCCAGTCATACAGTACGGTCATACATTGACAAAGGGAGCATATCCAGGCCTTAATACCAAGTTTCGATCACTTGCCTGCAATTGGCTAGTCTGCGCACCCGTGGGTCGCGCACCCATTTTCTTGCGCACTTGGGTGAGCCAAAACTCGCGTAGTCGCCGTGAGCCCAGTGATATGACCGCTACACCACTGGACTGCAACAAATGCTGGGCCCTCGGAGACTGAGGCTGGGCAATCCGCAAATCACATGTAATCATACATACAGACATACGTATCTCTTTTTTTTTTTTTTTAGTGCCATGATTGCGTGAGTGGATTTGCGTGTGTATTCCTAGCAACGGCTCGCTGCCCGGCCTCTGTCCTTTGTAACTACAGACATACGTATCTTTGTCGTACGTCTGTCGTCTGTGCTGTGTCGTGGTCCCGATGTAGACGCATGCCAAAAGAACCCGGCTGCGGGAGGCAGCAAAAAGAAAACGAATAGGCCCTTAGTTGTGTTCTGTCGTCCGCTGTCGTGCAGCTGCAACGAATACGCGCGCCAGCTGCCAGTGTTCCGTCGTTCTGCAGCCCCACTAGAATGCCAGCGGACTAACCGCCAGTGGCCTGCAGCCTTGCCCATTTGGAACACCTAGATGTCTGTTGTATGTTTCGCCTGGCCTTCCTGGTGACCCGCTTGGCTGTGCAGCCGTCATGTCGGCGCGGGCCGCTGGCTGCCCGCGTGCCGTTGTCCGGCAGTCCCACTGGCAATCCTGCGGACTAGCCGCAGGTGATCTGCAGATTTGATTCGTTAAAAGTGTTGTGTGTTTGTTGTTTTAGTTTTGTGCCGTCTGGCCGGTTCAATGGCCCGTTAGACCGCACCGTTAGTGTGTCCGCTTTCAGCGGAACGAGTCCCTGCGTATGAGCT
The DNA here is from genome assembly GCA_023078555.1 of Ulva prolifera. Classification (NCBI taxonomy): domain Eukaryota; kingdom Viridiplantae; phylum Chlorophyta; class Ulvophyceae; order Ulvales; family Ulvaceae; genus Ulva; species Ulva prolifera. The sequence goes on from CM041196.1 coordinate 11,124,503, forward strand.
TTCAGTGTCCATATGACGGATGCAGCGCTAGTCTCTCCTCCCATTCAAGTCTGTTCACCCACATCCGAGGAATCCATCGCGACGGGCCGAGGCTGCCTACTGCGAAGCTGCACGAACTCAATGCCGCGTACTGCTCTCACTGTGGCATATTCGGCTCCACCAAGACCCCTAAGGCGCATAAATGTGTGGGAGGTCAGAACAGGAGCTTGAGGTCAGGTCACTGCGTGCTGCCCGCCACACATCCGGCCCGACAGCCCGCCCCAGCCCAACCCGCCCCAGCCCAGCCCGCCCCAGCCCAGCCCGCCCAGCCGCAGCCCGCCCAGCCGCAGCCTGCCCAGCCTGCCCAGCCGCACCCCCATCAGCCACCCCGTCACTTCACCGAAGCCCCCGCCGCCGCCCACAACACCGCCCAGCCCAGGCCCTCCCCGAAGGTCCCGGACACCGTCCATCCGGAGTTCGGCGACGCAACGGCCGAGCTCCTCAGAGATTTCAACGATGCCAGCGACGCGTCCAACATCGACGGAGCACGACTGGCCCTGGGCCGCGTCCTCGACTTCCCTGGTAAGGTTCTGTCGCTGAAGGGAGGGGACGGCACGGCGCGCCGCGCTCGTACATGCATCACGCTGTTCATGGACGGCGAGGAGCCCAGGCTGGCGGAGCCCACTCCGAGCCAGAAGCGCAGAATGAATCAGAACCAGGATCGCCGCCTGGCGGGCTCCGTCCACAGGTCACTGAGCGACGGTAATGTCCGCAAAGGCGCGGAGAAAGTGGAGGCGCCGCCCATCGCCAGGTACACCCCGGAAGTGCATGAGGCGCTGCGGCACCTGCATCCCGCAGAAGCGCTCCCCCCCGACACCCAGCCCGCCGAGCCCGCGCCCCCGCTGCAAATCGACGAGGCGACGCTCCGCGCACTGCTCGACAAGCTGCCGAAGGGCAGCGGCCCAGGCCTGTCGGGGTGGACGTATGAGCACATCCGGGCTGCTGGCACGGCCTCCACGGCCGCATTCACGGAGATTCACCGCTTCGTGAACGCGGCCCTCGCCGGCCGGCTGCCACACCTCCCGCGCTTGCTGGACTGCCGCCTCCTCCCGCAGGAGAAGCCACAGGGAGGCGTCCGCCCTATCGCCATTGCAGAGACGTGGCAGCGCCTGGTAAGCCTGTGCGCCATGACCCTGTGCAGTGGCCTGGGTGCCTCCCTCGCGCCGCTGCAGGTGGGGGTCGGGGTGCCAGGGGGCGCGCAGAACCTGGGCCATGCTGCGCGCGCCGTGCTGCAAGCGTGGGACGATGTCGTGCTTGTGCAGCTGGACTGGAAGAATGCATTCAACATGATGTCCCGTGCAGCCATCTTGGAGGCCGTTGCGTCTCACAAGCCTGCGCTGCTGCCCTTCGCCACCATGCTTTACAGGTTCCCCGCAAATCTCTACATCGAAGGCGCACCGCCCGGCACCGCTGCAATCACGTCGCAGCGCGGCGTGCGTCAAGGCGACCCCATCAGCCCGCTGCTCTTCGCCCTGGCCCTCCAGGGCCCCCTCCAGGCAGTGCAGGCCCAGCACCAGCCACCCGGGAGGGAGGTCACGGCCGCCCTCATGGCGTATCATGACGACTGCACCATCGCCGGGCAGCGCGTGGACGCCGCCGCCGCATTCCGTGCGCTGGTCTCGGCAGCAGAGCCCCTCGGGCTGGAGCCCCAGCTGCACAAGTGCACGGCCTACTCGCGCGACCCCCAGCATGCGGGATCCGTCGCGGCCGCGCTCGGCATAACGCATGCCACGGAGGGCACCGTCATCACCGGCACGCCCATCGGCACCCCGGCGTTCGAGTCGGCGCACGCGGAAGCGACGGCCGACAAGGTGTGCGCCACCATCGAAAAGATGATGCGCTTGCCCCTGAAAGCGCAAGACCAGTTCTTGCTGCTCACGATGTCCTGCCAACGCCGTATGCTGCACTACGCCAGGGCGGTGCCGTGGGCGCACATTTCCGATCACATGCGCCGGACGGAGGCGTCCGTCCTGGCTGCGGTGAATGAAATCATGCGCGTCCCGCGGGACGACACTCGTGCGGCCGCACAAGCCGTCCTTCCAGCGCGCCTCGGAGGCCTGGGCGTCACGTCCACGCCGCAGGAGGTCGCGGACGGAGCGTACCTCGCTGCGGCGGCGGTGAGCCAAAAGGCGTTCGCAGGAGGCCCCGAGTGCATGCAGCCGTACCGGGGGCCGCACGGGCAACAATTGCAGGAAACCTGGCAGGCCCTCAACGTCGCTCAGCAGCTCCATCCGGAGCTGCCCGGGCCGGCGAGCGGCGACACCATCGCCAAGGTGTTACCTGGTATGCAGCAGCGTATCACAAAGTTGGTTGCCCTGCGCCGCCGGGCAGCTCTGCTTGCCAGCCATGACGTCGCCACGCTCGAGGGTGCATGCAACTTGGCACGGCTTCGCAGCTGTGCTTGCCGTGCAGCCACCCTTTGGTTGAGCACCCTGCCGCTCTCCCAGGCGCTGCGCATGACTGACATTGAGTTCATGTTGTGCATCAGGTATCTCCTGGGCATGTCCCCAGCCCCTCCCAATGCGGTCGGCTCGCGCTGCGAATGTGGCACTCTCATACAGCCGCATGATCTCGATCACGCGATGAATTGCACACACAATGCGGGGACCTGGACTTCGCGCCACAATATCGTTGAAAAACAATGGCGCGAGATCGGGTCCCACGCGTGTGTGGCATCCACGCGCATCCCGCGCACAGCGCCGTTCGTCCGCGCGCGGCTCGCGGCCGCATCGAGGCAGATCCATGCTGGCCCGTTGGGCCCGCCCCCCCCTGCTCCGCCCCAGCCCGCCTCCCAGGTCGCGGGCCCTTCGCGTGGGGCAGCCTTGCCCGCGGCGCCGATGCCTGCAGCCCCGCCGCCGCCGCCGACCGCGCGCGCGAACGAGGCGCCGGCACCTACGCCTGCTCCGGCCGCCGACGCCGATGCTGGACACAGCGCCCACATGGGGCGCCACGCGCCAGACGCAGCGCAGGCTGCGGCCCTGGCGGCGGCGGCGGCGCCGGGTGGTCAGGATCCAGCGGGGCCTGGGGAGCAGGCCGCTGCCGCGCAGGCAACGGCGCTGGATGAGGTGTTCAGGGCAGTGGCCCAGGAGAAACTGGGGGACATCATGTTTATGCCGCCGGGCGACCCTTTGTGCATAGGAGATGTGTCGGTTGTGAACCCCTGTGCTGGTTCCTATTGCGGCCGTGCGGCCCGCGAGGACGGGGGTGCTGCGGAGACGCGGGACGTGCAGAAACGCACTGCTTATCGTTTGTACGACCCTGATGCGTATAGTTTCGTGCCGTTGTCGCATGAGACGCATGGTCGCTTGGGGCGGCCTGCCATGAATCACTTGAATCGGCTGGCGGAGGTTGCGTCTCGGTGTGGTAAGGTGAACCGTGCTTTGTTTGTGACGAATGCTCTGCGCCGGTTGAGTGTGGCGTTGTGCAAGGGGAATGCTCTTGTGCTCCGTGCGGGGCTTCAATCTTTGGCTGGCATCACCGGCCGCGCTGTGGTACGTGCTCGTGCCCGGCCTAGTGCCATGACTGCGTGAGTGGATTTGCGTGTGTATTCCTGGCAACGGCTCGCTGCCCGGCCTCTGTCCTTTGTAACTACATACATACATACTCCTCCCCCATCCTTTGACTTCATCACCAATCCGGACCGGTTGGCCAACCAGGCACTTTCACTGGTCCCCAACTATGTGAAGGTGGCCCCGTAACGTGCCACCACTCGGCCCTGTGCAAGCCGGGGATCGAACTGATGACTGCAACAACAATCCAGCATCTCCCCACAGGGTTGCATGCCGCAGGACAGTGATCACTGTTCAGAGTTGTTTTGGGAGACCTTGTGCTATAGTATAGCATATATGTCTGTCCAAACCCGTATGTGCTCTACCACCGCCGTAATGCTCGACCACTGCCACATAGCCTTACAGTAAGGCTATTAGTGTGGGTGTGCCAGCAGACTCAGCATTCGAGCCTCTCCTAGAACAACCACCACACTCACACAACCACCACTCATGCAACCAACCACACTGCAGCAGAACTATCTCCATAAATAATAGGTAATCGAAATTGTTGGTGCACCAGCGATGGGCAAAAAATCTCACAAAAAGCTGCCCATGTCTGGATGCTGCCAAGTCGCATGCCACATGCCCCTGTACGCAGCATTTCGCCCATAAGCCACATCACAGGGCATTACAAGGACAATGTCACAGAGGCGGTTATCTATAGCACCACATTTTCCCTACACAGCCCTAGGGACAACTCATCGCAGGCTAGGCAGGCGCCGGCAGTCAGTTGGCCAAATGCTAGCATGCCGAGATGGCCAGCCGGCTGCTGCATGCTTAGAATTCTACAGCTACTAGGTGCTACAAGGTGTGTGCTGCTATAGTGTAGCATGGCGCCTGACACCTACGTCTATGACTTCCTGGATGCATGCAAACACGATTGCGTTTGCCGCATGGCATGGCTCGTGCCTTGCAAGGCCAAGGTATCGCCAGAGGCATGGGCGTCCAGCGTGGCGGCAGCATCAATGCGTCTCGTGCCGCTCCGAGATGGCAGGGGCTGTTGGGGATTGTGGCAGGCCCGCGTGTTTTAATTAAGGGCGGGTGGACCGATGGCAACTTGTTGTACCTGTGCATATGCATGTGCGTGTTCACATGCAGGGGCTTGCGCAAGCTGTAGCCCGCGCGGGGCAGCCGCCAGTGCAATTTTCGCCTGTCGGATATCCTACTATACTATATAGTACACATCCCAAGCTCCTTCTGACTCTGTCAGAAACTTCAACAAAGCACAGATTGTTGTGGGATATCCATATCTGGGGATCCAAGAATATAGATGACATAATCAACGGAGGAGTCATCTAACAAAGGACTCGTTGCTTCAGGTGAGCCCCAGTGGTTAGAGCATGTCGTGTGTACTCTAGAGGTCACCGGTTCAATTCTTACTTTCATTTCTGCCGCGCGACTTTACGCGTTGGCAAGGTACGCTCCCCTCCACGTCGTCATGCACAGTCAGCATGCTTACCAGCTCAGGCACGCGCATTAACCCCTGTGCACACTCGATGAGACTAACACGCGTCTTGACACAGATTGTGTTGCACAATGCTATGGCCGCTCCGGCTGCGCGTGTGGAGGAGGTCTCTGTGAGTGTGCCGCATGCATTGCAATCAGGGCTGGGTGCATATATGTGCATATATGTGCATGCGCGTTTGGGTGGGTGTCCGGCCAGAACTTGTGGCCTCAGGCCAGAACTTGTGACCTCAGATTTGTGCCCCCATACAGTGGCCGGTCAAGTGGCCGGTCCAATGGCCGGTCCAGTGGCCGGCCCTGTGGCCGGTCAAGTGGTCGGTCAAGTGGTCGGTCAAGTGGCCGGTCCAGTGGCCGGTCCAGTGGCCGGTCCAGTGGCTGGTCCATTGGCCGGTCAAGTGGCCGGTCAAGTGGCCGGTCCAGTGGCCGGTCCAATGGCCGGTCCCGAGGCCGGCCCAGTGGCCGGCCCGGGGGTGCAGGTGGTAACAGCAACTCTACCGTTTCAGGAGGTCGTGGGTTCGATTCTGCGTGCGCTTTGGGGAATCGAAACGGCCGCACGTGACCACCTCGCTTAGCACAGGACGAGGCCCTGTGAGTTGCGTACGGTCGTCTGAGGGGGGTTTCCAGGTGGTTTACCCCTTCGGCATATGTGGTCCCGTTAATTCGGAGTTGTCAACGTCCAATAGGATACGGCTCAGTAAATTTAGATTTACTTTACTTTACAGACGGGCTGCAGTGTCCAGAGGCTGTGCGGTGCGGCTCACGTGCGGAGTGGCGCTGGGCGTTTGCGTGTGTACTAGTAGTGCAGGCTCCAGACAGGCCCGTTATTAATACACCGTGTATTTAATTGTGACAATTGTGGTGCGCCGCGATATCAATCCTCCGTGCCACGGGGGTAGTGGTGCTACCTGCCCATCCGACCTCGCCCTTGGGTCACATCGTTGGTGCCTTTGACAGTGTATGCATTGGAGACGAGGGAGGTCAGACCATTCCCAAATTTGGGCCAGAAAGATAGTCCACGAAACCAGATTCATATGATTCATATGCATGTCGATTCACCTGGTGCAGCCACAGTGGAGTAGTGGAGTAGTACACGTAGTGGAGTAGTACTCGAGCCCGATCCAGACACAGCACGTGAATTCTCGACAGACTCTCTCTGAGCGGATGCAACACGGCATGTGTATGCAGCATGCATTGGCCGTTTGATGGTGAGGCGCCGCGGGCGACCCGGGCGGCCCGGGGAATCGACGACCCCTCAGGCTCCCCCCCACACCCCCACACCCCCCCTCCCCCCAGTCACCAGAGCGGTTCCCCTCCTGGCCCTGGTGTCATGACGCCCCCCACGGCAGTCCAGTTGACACCTCAGCAACTGCGGCAGGGGTGCACGGCGAGGCCGTCTCTGCAGCCTCAGCTGACAGCTAGCGCCTGCTGACAGCTAGCGTCGGCTGACAGCTAGCGTCGCTGAGACCGCGGGACCCCGGCTGCCAGCCGGGTCCAGTGACCTGCACGGCAGCGTCGGCGGCGGAGATGCTGACGTCAGCTGTGCACGTGGACGGAATTCCGCACGAATTCCGGACGTCCAAGCTTCGAACGATGGGACCTGCTCAGCTGGCGGCGCCCGCTACGAGATAGGACAATTCCGAATATCCAGGTCTATCGGATGGGTGGCATCCCTGAAAATGCTGCAAACCGACCCAGCACTGGTCGTAGGTGCCACATGTACCAACCTGTTACAAAAGAGTGAACGGAAGAAGACAAACACAAAAACCGAATCTCATCCGAACCATATACCCACCCGAGCTCGGACGCTCGCGATCGGTCACCGTCAACTATAGCTGTTGTGTCAGAGTCGCAACCTGCGCATGCATGCGCATTCGGCACCATGGCATTATTAATTCATTACTCCAGATTTGTAACCATGCAATCCAGATTTGAACGACCTCCGAGTCACGTTCAGACGTGAATTCGTGGTCACTGGCCGCTGGCCATTAGGGCTGTAAATTTAACATCTGGGGGCATGGTTTAACGTTAATTAACAAAGCTAAAGTAAAATAAAAGTAAAATAGGCTAAAAATTCTTTACTTTAAACGTGTTTTAAAATAGTGTTTTCCTGCTTTACCAGTAAAACTGTTAAACATGTCGAGGAGGGAGTTTCGGCCAATGGCACGGCACAAACACGGCACAGACACGTCCACAGCCACCTAGATACACCTATTGCACTGCCTATCAATTATCTGCGTCTCATGAGCAACTTGACGACGATGGAGATGCTCCTAGGCTGTCAGACTGCAGACCACACGCTACTGCACCCTCGTTCTGGCACACCAGATCCAGAAGATTCTTCCTCATACACTTCATCAACAGAACCAAGCAGATGTTCAAAACATCGTCAACAGCTGCATCATTATCGCTTGGGTGATGTAGGTTGATTTTGGTGTACTATGTTGTTGCCAGCGTTCTGTTTTTCATTGACCTTCTCTTGGAGGTCAAAATGTCTAGAAATATATTCCACAGCCTCTCCACAGTTGCACAGCAGGGCTTCGCAGACATGATTTCAATGGCAGCCTCTCTCGAGCTCGGCAAACTTTTCAACAACATGGACATGTCCATGTCCAAATGGATACGGCTGTGTAATCATGCATACATACATACAACACCTGGGGCGGCCTGCCATGGGGCGGCCTGCCATGACATACAACCATGACACGGCCTGCCATGACATACAACCATGACACCTGGGGCGGCCTGCCATGACATACAACACCTGGGGCGGCCTGCCATGAATCACTTGAATCGGCTGGCGGAGGTTGCGTCTCGGTGTGGTAAGGTGAACCGTGCTTTGTTTGTGACGAATGCTCTGCGCCGGTTGAGTGTGGCATTGTGCAAGGGGGATGCTCTTGTGCTCCGTGCGGGGCTTCAATCTTTGGCTGGCATCACCGGCCGAGCTGTGGTACGTGCTCGTGCCCGGCCTAGTGCCATGATTGCGTGAGTGGATTTGCGTGTGTATTCCTAGCAACGGCTCGCTGCCCGGCCTCTGTCCTTTGTAACTACATACAACACCACGAGACACAACATCAGTCGCAGCTGGCTTTCTGCATGCGCAGATTGGAGCCACGTACATCCGCCGAATCAGCCAGATTTGCCTCATCGGAACTTTCAGTCTCTTGCAGAGGTTCAGGAGGACGTTTGTCTTGTGCCATGTCTGGAAGTTGCTCACTGCCAAATCAATGACAGGTGCACACGGGCTACGGAAACTGACTCCCACAGCATGAGCAAGCGCAAAGCGACACAGATTCATGTACTAGGAGCAAGCAACAGGTGTGCTGCGAGTTATATCATGACCTCCGTGCTTTGTTAGTGATGTTTGTCCTATGAGGTCGGTCAAAGCCATCGGAATACAGCCCTTTTTGGCTTCAACTTTGGTTTTAAAGCACCCTTAAAGTTAAAATGCGTTAAAGTAAAATAAAAGTAAAATGACCCCTTTAAAGCCTCGAAATCGTTTTAACGTTAAAATTGTAAAGTAAAATAGCATTTTAAACTCCGTTAAAATGGGGGTAAAGTTAAATTTACAGCCCTACTGGCCATTCTGTGCACGCTCGCAGTGCATGCGTACCGTACGCGTATGTCAACCAAGAGCGCTTCTGCCGCTGCGACAACACGGGCATCGACAGTTGCGGTACAGGCGTCGAGCATAACCGGCTGCAAGCGTCTGCACGGCGTGACGCAATGTGTGCTGCCTTACAGGCTTGCACGAAGATTTTGTTCATTCGACGCAGTACTACTACTGGCGGCCGTGGGATGCATATGCACGGCACATCGATGCGTTGTCAGTGATCCATCGCATATGCATGTCACAAACCCGAACTTGCGTGTTTCTTTTCGTGTGTTCACAGCCCTCACAAGGCCGCGTGGCGAAGGTGTAGCGATCTTGCGGTATGCGCCTGCACGGCGCCGTGCGTATGCGTAGCGATCTCGTCGGAGATAGTAGCTGTACAGCGCTGTATCTCGGATCCGCCCTGGCTCGGGTCACTTGTCTGAACTGAGGCCATGACGCGATTATGGGCATCTACTTGACGTGATGCCCATCACGACACGTATCAGGGGCTGTATTATTACGCCCGTGACGTGAAGGGGCGCCCGCCTGACTGCAGACGGCGCGATACTTTGAGCCCCTCTAGCCATGTTCCCAGTCGCGGGTCATGGGGTTCATAGTCCGCAATACACGTCCGCGGACAACGAGAATAGATTTATAACAAGTAATGATATATATCAGTCTAATGGAATCGTAGCAGAGGGCTCGGCCAGCGAGGTTCTTGAGATTTAAAGCACCGCGAACCTCACTGCAACCGGCCAGCATAAACACGAGGCATCGCTACCTCGTAAGCAATCCAGCTAGAGAAGTTTAATAATATACATATACAGCCTATAATCAAGTTATTTAGCGCCGGTTAGTGATGTCACATAGTGCCATTGTCCTCCCAACACGGCCAGCATTGAACTGCTCATTCCCGAAGGCCCCAGCTTTCTTGTGTGACGTGCCAGTGTGATCATTCTCTGTTGTACCTTCGTCGTCACTGCTGAGCTGCACGCTGTCCTGTTCGTCTGAGGAGAGGGCTGCAGCCTCGAGTGCCCTTGTGCTCGGATTGACTGCTCGCCTAGCAGCACGTACAGGAGCCAGCACAGCATCAGCCGGCTCATTGACGGCCGCAGCAGGTGCCCGGTTGGCAGGTGCTTCCTTTGCTGCCTTGCGCTCTGCAGCCTTAGCAGCCTTGCCTGCTCTGGCTGCGGCCTTAGCTGCTGCATCTGCCCGCTTCTTCTCGATCCGAAGCTGTTTCCTTGCCTCCGTGGCTTGCTTCTCCTCAGCTTTGCGCTTCTTGCTTTCTTTGGCCTTCTGCGCCCGCGCTGCCGCTGCTGCCTCTTTGTCTGCCGCCGCCTTCTCCTTCGCCGCCTCAACGCGCTTCATCTTCTCCAGTGCTGCTGGGGCAGTCCACAGTCGCGCTGGAATCGTGTTCACCATTGCACTGGCAACACCCTCTGAGATCACCTTGAGGCGCAGAGGATCAGCGGCTTCCTCTGTGACCTGCTGCACATGCTGCACTGCTGCGTTGTTCTGGATGGCATCGGCTGTGGCCTCTTTGAGATGGTAAATAGCGCTCTTGCGCGACTCCATCCTCGATGTGTTGTGCCGAGCATTGCCAGCAGCATGGCCTGCATATGTAATAGATGAGGCTGGAGCAACCATGCGTTGCACCGCTGCTGTTGAAAATGAGAACACAGACACAGTCATGATCAGTGGGGGAGGGGGTGGAATGCTTGGTTTCAACAGCCCATCGTCGTCAAACTTGTCTAACAGCCACTCAGGGTGATACTGTTTCGCCTCATCAAACGTAAATCCGGCCATTCGGAAAGCAGACCGGCAGTTACCCTCGCAGAGGGCGGCTGCTAGAACAGACTTGCCGTATTCCAGGGTGAACCCTGCTGTCTCCACCTACGAAGCAGCAAAACATATTCAGCATTTGTTGCGGAGCAGCGATGTATGCCTAGAATACTGAGATTCAGAGCACGCACATGTACCGAAAATGGCTTGGCGAGCAACTCAATCCAATCTTGGGCCCTCAATGTGCCTCCAGAGAACCCTTTGCGGAGGGCGCTGGCTGCCGCCCATACCACGGCCAGCGCCTTCTTCAGGGCAGAGTTGATGCACAGGTCGAGCGGCTGGCACAGTTCAGAGCTGTGTGGCGCCAGTCCGACGACATGAATCATGGCTCCTTTCAACAGAGTAAGAACCTCACATGTCACGTGAGCGGCGAAGTTGTCGAGGAGCATGACGACCCAGTATGGGCGTTTGTACGCACCTGCATGCACGTGGACTCAGACCGGCGACGTCGTCAGTGGTGCAAGGTCGAACGTTGTAGACCCATGCAGAGCAATGAATCAAAGATCACACCTAGTGCGGGGATGAGGCAGTCACGGGCCCATGTGTAGAACAGTGCGTTTGTCATGTACGCGTTGGGCTGCTGAGCAACAGCCGCGTCCTCCATCAACGTGCCTTTCACCGTGTCCACCATCTTCTTGGTCCCCCACCACGCTGGCTGGTTCAGCTCACCCGGGAGGCCCTCTGCGCCCTTGACAATCAGGAAAGGGGGCACACGGTGTGCCCCGTCAGCGGCACTTGTCAGTAAAAGAGTGTATGAGTCGTGGTGGTTCTTATGGTCGGCCCTCAGAGCCTTGGCAGCTCCCTTCATAGCGAGCACAGGAGCGTCTTTCGTCACCATCCGCATGCACGTTTCGTCAAGGTTGTATACTTGCCTTGCAGAGAAGCAGCGCTTGCCCCCCCGCACGTCCTCCCCGCACTCCTCTCCGAGACGCTCCATGATGTTGTACATCTCCAGCACTTGCCCATATAACAGCTGCCGACGCCCGCCATCTATTCCCTCTCCGTACCGAAAGGACACAAGGTGGCCCCAGCGCTTCTGGAAACCCTTGATCCATTTGTGAGAGACCCCACATCTCTCCCACCGCTTGGTGACCTCAGCATCACGGTGGTTAGTGACAGCAATCACCAGCGCATGCTGCTTCAGCACGTTCTCATCGATCGAGAAGCCTTTCTCGCTCGCTGCAATTGAGTTCCGAGCCAATGCACACTCCTCATCTGATGTCAGGTGGGTTTGACCTCCTGACTGGGGGATCAGGCAGTACAGACTGCGAGCTAGTATATCAAACTCCTTGCTTCGCACTTGTCAGGCTCCTTGATCTCCTCTATCTGCTTAATTGCGGATCCGAGATATACATGTTCCGGAACGTGTCCAAAGTTGCTATTCGCCTGCGTATGTCTGGATGCGATGTCACAAGCACTGACGAACATAACTTGGTTGTAGTTCTGCTTGTGTTAGTGCAGCACAGTTGTCCGCTCCGCAGATCTGACGGCACCTGGCCACGCTGACCGCCGCGCATTGCTGCAGCGAAAGTGTCATTTAAATGTGCCACAAAGCTGATCTGGTAACACAACTGAGAATTTTTTAGATTGTCATCCGAGCATGCGTTCCACCGTTCGCACGGGGCTCTGTGAAGAGCGGGGTGAGCGTGAGCCCGGCAAGGTAGCAGACCATCACTGTGCTGGCGATCCACACTCTGATCGACCAGCTTGTCATACGCGACCGCTCTGTTCGCTGCGGATTGGTATTCGGCAACGTGTACATTGTCGTGCAAGACAATTGTCGACAGCAGCGCCTTCAGCTTGCTGCCGTCATCTACAGCTTCACACCCACGGCCCGCGGCCGACACCAATTTCGTGCGATCTACTCCATAGTCTAGGTCTGAGCAGTATTCCAGCTAGTCAATTGTTGCTCTGACAGCGTGGCCTCGAGCCATTGCGTCGACGAGGCTGTGGACTAGTGTTGCAGCTGCAGGCTCTCCCAATCGCTTCCGCTTCGAAACAGCCAGGCAACTGATCGCCGAGACCACATTTGCAAAGCCAGTAAATGAATGCAGTTGTGTGATGCGTAAGGGCACTGCGATAGTACGTCTGCCCTCTGCCAGACGAAACGATGTAGCTTGTTCAACCGCCACCGTTGACAGGTGTTCACGTCACGCTGTCAGCTGCAGATATTCAATCGCCTCATCTCCAGGGATCAAGTCATGCGCAGTTGCCTTTCAGCCCTGCCATGGAGTTGCGCACGACCGGTGACGACACTCGTCTGATTAGACTCTGCTTGCAACTGTCCATAGCCCATTGACATGGAGTTGCACCCGTACTGCCCATGGGTTAGTCACGCAGTTCATCCTATCGTGCAATCCTGGTGTGATGCTGTGCTGGTGTAGTGGACAGTCCGATAGTAAGGACAACCTGACCATGTCCGACTGCTACCTGTATACCTACCTGTATATAGTACCGTACCGGATACAGTCACCAGCAGCAGCTGTCCACATGCAGCAGGTGTTCATATTGTATCAAGAGCAGGACTGGCTAGTCTCATCTCAGAGGACCAAGCTTTTCCGGCAATCCAGTGGTATATCTCCAGTGAGGTAGTGGCCACTGGGCTGCCACACAATTCCTGTGGTCCTCCCTGGCCTCTGACACAACAATGCAGGTGCAAGTAGCTGACATGTCATGGTGTGGCAGCAAGCCTCTGGAGAACAATGCTGTACACTTGAAGTAGGTGTAACAGGCATGGTGTCACAGGTACTAGGTAGGCATCACATGATGGCAGCCAATAAACATCACCCCCCCCCCTGTGGCCCCGATCTGGTCCTGGCCTCTACACTCTCATAACCTGCCACCTGTTGTAGTCAGATGAGGTGAGGGGCGTCGGTGTAACTGGCAGCTGGGGCCAGTTGTAGCTTCCGGCGCGTAGGACCGCATACAACATGGATGCGTGTTTTTGGTGCACTTCTGGGATCATGGCCGCATGGAACAGCATAGCAACCGAGCAACGGGTCATCGCTATACACTCACCGCGGTACTGTGTTGCAAACAGTGTCTGTTTTGTCGTGCGCCCAGGGTGTAGTGTTACAAGGAGCCAGCTTCAATGAACCAAAACACCAAGTCTGGAAGGGAGGTAGCAGCACCGCTGTCTTCCAACAACACCGCTGTGCCAAGCCTGGAGTGGGCCACATGCTGCTGCCAGGCTTCAATTCCTCAACACCTACCAGGCTGACAGGCTGCACCCCGCATGGGCGGGCAGGCAACAGATCGAAACTGACGACGGCAGCCTGCAATTCCTCAATACCGTACCAAATTAAGTGCATCGACATCAAGGCCAGCGCTACATGGGGTCTAGGTCTGAAAAAGTCGCATCTTTGTTGGGTCCATCACCCCGAAAAAGTCATGATACATTATACCTAGCTGAGTGCCTAGAAAATCCAGAGTTTCGCATTACATGTCGATGCATATAATTGAATACGGTATTCACGAGTACACCACTCCCTGTCGTCGTGCCTCTACATGATTTCTTTTTGTGTGGCCGATGCTGAGTTTGGCGAGGCGCGACTTTCTCTCTCACCTTTTTGTTTCCGTTTCCACACTGCCATGCATGTGTGCAGCGTGGTGGCACATGCAGCCGTCTGCAGCTGGGGCGGGCACCCGGCCTCCACACCCGCGAGGTTTCACCGACACAGAATGTCGGTGTTGCACAACACGTGCATGTTGGTGAGACACTGCTCGCATGAGGCTCGCTGTTCCTGCGGCCGCACCTGCCTTCCGCACACTTCTCCAAGAAGTCCACACGCAGCCGGGGCGTGGCAGTCCAGTGGTGTAGCTAGCGGCCGGATGTCTGGACTGCCACACTGGGCCCCGGACAGGACATGGCCGTCACAGTCGTGCATGCATGATCAGTTGCGGTGCTCCCAGCATACCGACTGATCACAGCTTGCAACAGTTGGCGCATATTCAGATAGATATGGCCCGTTTCAGTTCTTGAGCGGAGAAGGGGGGGGGGGGGGGGGGGGGGGGGGGATGACGGGTTTGCACATGCTATACGTGGCTGGAGCTGATGAGAGGAGTCTCGTCGGCCCAGAATGCATGCATGATGGGCCATTGACGGCGCACACGTCGAAACTCAGTATCGAATCCGGGGTATGCCGGATTTCACAGCATAATTTGCATGAGATGCAGCTGCACTAAAGTATTCACCAGAACACGCCGTTTTGCATTTGTAAGCCGCAGCCCAAGGTCGATTGCTCATAATCTCATACCGGTACGTGCGTGCACCTCACTGCGCGCGCGCCGCTAGGCAACACCTGCACAGAATGCGAGGACAGTATACGGACGCCGATCGCACACCAGATTGGGATCGAGCCAGAGCGGCCGCGGTCCATTAATACATGCATTACGTCTATAGATGCTGCGTTGGCCAGCATACTTCGCTGGTTTCGATACGTACATCGACATCCTGAGGCCCGTGCACCATGTTGTGCTGTCACGGACGAACGCGATGTTGCCGCTGACCTCAGCAGCTGAGGTGGCAGAGCTCTGCAGTTGCGACGGATCTGATTGTGTGTCAATGCAGCTCATGCATGACTGGCGAGTTCGGTTCACAACCGGCTGCAGCGCATTTGCGATCGCTGCTGCATGCAGCCTAGGCGCGCACAGCCGCGATGGATCTAGAGTTGAGAATACCCGCTCGAGTGAGTTTCACAGAAGTTCCTTGCGACTTCGTGTGTGGAACTTTGATTGCAGGGCAGGGCATTTCAGCTTCCGGCCCGCAACGGTGGCGATGTGCTGACCAGCCTCGTTGAAACAGTTGTTTTGCCGAGATACGATAATCCACTACGCGGCGCCAGCCTGTCCATCCACTCCGCTCATCAATTGTCAGCTAAGTGCTGTGTGGCTATTCCCACGTGTCCTTTGCTCCGCAAGTATTGCAAACGCGGCTCAGCCTGGTGTATCACATTGTCAATTGCAACCCGTGGGCAGCCACACGCAGGTGAGTCTTCCACGCTGATGTTCTGCTAATAGATCATGGTTCCCTGTTTGAGATTTGTTCTCTGTCGCGCCGTACGTGGGTGCTGAACAGGAGGACTTTGAGCGAGAGTCGCGCACAGTTCACTGGCGTGGCCCACTGTCTGCACAACGCCTTCCACATCCATATATCAAGAAGTGCGAACTATTTCTCCCATGTTCTGAGGCTTCACTGCGTTGCGTTGCGTTTGCGATGGAGTGCGCCCAGCCGTAGCAAGCACCTCGGCCGATGTATGCACGCCTGCCGAAAGCAGCTGCCAGCTCCATGTCCACATGGCACAGCATCCTTTTTTTTTGATCTGCAGCAGCGCAAAGTTATCTCTCAGCTATATTTCAAGATGCTCCAGCCAGACGAAGCCGAATGACCCGGGTCGACGCCATCCCCGAGCCCTACTTATCTTGACCACTGCCTCCTGCACCCTTGTGAGACACGAAACGCCACGCTGTCATCAGCACCGAGAGTGCAATGCATGGCGTGTGCTGCACCTGCCCGAGGCGCGTCACGCCAGCCTCGTTCCGTCGAAGTTCATCCGGGATCTGACCGCGATCGCGCATCTGACCACACACACACACCAGGCGCTCTCCCCAAGAGCGCGACGTTGCCACAGCACACGCAAACGCACTTCATTCATGCTCGTTCATGCCTGACTGATCATATCGCAGATGATTCGAGCATGCACAGGTAGATGTATAGCACCGCAGTCACCCGCCGACCGTCGAACTCAGCTCGGCTTCTAGGGCCCCACCCCAACACCGCCGTCTGCGCCGGGTACTACTTCAGTGTGGCCGTCACTGCGGTGTGGCGGCTCGTGCCTCTAGCTCGCGTGAGGCTTGCTGCAACAACGCGTCGATGTGTGATATCGCGCTGCCAATGTCGTCGGCACGGAGATCACCACGTCGCGACAACATCGAGATCTCACTTGCGTGCGAGCATTGATGACGGCAGCGCCACGTGTCAAGCATCAGTACGCACGGCCGTGCAGCCGCATTTGTGATAATGGGTGTGGTCTGCCGCCCCGGGGACGTGTCCGTCACTCACCCACGTGGTCACCCTTGTCACCGCTGAGCCACGCGCGATGCACCATGTATACTACCTGAGGTAGAATTACAAAAGAGTGAAGTCTACCTGAGGTAGATAGTTCACTGGTTGATGCTGTATTACTTGAACATCACGGACCTGTTTCGGTCTTGTCAAAGGGCCTCATCAGACGCCTACGTGAGTCAAGCAACCAACACCAACCATGCACCATGGCATCATCGTGCTGCGATGTCATGGCGTGAGACCGCGATGAGCGATGAGCGATGTGCGGCAGCGGCAGCGATGTGCGGCAGGGACCGATGTCAGTCCAGCGGACGTAGTCAGCGTGACATGGGGGGTCCATTGGGGATGCTTTGTAGTCATGCTCATCATGTCTGGCACCATGGTTAGGCTCGGGGCGCCCCATGTGAGTACTCAGCGCATGCCCGCCATGCATCGGCTGGGTGCCCCATCTTGCACAGGGAACCAGGCATCGGCCGGGGGCTCTGCTGCATGCATGTGTACAGGCGGCGAAAAGCAACTGTGTTCTCCCCATGGCAGAGGGCTTGCGTCGCCCACTGCCTGCATCACTGGCGCGCAGTGCGACAGTGCTACCATCGAAACAACTCTCTACGACGATGAAAAAACTCTCTACGTCGACGTTCGATCAGCCCAGTCGTGATCTCACCGTGCGCCCCAGTGCAGCCATGGGCATGTAGCCAGCGACAGCACATCATGCATGCAACCATCAAGGCAATGCTGCCTCTTCATTCCGTTTCATGCATGTGCAGGCCCCGCACTTCCGTCACATCGTGCATGCTGTGTGCTACGCCTGTGCCCCAGCAGCCACACGTGGACACCTCCAGCCCCCCCACCACAGCCGCCCCTGCCCAACGCTTCGCACCCGGCTCCACCGCAGCGCCGGCCCGCCCCTGCCGCAATGCATGCGCGCACGCCGTAGCGTCCGCCGCTTCAGACGCCACCCCCGCCTCCCCCGCAGACAAGTCGGCGGCCGAGGTGTGAACTTCCCAACGCGCCGAAGAGCGTGAGAGCACAGGCGCAATGTACGGCATGACCGGGCCGCTGATGCGCGTCAACGCGGCGACGCAGGCCGTGTTTGATGCATGGGACAACCGCGGCGCCGGCGCCGAGGACAAACTCGTGCGGCTGACTCAGGAGGGCAAGGTGAATGTGAATGCGACGGCCGCGTACAAGTGCACGATGCTGCACACTGCGGCCGCGAACAACTGGACGCGCTGGGCGTTGCTGCTCCTGGGCCGCGGCGCGAAGGTCGACGCGCGGAATTCGATCGAAGAGACCCCTTTGCTGGTGCGGGTGTTGAAAAAAAGAAACCTGCAGTGCCGCCGTGGCTGCGACGCGAGCGTGTGTGTGCATCAAACGTGTTGTACCTGGATGCGGCGCAGTCCCCGCTGCCTTGCTCATCGCGGCGCGCTGCCTCAGTCGAGCGCTGTTGTGGCCATCTTTAGCCGGTCGTTTGCCGCAGCTGTTGATGCGAGAGAGCCCGGGTGGCGGACGTGTGCAATGAGAGTGGCGGCGGGCAGAGCCTGGTGGCAGCTCATGGAGCACCTACGCGGTTTCTGAGCTGAGCGCGTTCTTCTTGCAGCTCAAATGAGCACATCCCGCTGCTTGTACAGACACTGTCCTCGTTCAATCTAAAGACATTTCAGATAGAAAACACATTTTTGATTGGCCTCCCTTGAGTGTCATCACAGGCCAGGCAAAGCTGCTGCAGGCCCTGCGCTGTTGTGCTGCACTGGGAGACTCTGCTAGATGTGTGCCGGGGGTTTGTTTGCAGTGCCACCATGCAGCGTGTAAGCCAGGACAGGACTATGTACAACATAATCTATGTGTACCGGCATGTACACCGGCATGCGATATTATGACAATAGCTGGTTGTGTGGCTGTGTGGCGCTGTCCTTGCTACAGCGCACGTACACGAATCCTCCAAGCCGCTGCGCTGGCAATGCGGGCCATGTTTGATGCATGGGCACACTTCAGACCACTTCCACGTGTTGCCAGCAGTGTTGGGTCGTCGGGCCCGATCATATGTAACAATTCCGAATAGTTAGGTCTACTTTCTGGGTGGCCGCCCTTGAAATGCTGCAAACACTGGTTGCACAGACAACCGTCTCCCGGCCGTCAGCGCACCTTGCTCCCCCTGCTACCAGCAAGAGTTTCACATATGTGCCGTGGTTGTTCAGATGGCAGCGGAGAAGCTGCACGTCCAGGCGATGGAGCTGCTGCTGAAGGCCGGGGCCGACCCGGCCGTGAAGGATTGGCGCGGCAAGACCGTCCGCGCCTGCCTCATCGCCGGCAAACAGTCCAACCGCCTGCAGGCCCAGAAGTGCCTGCTGCTGCTGGACAAGCACGCCGCGGGGCCGGAGCGGGAGATCGCGGCGCGGCGGCTGCGGGAGCGAGGTGTGCGCGAAAACATGCCCCCCAAATCTCTGAAATCTGCTGAACTCTGCCGAGGATGCGCGCTGGTGCCTGTCCTGTGGCTGCAGTGGATGCTCCGTACTCTATTTCATCCTTGCTCTGCCGTGTAATCGCCCAAGCTTACGCCGGTGATCAAGTTGGCGGTTGGCCTGTCCTGCGGGGCCGGGGTGCTGATCACTTTGCAACGGCGCTGCCGCTCCGGCAGAGGTCGCTGGAGCCAAGGCGGCGCTGGTCAGGTAGAAGATGCTGCTCGTTGCGTGCTGTGGAGACTCGTGCGGTGCGGCGCAGCTGATCGCCGCCAAAATCATAGCCCGGCACGGCGCTGCTGTCTCGTGGGGTCAAACTGAATGATAGGTCGTTGCGAATGCTGTTGGGATGCTACATGCTTGACACACTCCTGAGGGTGTTTTTGAGCCGCCTGGCCAAACGTTCGAGTTCATTGCCGCGATACATGTATGCATGCCAGTAGAGTGACATGCTCTCTTTCATGCATGCACACACTCGTCGGCTTGCACCAGTAGTAACAATGACACAGCTGCGTTCCAGGCAACAAGGCGTACAAGGCGGGCAATGCCGAAGTCGCACTCAAGCTCTACCACCAGGCGAACGAAGTCCAGCCCCACGCCTTCACGTACGCCAACGCGGCGCTCGTCCACATCAGCCGCCGCGACTGGCACAGCGCCGCCGCGGAGGCCACCAAAGCCACAGACGTTGACCCGGGGTACGGCCGCGCGTGGCAGCGCCTTGTCAAGTCGCACCTCAACGCGCGGAACTTCCCTCGGGCCCTGTCGGCTCTCAAGCGTGCGCTGTGCGTTCTGCGAGAGGACGACAAGGAGGTGCCGCGGCTTCGTGCAGTCGAGGGGCTGCTTGAGGGGTGCGGGATCGAGCCATGCGAGGAGGGCGGCGGCGTGCCGGCGGGGGTGCGGCGGGATGTGAAGACGCGGCTGAGCCGGGGGGTGCCAAGTGCGCCGTGCGCGTTCTGCCGCAGCCCGCTGCCGACGCCGCTGGAGCAGTACGAGGTGTGCGCGTGGTGCTCGTGCGACCCGCAGGGCAAGCTCGCGGCCGGCCTGACGGACGCCGTGATCGCGGGGATCCTGTAGCCACTCGAGTCCCCCTGTAGCCACTGCATGTTGCGGGCATGCTCCCTTGCAGCTTCGCGCGGGCCGTGATGTTCTCTCCGTTGGGAGTGGCACGTGTATGTGTATGTGCTGAGGGCACCCCGTGTGTGTACGCCTGATTGCATCAGTGCCCGGGATGCGTGTCATCTGGGGTCAACCGCAAATGGCGCGGCCGCATACGCAGAGGGCCCAACATCCACTGAGAACATGCCGCCCAATCCCGCTTTGCTGCGGGAACGCCGGCCATCACCTTGCTTTGTGGGAGGGCCCACGGCGTGGCAGCAGCGGCCGAGCGCATTCATTCAATGCGCCCACGAAGGGCTATTGCTGTTCTTAGTTTTCAGTTACTTGTTGCCACATGCGTGTGCGCCGCCAGTCTCCGCAGTCGTCTCTGCGGGACCACTGTGTGCCATGCCGCAGCGCAGTGGTGTACAGGCTCGGCTCAGGCTGTGCGGACGCATGGGGGACGATGCCTAGATTCATAATCACTTATCGATCAGATTGCAGTGGCCACTCAGCTGTACCGAGTCCTGTGCTGTACTGAGTCCTCGGTACAGTCCAGCCTGTTCTCCGCAGGCCTGTCCCAGGCAGCAGCCAGTGAGTCAGGTGCTCTTCATGGCACTTTGTATCTACAGAACCTTTCATTGCACCACTTTCGTATTATTTTATATTCAGGCACCATGCCGGTGCGTTTCAGTCGAGCCCTGCCTTGTAGGCGGGCGGTGACGATGTTGCTCTTGTTTCTTTTGCGGCTCAGTTGTTGATGGCAGGATCTCTCGGATTTGTTCATTTTTGGTTTGTAGGCGAGTGTGCTGACATGCTATGGTCTGCAGACCATAGCTTTGTACCTTGTACCCTTAGAGAGGCATGAGGGGTAGGCCGCCGGTGTGGGAGGGTTTGAAGGGTAGCAGTATGTTGAAAATGTTTAGCACACATCTTTCTACCAAGGTGTCCTTCCCGGATCAGCGGCTCCTTTGTAACACAATTTCAGCATTGCGTCCTCTGATCAGTCCATGCAAATGGGGTCAGGCATGCCTGCCAACTGTTGAGCTGCAGAGACAGCATGTCAACCTGGCAGACAGCACGGACGTCACAGGCACTTTCACCGCTGCTGGCATGAAAACCAAGACTTGGGTGACAGATGCGCGGTTGAGAGATCCGCCCTTGATTCTCTTCTTGATCTGCCGAGGCTTCCAGGTCCTCCCGAGGACAGGGTGGCGCGGCCGTTCAGCCGCGCTGCGATTGATCCGGAAGACAGTCTGGAACCATGACAGTGCAGAGATGTGACTGCTACATCACTGGACCCTTGCATAATGCGGCATGCAAGGCTACAGTCCAGTGGCAAAGCAGCAAAGCTTTTGGGCTTGCTGCCCCAATAGACTGCGCATCCAGTGGACAACGTTAAAAGACACTGTAGCAGTCAATGAGTGCACCCAACGCATCGTGAGTCTTGTACCTGACTTGTAAGCGCAGCATGGGTTGCGAAGAGTCGCGGATACTGTCACCTTGCGTGTGTGAGATGGTGTGGGGCCGTGAAGTGCACCCCTTTTCCAGCTGAGGCCTGTGCTGGCAGGCTGACACGGCGTAGTGGTAGCATGGGACTGCATTGTCAACGCTTACAGCATACAAGAGAACCAGGACGCATGATGACAACGAATTCCTACTGCACAGCTGCATGTCGACTGTGATTAGAAGTGGTGGATGTTCCTTACAATGTCGTCTGTGTGAGTGACGAACTCCTGTGATTAGAAGTGGTGCGGTACGATGTAGCCTGTCTCCCGACATGCACAGGTCACTGAAACGAACCGAGCAAGATTTCATCCTACACTACGTAATTTCTGGCAAGATAATTCACCGCAGGTTCCCGTCGAGGCAGCTCAGGCCACCTGGGCATGCCATGCCACTGGCGTGGTGGATCCTAACCTGAAAGGCGTCTGTTGTCGCACAACAGCTGTTGTGCAGACGCCAATGTCACATGCGACAAACAAGAAAATTGTGAGGCATAGAGTGTCCACATGCAGTGGTTCGTCGCATGTACCGCTATCTTTGGGACAGTTTTCTTAGAGTACCGCACATCGCTGCAAAGTGAAGCATTCAGCCCATTACGTTGTTCATAGCCAGTTTTGAGAACTTTGCTACATGTATCGAGTGGTGCAAAGATGCAGCGCTGCCTCGAGACCTAATTCGAGTCGGGCACCGCAGGTAGCTGCCACAACATAGCGCGGCTGTGGCCACATGGAAGGTCAATGACAGTGGAGTAGGTCTCACGTTGCAATGTCGCACTAACCGCCCGCCATTCAGCATTTGAAGTCACTTATGCCAAAACAATCCGTGGTAATTCTTTACAAAGCTGCGTATTTGTTGGGTCAGATTGGTTGCGAGACCAAGGCGTCCACACGCGAAGGGTCGGTTGTCGTCTCGGACGAGCCCGTTATTCCGGCTGATTTCGCCACCGACAGCCACTATCTCAGGAGATATCAGGTGACACCTTACCGGACTGTGCTGCAGCTGCATGCAGCTGGAGGCTGACTGATGACTAAATCGTTTCTGCCCAGCACCTTGGAAACCTTATTGCACATGTCGCAACGACCATCGAACTCGCAACAATGTCTTCCATCTGGTTGACCAACTCTAGTCGTCATCCACTTTACACCGCTTGAAGGCACTGAGCTTCTCAAATGAAGTGAAGCAACGAATAATTCTGGTTTGGACGGCTCAAGGCTCTGTTGGTGTACCGCCTGCCGCAACGGACAAGCCTGCGGTTGTGTTGTTGAGCAGCTCGTGGCGAATCTGCGTAAGAATGACACCTCTTTCCGCTATGGATGTTTTTTCATTCGACGTGAGTCATCATGTGTGTCAAGGACTTGCGACAACATCCAAATTTCTGCCATCAGCACCTGATTTGGGTGACTGGCGCGGCTCTTCAAGTTGCAGGCTGCAACCAGATCGGTGACAATGCAGCCAGGCAGGTGATGCAGCCATTGTTTCAGTCCCTGAGACCTGCACTTTTACTGATCAGGCAAACATGCACAGCTTCTCAAGTCAGACAGGATTGACTGCAGGCGCCCATGGACAAGTGGATGACACAGATCCCAAAACAGATGATTGGGTCCCAACCATGTCAGAAGCGCGTGGACACATTACAGCCATGCAGATTTGAGATGCATTTGATCGGCTGACATACAAACATGATGCTCCTGAGATCAATCGGTGATCTCTGTACAGCTTCAAATCCAGAAGCATACAGAAAACAGTACCCCAAAGAAGGCCCACATTGCATTGTCAGAGGAGTGTTAGTGGACAAGGGATGGCCAAGTGACTCGGGGGCGGTGGTAGCACATTCTTGTCCCTAGTAAATGCGCTTGGTCAACATGTTCGCCACTCTTCACAAGCATCGTTGTGCAACGAGCGGGCTGCAATAACGCAGTTGCAGCTGCGACCGTCGTATCAAGTCTGTTGCAACTTAATTCAGGAGTTCAATTGGTGTGATTCCTCACCGCAATGCTCAGCCTCTTGTCATGCTCACTGACCCAGCCCGCTCGTTGTGGTCATTTCCAGGGGCTAGCATCTGCCGAGCAGCCATCGTGAGCGCTGTTGTTGCCTTCATGTGCTACAGCGAGGCAGTGTTCAAATAGAGCCAGATGTTTTGTTCCTGAAATATGTTGTTTATGGACAATTTGCATGTGTACAACTGGCTAGTGATGTGTCGACCATATGACCAACACCACAGTCTCCACTGTTTATCAGAGTGAGGACCCAAGATGCTGAACCCTTGGACAATATATATGGAGCAGCGTCCCTCTTGTGTCTTCAATTGCAAATTTGTCTTCAATTTTCAAAGAGCCACAACCAGTGCAAATGGGGTACATGCATGTTCCCTCGTGTATCTTTTGTTGTGACGACCCCACTTTTGAGCTACGCGAGCATGCTTCTCACAACGTCTGCAGCAGGCGTTTCGATGATCGACGATCTATGCCCATGCTCGATCAATGTGTGTCTCTGCGCATGCAGACATGCACTTGTGCATTTACGTACGCAAGTGTATCTGCGCGCAATGCATGTCCCTTTCAGATATATGCATGAATGCTCACGCGCTGTGGGCTCGTGGTGCACGAACGCATTACGATGCATTACTAGCGCCAGAGCAACGCGTTGTCTGGATTCTGCTGCTAGTGTATGTACTTCTCTTGAATGGAACCGCATGGACGCAGCAGACTCGTGACGTTCATGCAGGACTCAGTGAAACGTATAAAGTCATGAAGCACTGCTATAGCGCAACTGTCAGGCTGAGATACATCTCCGTCGATGCCGTGGCCTTCTTGAGCTTCGCGTCGAACACATTCGTGCTGCCACACAACCTGCCCTGCTGGTATCGTCGTCGTCTAGCGTACTTCCTGTTGCTGACGTCTCTACTTGCCAGTCGACGTCTTTGAGACTTTGGCAGACGTATTCCAGGTGAGCCTACGCTTCTTACCGGAGGCAATTCAGTGTCTTTTGGTTTTCTTAGCGATGGTTGTCGTCCTTGTTTTGTTGCGCCCTGTATACTACGATGACTTTGGTCTCGACGCGAAATGAACGAACGGTCGTGCACGGACGGTATTGCGTCCACGTGCCTGCGTGTCATGATGCTCGAACAATGGCAATCCGAACAATGTCCGTGTATTCCGCAAGTGCATCGCCCCGTGTACATGTCGGCAATCGTTCACATCACATCGGATCCGGTGTTTGGACGTTCACGGCACTACAAGAAAACTGACTGGCCCAGACTCACAGAAGGGGCACATTGTGAGGCGCTCTTGGTGCAGTTGGATGAGTCCGAGTGTAGCTCTGGGGGCACATTTGCCTGAACTCTGGGGCTGACACTGGCAAGGGGCTGAAGCCGGCTGCGGTCGTGAGTGGCGTTATTCTGTACAGAAACAAGATCCATTCAATACATCAAGTACATGAAACGTAACAGGTCCGTTAGTGGTGGCAAGCGGCGACTCTGGCGTGCAGCGATCGCTTCGGATCATACAGCGCCTAGCTCCGTGGGGCAATAACTATATGGTTAGCCGGTCTACACGCAATGCTTATAACGCATAAACGATGCGAAAGCAGTGGGCGATGTAGGTAGTTGCGTAAGTATATGCAGCGTTGTGTGGTGTACGGGATTTCGGCACTGGACGGCTGGATGCATGCTTGGAAGTCGCCGAGGTGGGTGGTGTTCGTCGTGGCGGGATCGAGCTGGAAGTCTTCCACCTATGCCATAAATCGTGGCAAACGTGTCAACCAAACATTGGTGTAATTTGAGTTCCTTGTGACTATAAGATGGTGCTTCAGGGCATAGAAGTAGGCAGAAGGAGGCTGTGGCACATCACCATGATTCTGCTCCTATGTGAGCACAGAAGTGACCCTTACCACCAAGGGGCTGGAAGTGCCCTTGGCCCAATGGCAGTTTCACGGGTATCAGGGCCAATTATTATGAGCTGGTGGCAGAATCTGCCACTGATGCAATTAGGGTCACATTCCTCTGCACTGCTAGGATGAGATCATGGTGGTGCTTCCAGAGCTCGAAAACATGTAGCATGCAGCCGTACAGTACTGATATGCGACCTACTGTTCTCATATGGCTTGTGAAGGTTACAATCTGTAGGCTGGAGGCAGCTAATACCCGTCCCTCATTCCTATGACACCTGGTCGCCATTGCACAAGCCACTGCAGGGTGAGAGGGGGCTGCACTATCACAACAACACATGAATCAGCAAGCAACACAAAACGGTCCAAAACAAAATCTTCAAATGTGCTGCAGCCTCTCTCTGTGGTCTTGTTCTGCACCTCTGCATCTAGCCTCAATACTTCTTCGACCTCTGCCGCCCTGACGTCCTCTTCCTCTGCATGAAATGCCAAATCAGAACTCATTGCCGCTGGCATATAGTTGTGTGCAACAGAGCTGGACCGCCGTAGCAGAAAGATGTGGCCAGGGAAGGATACACCAACAAATGCCATAATTGCAATGGAAACCAGAAATGCGACATAGAGAGTGCCTCACGACTACGTACAGCATCTATTGACAGTGAGCAAACCTGGATATGGTTAAAACTGCGAATTCAATGCGAGCAAGCATGCTCATTGCGCTTATGCTGCAAGGCAGGGAGTGGGGACACGCACCATTTGGTGACACACCTTGGCACATGGCAAGCTTAGCTGTGGGTCTGTGTTGCACTGTTCTGTGTTAGATTCTATGTCTGCACCTGCACATCGAAGCATGTCATCTTGGGTACAAACATGGCGCCACGCGCACTAGGCTGCTGCTAGGGCAAGAACAGCACACACGTCGCAGTGGCCGTACCCATGGCAGCTAGACTGTATGCTGTTGATACAGCTGCTGTCAAATAAAGCCTTGAACTCTGAAGGTGCCCGGGAGGGGGCCCCCTCCTGTCAACTAGTCCAAGCTTGGATGCACTTGGGTGTGTACCGAGTGCTTCTTTCTCTCCAATAGACAGTAAAAAGTCCATCAGACAAGCTGCTCTGGATCTCGAGCGCATGTTCTCTAGAGATCTGTGGCCCTACATAGGCATATTCGTAATCAGAGGACAGAATCGTGACATTGGCGAAGGATACCGACATGGAAAGGGCAAAGATGTCATACTTGGACAGCACTTTCAAATGCAGCTTTTTCGTCTGATAATCAAGATGCTTCGTCGCCAAATCGCGCCGCATTGCCTCGCCATATGAGGCGAGCGCCAGCAACTTCGAATTCTGGAAGCCAACGATGGCGTCTTCTTCAATGTTCTGCAAGGAGTGGCACCTGACATTTGAAATCCATTGCATCCTAAAGTTGATAATTCAGAGATCACCTGAGTACTGCTCATGAAATAAATTCTGTGGGAAACAGCGAAGGCAGACTAGGGTGAGGACCTCGTTAAACAGGTCAGAGCTCAGCTTGGCCCACAGCCCAAGCTTGGCAACAGGCATTCCCGGTAGCCACCATCGGTCTTCTGGTCCCCAGAATGTTACTGCCTTTGGCAGAAACTTGACCTTGACGCGATATTCGGGATCGGCCTGCAATGCTGCATTGAGAGCTACCTTGGACAGGCTTGATGGCATGTATGCTATAGTTGCCAGCCCAGCTTCCCTCCTTGCTGGATTCTGCACGTTGAATATGGGGCACTGTTAACCATTCATTACGAGAGACCCAACGGTTAGACGGCGCGGAATGCGACTGTCGACCACTCGCGAGTGCGCGCCCAATATTGAACGTGAAACGCGCTTGGTGCAAATGCCAGCTTTAAAGTGGCTGCTTACCTCGTACTTGGCCTGCTGCGCATCGACCTTTGGTCTGCTTTTGCCGCGACCTTTCTTCTTCGTCGTCAGACGTAATTCGTAGTGGCCCTAAATCTGGGTAGTGTTCTGCAGTCGCGTGAGCGCCTCGTGCACCGGCTCGGCTGCCTCGAGTCTCATGGCGTAGATTCGTTCCATGATCTCCCGAAGACTAAATTGTTTCTTCTCCAAGCTGCCTTCCACGCTGAACTCCTTCGACCCTGCCCTGCCGACATCGCTCAATATAGTCAAGATTACTTCCTCAGCGTGGCTGCGGCAATCTGCTGGCACCCCTAGTGGCTTGCTCGTATACGAATCGGCTGTCACGAGGAGTTTGCCATCTGAGAAAATGTCAATCACCTTAATAAATAGTGTATACGGCCGGAGCCCGGGAGCGTCTTGGCCGGCTTGCATGGTGGCAGGTCTGGGAGTAACTCACACTCGACGAGTAGACGGTCATACCACAATGCTGCGGAGATGCGCTCGCTTGTGACCGGATTCCGTCGCCAGATTCAGTGACGTTCGCTGGGCGTGACAAAGTTCTCCAGGCGCGTTGCCACCGCGTGCGTGTGGCGTAGGGGGAGGATACCCCACAGCGATGGCGTAGGCAGCACCAGACCCCAGCTCCGCCATCCAGTCGCGACGGTCCATGTCTGCCGTCACATCATCGTGCTGAAGTCAAAGGGCAACGTCGACGCCATCAAAACGATGGCACGAGCGGTATGGTGGCTGCTCCTTTTATGTGTCTGTGATTGCTACCCTTTAGCACACGTCAATGACACGACCTGTGTCTCGCCACAGCTAACCTGAAAACGTCAAGAGGCTGTAATTATAATATATTGTGGCTGTGTTTGCAGGCGCCAGGTGCATCCGAGCATGATATAAATCTGAAATGGTGGAAACCCAACTCTCTGTACATTAGCCGAGGGGCAAAATCGATGCCCTTTCCCATTCGTCAGGCCTCAAATTAAGAGGGAAGCGGGGAGTAAGGTTGCCTCCACGAATATTAGTTTTTCAAGCATTGGGGACATCAGCCTTGCTGATGCTTACCTCGAAAGCTAGCAAGTCAGAAATGTGTGTGGGAATTAAATCAGCTTGACGCGGTGTTTCACACCAAATCATACTTCGATAAAATTTTCTAGGGAAGAATAAAGAGTCGTGGATGTAAACTGCATCAAATCCAAACGTGTCGCGACTCGTGACACTGATCTGTACAGATTTGCCTTTTCTACCGGCATGGACTCCTCTCCACTGTACACCTGCCATACGCAGAGTTCACTTTCATGTCCACAAACCACACGTCCCACCATTCCCTGGGTGCAAATGTACATGTTATGCATGGCAGCTGTTACAAGCATGCTGAATTTTTTGTGAAGGAGCTGAGGCTGCCACTGGCACACCTGAGCTGCAAATCCATTCGGCAACTCACATGTTCAGTGAAGTGTGCAGTTTGAGCTCCAGCAGCCCAATGCTGGGTTTGGTGCTGGCTGCATACGTCGCACGTGCATGCTGGTTTCCCGCTTCTGTGAGCATGCTGAATTTTTTGTGACGGAGCTGAGGCTGCCACTGGCACACCTGAGCTGCAAATCCATTCGGCAACTCACATGTGCAGTGAACTGTGCAGTTTGAGCTCCAGTAGCCCAAGGCTGGGTTGGGTGCTGGCTGCATTCGTTGCACGTGCATGCTGGTTTCCCGCTTCTGTGAGCATGCTGAATTTTTTGTGAAGGAGCTGAGGCTGCCACTGGCACACCTGAGCTGCAAATCCATTCAACAACTCACATGTGCAGTGAACTGTGCAGTTTGAGCTCCAGTAGCCCAAGGCTGGGTTGGGTGCTGGCTGCATACGTTGCACGTGCATGCTGGTTTCCCGCTTCTGTGAGCATGCTGAATTTTTTGTGAAGGAGCTGAGGCTGCCACTGGCGCACCTGAGCTGCAAATCCATTCGGCAACTCACATGTGCAGTGAACTGTGCAGTTTGAGCTCCAGCAGCCCAAGGCTGGGTTTGGTGCTGGCTGCATACGTCGCACGTGCATGCTGGTTTCCCGCTTCTGTGAGCATGCTGAATTTTTTGTGACGGAGCTGAGGCTGCCACTGGCACACCTGAGCTGCAAATCCATTCAACAACTCACATGTGCAGTGAACTCTGCAGTTTGAGCTCCAGCAGCCCAAGGCTGGGTTGGGTGCTGGCTGCATACGTTGCACGTGCATGCTGGTTTCCCGCTTCTGTGCGCATGCTGAAATTTTTGTGAAGGAGCTGAGGCTGCCACTGGCACACCTGAGCTGCAAATCCATTCGGCAACTCACATGTTCAGTGAAATGTGCAGTTTTTCATTCCCACTTTGAAGCTGTCAACCTTCGGTTGAAAAGTTACGACCATGTAACACCATAGGTACTTGTGCTGATAATGTGGCTTACCCGAGCTGGACGAAGTTTATGAGTAGAGACATCAACACGTGATTTCTATAGAGGTCCATGCCTATCGCACAGAGCACCTACAACCAACAGGAATGCAGCACCTACATGAGCAGCCAGCAACTGGTGTTCAAAGCATTTTGCTGTATTCATTGGATAGGACACGAGTTCCATGCCCTAGCTAGACATAGCATCTCCACACATCAAGATTTCAGCGTGGATACTCACAGATAATACTTGCCAGCAGCCTACCTCATGGTTAATGGGCTATCCACTGCACCGTAAACTACACCTTCCGTAGCTTGTGATCAAGTAGCTTCTACTGCTGCCATAATCATGATGCCTTGGGCTAGGTGGCGTGTAGCAGCAAACTGCCGCTGCAACACTGATCACGATACACAGAATCAATACGTCAGTGGAGCATCATCACCTGCATGTCAGTGTAACAATCGTTTTCATTGTTTACACCTCAAATGGCGTTTTGCTGCAGGCGTCATCATGGAACACCAGTCACGAGCAACTGTGGCGCAACACACAAGCCAAGGCAGATGAAGCATGAGCATGTAGCCTACCGGAGCGTACTACATTGCTTCGGATATTGGCGTCTGGCAGCCACTGGGAAAGCACGCTGGTCACTAATTGATTCACTCGCAGCAACGCGAAATCCACGCCGACTAATCAAGTCCGTTCTCCGCGCATGAAGAAGACTAGGGGCGGATAAGCCATCCTTTGGCTCACCTGACTGAGCATACGCATCGGTGGGCACCGGTGGGATCGTGATAACAGTGCAGGCATGTGCGAGTCGATAATCATGTCGAGCCCAAAGCCGCATCCGCGTTAGCTGCATGCATCGGCGACAAACGCTGCTGGCTCCCTCCGGGCGACCGTAAGGATATCGATCGCCACGAAAGCCGACATCAAGCGAAGCATGACCAGGATTTACGCATTCATGAATCTGTACCGCCGACCCATCACACCACCCACGGGACACCTGCTCAATGTCCGTGCGTCGATGTACCAAACCGCCAGAAACAGTCATCAGCACCCACGGTGCACAGTTCGCGCATTCAATCGATTATGTGCCTTATCTGTCAAGATAGTAATATTCAATTCGGCCCGATTGTCCATAGCAGGGCATCGCACCGTTTCACCAATGTGCCATGGCATGGTTGCACAAATACGGCCCCTTATGGAGCAGCTTAGTGGATGCCCAAGCAAACACCCCCTCATCGTGGGGCCCATATGTGCCCCTGACTTTCAAAGTGACCCTGGAGCCGGAACCCCCCCCAGCTGCCGAATCCTGAAACCGCCCCTGAACTAGCATGGGGCACTACAGCCCTCTGCCAACGAGCCCCCAAGTCATAAGGGGCACCTTGTCCTTCCTTGGGCCGGTCAGGTTTCTTGTAGTGCGGGCGACGCACAGTCTTGCGTGATAACACGGTATCACAGATCCTGCCGGACTGAGGTGTGCGTGCGGTTGTAGTGTGGTCGTGTGTATGTGTGTGTGTTGCTGTTGATTCGGATGAGATTCGGTTTTGGGGTTTGTCTTCTCCCGTTCACTCTTTTGTAGTACCGGTATCAACGAACACACCACATTGGCATCCTAGACTGCTTTCCCAGGACATGTCTACTTTCTTCGCCTCTGCCTCTTCATCGACCCCCACATGCACCGCAAAATTCCCTTGTGAGAATAATGCGTGCTTTGTGAATATCTGTGGTTTGCCTTGCTTCCTTTCGCTATGTTTTTCTCAGGACCCATTTCGATAGCATTCAGAGAGTGGATCCAGTTGGCGGTACGCAGCTACAGATTGGCCCTCCCCTGAACAGGCTGGCATGCAGGTTCACTGGCTGATAAAGATCCCCTCGGAAATGCCTTCTGTAGCATCGGCGCTGCTCGTGCTTGCGGCAGCCTGCGGTGCCATTGGTGCGACTCCTGCCCGGATCCCTGCATCCAAATGCATCTGCTGTCCCAGTTGCACATGTTGTTCTGCCCCCACCGGCCTTCATGTTCAGCTGCATGCCCCTTCTTGCCCCTGCTGTGCACCTGATGTGTGTGTGCTGCACTTGATTACACAGCTATGCTAATCGGGACATCGCCGGCATTGGGGTTCCTGTTCCGGAAGGATCCGCCTCAGGCAGGCATGGTGACTGTAATCTACTCACTGTGAAACCACTGTGTACTCTGCTTGCCTGCCCGTGGCACCAACAACTTGGAAGCTCAAACTTGGTGCTGCATGTTGTGTTGTGTGCAGTGTTGGGTCGCTTTTGCAGCATTTCCAGGACTGCCGCCCCGAAATTAGATCTGAATATTCGGAATTTTCCTATGGGATCGGGCCCGATCACCCAACACTGGTTGTGTGCATGATGCATACAAGAGCGTTCCATGCAAATGCAAGCTGGCCAGGGTGCCCCCCGTTCCTGTACTGACATGATGAGTTTTCCCCATGCAGCCAGCAATGGTGACTGCATGGTGTCTGGTGTGCATGCTCAGTGTCGATGCGCCGTGGTTGTGATCGCGCACTCGGTCCGATCTGGCATTGAGGATTTGAGCATGCGTGTCGTGTCAACCAACGCGAGACCGAGGTAGTGTCACGCCCCACGCCGCAAGCCCTGCGCTCACGCGACGCGGGACACCTCACTACCTCATACACCGACCATCAGCTCAACTGTTGTTCAGCGTTACAGTGAATCCGGCTGACACT
Organism: Ulva prolifera; assembly: GCA_023078555.1. NCBI lineage: Eukaryota > Viridiplantae > Chlorophyta > Ulvophyceae > Ulvales > Ulvaceae > Ulva > Ulva prolifera. Next base: position 11,157,016 of record CM041196.1, read on the forward strand.
GCGGCCATGCGGTTGCAGGTGAAGCTACTGCCGGCCATGCGAGCGCCTGGACCAACCTGCCCAAGCCCCCTGTTGAGCATTCAAAGCTCAGCAAGTGTGGTCACCTGGAAGCGTGCGAAGTATGCGTCTACGAGCACGGCAGATGGCAGGTGTGCCCCAGGCCCCCGCGCCGTTCCTTTCCTTGTTGATAAGGACACAGTGTCGCCTATCGTGTCTGCATTGCCGTGCGATCGCCCTGGAGAGGAATAGGCCATCCATGTCTGACGTGTTGGACGCTGTGTCTCGCTGCAGTGTCCGTGACAGTTGTCCAGGAGGGCCATGTCCTGCGGCCTCTGATGGGTGTTGATGTGCATGCCCTCCTGTGATGGCATGCATCTGTGTTCCGGTACTGTGTGGCTGCATGCATGCGCTGGAGGTGTACTACTCTGCAGCGTACATCTGCAGACTCATATGCGATTTCGCCTGCGTAATGAGCCGGTTTAAAGTGCCGGAGGGTCGCGTGGTGCATCCATCATGCGGCCCATGCATGGGCGCCTGCAACCTGCCTGACTGTGCCTGGCGGCATGCAGAAAAAGCATGCGCCAAAGGACACGCCGTGCGATGATGGGTACTACTGCAACGGCGAAGAGAAGTGCAATGCGCACGGCAAGTGCAAGAAGGTCCGTAACTCGGTGCCAAAGTGCGGGCACTTGTCCTTTGGCAGCATCGACCCCCAGTGCGGCAAGGCCGTGTGCAGTGAGAGGCACAAGGCGTGCAAGGTGCGTGCCATTGTACACTGTGATGACATGATTGTTCTATTCCGCAGTTTTAATAAATAGTGGCGTCACGAAGAAATTCTCGCAGACGATAAGGGGTACTATACAACCGGTCCTGCCTCGCCGTTCTGTATTGCAGGGTCGTCTTGCGGCCTTCTCAGCGCTGCCATGTGGTAGTCTATAGACCTAAAAATTCGAAATTGTTCTACGTGGCTGGGCCCTGTGACACTGCTGTGCAGCGCACAATTTCAGTGCGCCTTCCTGCGCTCTGCGGCAGTTCATTCGTGCACTAGTATCCTCCTAGTCATCTCGCCGCAATTACATCAATATTACATGTGCGCCGAGTGCCGTAGTCGGGCTATCAAGCTCTGCGCCCAGATGCTCGCAGCGATTTGATGCAAATTCTGTCGAGATAGCATTCTGTCCTTCTTATACATCACCAGTGGTAACAGTTGCTCGCTTGTGTTGACCCTTGTTGGCTGTGATCACCGGCGACGCGTGAAGGGGTCTCACCTCCTTGACTGCCCCTGTAGCCACCCCATGCACGGTCAACTGACCACCCCCCTGATGCGTGCCCCGACAGCCTGCGGGTGCTGCAGGTTGCGATCAACCCGGTGGCGTGCGACGATGGCGACCACTGCACCACGCACGACCGCTGCGACATCAAGACTGGCCAGTGCTATGGCATCCCCAAGAAGTGCCATGGAGAGTGCCAGACGTGCGACACGGAGCACGGATGCAAGAACAAGTGTGAAGATGGCGAGGTGTGCAAGCACGGCAAGTGCGCGCATGAAGAGGAGGAGCCTGAGGAGCACGAAACAGAGTGCACTAAGGGTGGGCATGAGTGCGATGCCTGCCACAAGTGCTCCTTTGGCAAGTGCGTGCCAAAGAGCTGCCCCAAAGGTAAGCAGTGCGAGGTGGACGAGACTGGAGAGCCCAGCTGCGTGGAGAAGTCATCTGACTGCCGGGGTGCGTCTCGGCTCCCTGAAGCCCTCACAGGCCCTGCTTTCCCCTCGTCTATGTGCTACGTGCTGCGGCACTGCGCAGCACATAGCATGTGCGCCGTGGCTGCTGGCGTGCTGATGTGAGCCCTCGGCATCGGCACGGCGGTGGAGTGCGCGTGCACATGTGGCGAAGGCGCAATGGTTGACGATTTGAGAATTCAGCTCAAACGGCTCAGGCGGCCCGTGGGCGGATACGAGTTGTGTTAGGGAGGGTGTGTGCGACTTGGACAAGCGTCCGTCGCCGCGTCCATGGGTGTGCATGCATCGAGGTCCCATGTGTGGGTAGCGATCATTGCGAACTGGAGCCTCGTCTGTGTCGATGTGCTGTCAGTCGGTTGCGTAAGCAAACGTATGTGGATCTCTACCCAGGAGCGCTGAAGTCGGTCCACCGTATATGGGGGCATGTGGTGTGCAGTATATGGGTTGTATCGGCAGTGTGTCTCCCGTACACCTGACTCACCCCTCCAACCGCAGACCTCCTGCTCCGCGCCTCTCTGATTGTGAGCGCACCCCTGGCCTTGCACCGCCTCGCATGCATGTTCGGCGGCCAGCACTGTCGCCTGCAGCGTGCCCGATCGAGTGTGTTCTGCAGGTGATGACTGCGATGAGGACGAGGAGATGTGCAAGGAGACCTTCGATGTGACCTGCTACAAATGTGGTAACACGAAGCCCCTCAGCTGCCTTGTGCTTGGACGTCCATCGAAGCACGAACTGGCCAAGATCCAACACGCAATCGGTGAGACCTGCACAATCAGTGGGTCAGGAGAGAGCCGCAGAGCGCGCACATGCGGAGGACAGCGATGCGACAACGGTATCATCACCTCAATCGCTCCATCCACGCCAAAGAAGAGCGGTGGCCTGGCTCTCTGGGGGAAAGAGCAGTGCCTTTGGCCCTTCAAGCACGGTATGACCCCTCTTTAGCCCGCCTCAGCTGTAGACAAACCGCCCCCCCGGGCCCCCCCCCCCCCCCCCCCCCCCCCCCCCCCCCCCCACACGCTTGGTGGAAAGATGTTTTTTTTCAGCAACAGGTCCCCTTTTCACAAATGTCGGTCGTGGTTCAGGCAGGTTCGGCCTCCGCACGCCATGTACCTGTGCTCGGTCTCATCTTCAGCCATACGACAATCTGCCGTTGTCACGGCAGATTGTCCCATGCGAACATGCAGACACCCCCACTGCCACACGATTGCTGTACTGTCGCCTCGCCTGCCCTCCCCCCTAGGCTGTGACCTCACTCTGACGATTTGAGCATTTTCTGCAGACACGGAGTGCCCTTGCCTGGAGGATGATGGTACTACATCAGGACTGGACGCCATCGCTCGATACAAGGTGCTCCCCTCTCCAAATGACACCGTCTGTTACGGAGCCGCTGATCAATGCCCCATGTATTGTTGGTGCTGCCGAGGCTCGCATGTTTATGTCAACCCCGCCAGACGGAGTTGACCCTGTGTTGCCGGCCATGGGCCCTCGGTCCGCCCACCATGATACACCGCTGCAGACGAGGCACAGCCTCATCCAGGCCTTGCACATCTGTGCTGGCCGCCAGGCGTGATTGCAGCTGTTTTCATGCATACAGCGTTGAGTGCGCTGCGTGGCCGGGAGGGCGCACTGACTCAGTGCGCTGCGCGGCCTGCTTTCATGCAACCTCCCGCGTGCGCTGCGTGGCCGTGATGCGATGCACCACTCACCTGACCAGACAGTGCTGCTGACCATGGCTCTTCGGACGACGTCGCAATGCTTTGATTTTATGTGGCCGCAATCGCTGCCTGCGCATACGGCAGTGGGCCTGCTGCTTCTTTGCTCAGTGCCGTGCCGTTGCGACTGCACTGGCCCAGGCGACGACCCATATCATGTGTCCACAAGCGTATCGTGATCGTGCATGCTGGGACCGAAGCCGGCAGGAGAGGCGCGTCCGTGATGTTGGCATCTTGCACGAGCATGACAATGCCATGATGAGCTCTGCGTGATGGTGGCAGGTGCTGACTCGTTCGGGTGGTGCCGTTGAGTCTGGTTGACGAGATCGGTGTGGTCGGGTCGTAGGTGCAAGCTGTGGCTTGGTCCAAATGAATGAGTCGATCTGCATCCTACCGAGAATTTGCACTTCTGCAGGTGTGCCTGGGTCATGACGGCAAGGCAGTTGTCGACACAGAAGACGATGAATCTTGCGACAGATTGTGCGGTCAGGGTGCAAACGACCAGCTGTGCAAAGTTGGTGACTGCGTGGGTGCTCAGTGCACCACAGTGGTAGACTCATGCCCACAGCCGCATGTTTGCCCAAAACAGATTTACTACCCTGTCGCCGCCATGCTCGGTGATGATGTCAGCGGTGAACAAAATGGTAGAGAGGAAATGTGACCACAATGACGGGATGGTGAAGAAAGTGGATACATCTGGCGCACCGCAGGGTGATGAGATCACAAATAAGATTGCGTTGAGCCCATGACCTGCAGCCTTGCTGCTCACTGTGTGCAAGTGAGTGTGGCAGCAGATGCAAAGATGTAAACAAAGCTAGCTGACAGTGTTGCCACGTGACAGCGATCCTATCCTGGCCTTTCTCGACATTCTCTCCATACCCCCACGATGTAGCCTTTCTGCACTGGATGTGTGATGCTCCTGGCATGCCACTTCCTGAAGAATATCTGCTGCAAACGCTTTCTCACACAGCCTGCTTCAAGAGGTCTGATCTGTCATGTCTCATCTTAAGCTACAGTAAACTGTGTCACAAAATGCCCAGAGCAACAGGATACACAACGTCATCTTGTACCCCAGATATCAGTATGCCATCTCATGACCTCCAGCACCCACCCCACCTACTCCCGTTGTCTCGGTGTCCAGCAATAGTGTACCATAATCTCCACAGCTCGAGCATTGACAGTGAAGCCTCCACATTGCTCCACGCGACCGGCCGGGGGAGGTGCATATATATCCAGATTTCTGAACCATGGCGCCTGCGCAATGCAGACCTCTGGCAGTAACTGTGTTCTCTTCCAGCACTGGCAAGCAGTCACTGCATATGTATGGCAATGCGTCGAGGTTCAGACAGCACAATCTGTATGTTCAACAAGTTGCTGCGTGCCGTACGTATGAACAATTGCTTGCAGTACTAGTGTGGCTGGCGGGTCGTCGGCTACATTTGGATTTAATCTCAGGTCACGGCGAAATGAGACAGCAGAGGTGGTGCACAAAGCGTCTTAATTGTTTCAGAGCGTTACTATACAGCAGTATACCAAGGTGCAACAGATACAAGATGAAGCAGCTGCTTTGTTCGTTCTCGGTAGTATAGTGGTTAGTATCCCCGCCTGTCACGTGGGAGACCCGGGTACAATTCCCGGCCGGGAAGACTAGTACATTTGCAGAAGGTATTAACGTTGTTGTACGTTTCGGACCGGTTTTGGCCTTTTGCGTCGCATCGTAATTCGCGGCATCATTCAGCACCCGCCGTGCCCTGCGATTATGGACCCCGGCGCTCACATCTTCAATTTTCTGTATTTACTATGCCGTTCACGGCATACAATGTGCCTTTGGCCTGGGTCTGTGTACAAAAAAGTGATCACTTCACCTCGAGGTCAACTGTGGATTCTCTGAGCCTTGTGCAACAGCCCTGCGGTCCCTCCAATGCCCATGGGCAGTGCCACCTGTTCTGCCATGCTGCTGCCCACGAGCATGTTCACGTGAATATTTCCTTGCCCAAGTTTGCTGCAGCAGTGGTCGCCTGCATAAAACATGTCACCATTTGATTGTCTCGATCTCACGCGTGTCGGACACAGCAGATAGACCTGTGCGTGTCCTGGGGCTCGACTTGAAGCGACGTTGCCCCATGGTTATGCTAGCGTACGGATGTGCGGGTTCAGTGGCTGGGCCCGATCACATGTAACAGCTCCAAACACAGCCACTGGGCATATGCCATACGTCTTCAACGTCTCTGGCAGTCTGGTGCTATTCTACTGGTTCACACAATTTACTCATGCAACACAGCGCAAGGCTGAAGCATTGGGTGGCAGCACTGGCGTAGTGCTGTGTACCTATATACATGTATATACATGTGATCGGGCCCGACGGCCCCACACTGCCTCAGGTGTGTGCATGCAAGGGCACGCTTGTGAGACATACCTGCAGGTATGTCTCACAAGCGTGCCCTTGCATGCACACACCTGAGGCAGTGTGGGGCCGTCGGGCCCGATCACATGTAACAGCTCCAAATATTCAGGTCTAATTTCTGGGTGGCAGTCCTGAAAATGCTGCCAAGCGACCCAACATACACCTGAGGCGCCTCCGTGTTAATTCGGTGCACTGTGGCGTTGCATACAATCTATAGCCCTCATACACTTGCTGAAAGCCAGAGCGCATGCCGCGCAGACAAGGACAAACGGCATCCAAATTCTATGCTCTGCACTCTACATCCACTGGGTGCCTGCACGTCACTGACGCCCTACACTCCCCGATCTCTGAGCTCCAGCCACAGAAACCAGCTACCCGGTGCTCTTGCAACCTCAACAATGACAGAGCCGGAAGTTTCATGAGTCATTGAATCATGACTAGTCTACACTCCCCCCCCCCCCCCCCCCCCGCCAACAGCCCCCAGGTGGCCCCCCAAGCTCCCTTCCGCTGGGCCTGAACACCGGTCTAGCGCAGCTGGCGAGTCCGTCAGTACACCTCTGCACTCGGCTGCAACAAACTGTAATGGCGACTGACAGGTGTATCATCGTCAACTGCATCTGCCGCACTCCGCTTCCGAGGAACCGCACACAGCCTGACAAGCCACGACGTGCACGAGCAGCCACAGGGGACCCGCCGCGGGGCGAACCTCGTGCGGCCGTGAATCGAAGACGTCTTCGAGGCACACATGCATGTATCATCGGGCGCCGACACCACATCCGCGCCCGAGAGGCCGCGGAAGCTGACCGCGTCCGAGTCGCCCACAGCGTGCGCAGCGCTCACAGCACACTCCGTGCGCGGCGCTGCTGGGCGGAGCGCGCCGGATGCTGCACTGCCCTGTGCCGCGTCCAGCGCGGCCGCATGCTGCGTGCTGTGCTGCGTGCTGTGCATGGAGAGCCTGAGGTCGCCCGGAGCCGCCCCGTGCTGTGTGCTGTGCACGGAGAGCTCGGCCGGCGCCTCCGCGCCAATCACCTGTGCTGCGTGCTGTGCTGACGCGTGCTCCGCGGTGCGCGCGAGGTCGCGGAGCATCTGCAGGACTCTGGACTTTGCGACGGGCCCCCCGAATTCGCGGCCGCCGTGTACGCACCCCTCGGTGAGCGTGAAGGCCTCCGCCGGCATGCATGGCCGGCAGTCCGTCCACGCTGCGGGACTCTCCACGCTCGGGCCGTCCGGGCCTGGACCCGGTTCAGGTTCTGGGGCGGTGTCGAGGTCCAAACGGAGGCCGGAGAAGCCGGATGGAAGCTGGCCGCGTCGTTCGCACACGGCACTGTCCGCAGCGGAGCCCGCCGCTGAGGGTTCAAATTCGCTGCACAGGCGGCTTGTTGACAGGGACTCCCAGCGTCGCGGACCCAGCGGCGGCGAGTCCGTCGACGCGGTCGTGGCGCCTGGTGAACTCACCGGAGACTGTGGTGCATGCATGGCGCCATGTATGGCAGCATCCGCAGGGGCCTCGGGCGTTCGCTGCCGGGCGGTCTCGCGGTGCGGCTCCTGCGGGCTGGGTGTGCGTGGCTGCAGGGACGGGGGGGGGGACAGGGTTCGTGGGAGGTGGTGCTCAACAGTGGCTTGAGGTGGCGTCGGCAGCGGCCCAGTGGCCTGTGGCGGGCTGTGCTGGGCGTGCCGTGACAGCCCCAGCGCATGCTGCGCATGAATTGCAGCGGACGTGGACTCCTGGGTGGTCGCAGGAGAGCAAGCTGCAGCAGGGCTGCTGGAGGTGTCGGCCTGAAGATCAGTGGAGTCTGTGTAGCGACGGGTACTCGCGGCGCAGGGGCTGCAGGAGAGGTTGTTGGACGGGGGATCAGTTCGTGTGGTGTGTCCCGCTTGTGTGGCATCCACCGAACGTGCTGGACCTGCTGCAGCGGGTAGAGGGGTAGTTGTAGCTACGGGGGTCATGAGCTTGCAGGCTTCGTGCGGGATCCTTCCGACCGACCTTCCTGGCTTCGATACCTGCGCGCGCGGATCTGTTCACAACATCCCGATCGCACGTGTTCAAAATGCCGACAGCAACGGGAGCAGGTGCACTGAATCTCGTGCGATCGTTTCGACAGGGAACTTCCTGTGTTTTTCCGTCGGGCTCCCGGGACATGCGAAAAAACGCGCCTGCAGGTGCGTGGCTGATGCTGACCGTGGTACCGCCAGATCTCCAATCTACTCATCAGTCATACACATCAGGTAATTATCGTGATTTTGAGTGAGGACGAACGAAACCCATCTCGTCTGTCGGAAGTTCTTGCGTGTGGATCTGCGTGCGTCTTGGGGAACAGAAACAGACGTGCGTGAACATCTCGTCACACAGTACGCAATTCGCCACATGCCTCTATATTGGGGCGATCGCAACCACCTCGTCAAGGTATCCATTGCAGCTGCGGAACAGGTGATGTTTCATTGGGCACTCCGACACAACATCAACGCTGCAGCGCTGATTGCCCAGCAGCCAATGTGTACACTCACTTAGCTTTCCTGTCAAGGGTGATTCAAATCATTCTTGTGCATGAAGCCCTGCCGGCTCTGAGCATCATCCATGACAGCAGCCTCGGCAGCTTCCGACACATTGCAACAAACGGAATGCTGGCGCAGCATCTGACCATTACATGCAGTTGAACAAATAATTATTCTATTTAAACTTTTGTGGCGCAGGAGCTGCAAAGCGGGTACCGATAGACCTTATTGGGCGACGAGCTTAGGCAACATCGGACGATGCGCTGGCATGCAGGAGAGCACCAGGAAGGGCAGGATGCACAACAGTGTGATATGCACTTGTTGCAATCACATTCTGTACTCTGCTGGAACGGTTTGAGCATAACCATTCAGCATCGGAGCCTACCAGGTTCAGGGCGTCATGTCCAGACTCATGAGCCTCTGACATACGCGCATGAGGGCAGCACTGCTTGCCTGCTGCTACATGCAGCCTTTGCTAGGCGAGGAGCACGTACTGCGTTGGAATGGACCAGCTACTTCAACCATCCCGAATCGCAGCAAGCTGTTACTGAGGATGCTCACCCCGTCCACTGGACCATGGCCAAGCAGTGATGGAATTGAAATCGTGAAGAGCTGTAACACTAGCAGAGGTTGTTGGAAAGCGGAGCGAACGAAAGCACAATCCAGAATGTACGGGCGTTTCTTCTGAAGCCAGAGCTTCACTTCATGTTTGCCGGAGCTCTTAGCACCATGGCAAACGCCTGCAGCTGTGACCGTGGCCGGCACGTCCTGGGGTATCCGGCTGGGCAACAAATACCTACAGGCGGAAGGAGCGTCTGGTGAAGGTCCGCCATCTTCTCGCGTAATAGGACCTGAACAGCCATCGGGAATTTGCACGAGCGGAATGCGACCCGCATCGAGCGGCCCACAGTCTTGCGTAAGAGACCTGGCAACAGCTGGACACCAAACGGTGCCCAAGAGGCCCCTACACGAGCTGTTGCATCACCGTTTCGTGCGACGTTGCAGGTGTTCCATAGCTGCGCTCTGTGCGATGCACGAGGTGAACGTGTACACGTTCTTGTCGAGACGACGAGGACTCAAATCCGAGCGAACTTTTGGATGGAGGTGCTGGCTGTGCTTCTCGAAGTTCGTTTGTGAGAGATGTATGGGCTGTGTTTGCTTAGGCCCGATTCATTCGCCCACGACAGATTCGCGAATTTCCGGCGCTGACACAGCAGTCGCTGCACAGAACCATACACAGCAGCAGTTCCTGCTGCTGCTGTGTATCTGGTGCTTGCCTGCGGTGCTTGCTGCCTGTCGAAAATCAGGAAATAGTATCCGCAGAATTTTTCAGTCTTTCGAGTAAAAACATACCGTATCTCAGTAGAGGAAGCCCAAGTTCGTCGGTGAACAGGTCAGCACCGAGCGCAGCTGCAAACACACAGCCAACATTAACATCAACATTTTGTTTTTTATTGACTCATAACTAAGCCTGGAAAATGGGTACAGGAAGCTGAGTCATCACACATGCCAGAGCACGCACCAGCCCCAACTATCTCTGAGGAGCAGCGTTGGTTCGTCAGGCCGGATCATGTGGAACAACTCCGAATATTCAGGCCGAATTCCTGGCTGGCAGCCCTGGAAATGCTGCCCCGCGACCCAACACTGCTGAGAAGCGCCCCACAGGCCTGTATTATCATTCCACACCCACAAGCACTGAGCGCGTGCTGCATTGTGTTCTGCTGCGGCAGCAGTCCTGCTGTATACTCCTGTTACTCACACGTGTTGTGCTTCTGTGCAATGCCTATGGAGCTATCTAGAGCTGCTTTTGCAGTTTTGTTCTGGACGTGTTTTTCAAGTGTGCAAGGCTTCTTAGCACCCGCAGCTGGTTCCAGTAGTGCGAGGTGAACTCGATTCACATCTCAGCATGGTGAGCACTGCTTGATCAGCACTGGCTCATCACCACTGCTTGGCTACTCCAGCTGGGTGACTGTGCGTAGTCTGACTGTGCTGCTGAGTCATTCAGCTGTCGTAGCAGTGCTTGCAGGTCGTTCCACCTCTGCTCTGCTGATGAGTTCTTGTGGTTGTTTGTGTGGTTCGCCTTGATGTGTTTGTTTGCTTTGCCATATAATGGCCCGATACGTGTAACTTAATGAACCTCTGCTCTGCTCGGCACCCAGGTGCCGCAGTGAAGCCCGCCCGAAACCCAGCCCCGGTGCTTTTGGAGCCCCCTCCACTGCACAGCGATCGTGGCACGGGGCTCCACGCGGAGCGATCGTAACAGGCATGCCGCTAGCCAATGGGCGTCACACGATTACACTTCAGATCCGAGAGCAGCAACCGGAAGGGCGAGGCATGTGCGCTCACCTGGGACACACCCGTTGCACTTCCAGGCAGCACCCCCTCGCCCCCTATGGAAAAAATACATAACACTAACACGCAAAAATACGGGTTGCACGGGTGCGCACAAGCACGTACAGCCACAGCACAGGCACAGCACCAGCACAGAACCTGCACAACGCCGGAGGAGCAGGCTGTACCACATGCACACCTCATACAGTGACCGGCAGGAAACACAACACCTAAGCCACTTCTGTCACTCCCACGGCTTGCCCACTTCTGACATGACATCAGTCCCATGTGTCAAGTAGCCGTCCCACCTTTCCTTCCTCCAAAAATTAAGGCAAACACCATCCCTTCTCACCGCCGAGGAGAGCTTGTAACACCGACAACTCTGATCAGTGTGCATCGATACTGCCGCAGAAAAAGCCCTCTGCAAAACGTAATTCTCAAAAAAATCCGAGGCACAACACTTGCAGAGCTCAACGTTGTGACACCGTAATGGGCACAACAAAAGGTGCTGCAGGCACCAGTGGCCGCTGCAGCCGGTCCAAAGCGCCGCGACGAGCAGCCTCAGCACAGGCACCTGCCTGTCACATTTTTTTTCCCAGGCAGATGCGTGTGTCCAGACTCACGTACGCTACACGCCGCCAGCGCCACACTCTCCATGCATATGGCCGCAATGCGGACGCGGACTCGAACAGAGAGTCGGTCCGCGCCGGCCCGCGCCTGTTACTGAAAATGCACGCTCGCGCAGAGGGTGCCGCCCGCTCCTCCCGCTGCAACGCGGGGTGCCCGGGATGAGAGGCCCGCACACCGGGCACTCGCAGGGGCGGCGGCAGGCCACCACCTCCCGCTGCCCATCGGGAGTGACTCACGGCAGGGGTGGCGGCGCTACAGCTCCCTGGAGACGTGGTTGAAGCGCGCCGGACACGGCTGGGGGGCCCGCACGCACGCGGGGGGCCCGCCGGTCGCCGCGGCCTTGCGCGGCACGGTCGCCCTCTGCATGCATGTGCGAGTCGTGAGGAGCAGGCGGCCGGTGGATCCGGGGGACGTGCGGACGCGGCCATGCAGCGCAGCGCGCTTGGAGCTGCGTGAATGAATGCAGTGTCATGCCCGCCGAACCACACGTTGCGATCATGCGTGCTTTGGGTGTGGCGGCGTCTGACATATGTGTACATCACGGACCACTGGTGTGTCCCTCTGAGCACATGTGTTGAAAAGTAGTGGGTCACTTGAGGGGAAACCGCCAATGCCTGAAGGCCCCAGCACAAATACCGCGGCACACATGAGGCTGCACCGTTGCCGCGTCATGCATGCCGCATCGGGGGCGTGGCCGTCGCAGTGTTGGGGCAGCACGCAGGGCCGCATCGCACAGCATGATCATGGCTGTGAGACCGCCGTCAGCGCGGCGGCGCCAGCACTGCACTACTCGAGCGGCCCCAGAATGTTAGTTGACTGCTGCAAGCACAGAAAGAAAGAGAGGAGAGACTACAGGCGGGCAAGCAGGCGCACCGGTGGAGGGTCCCTGTGCAGCGGCGGCTGGTCCACCGCTTCCGCCGCGCTCCGCTTCCGCGGCGGCAAGCAGAGCTTCGCACGCCACGGCGTGCACGCGCGGCTACAGGGGAGCAGCCGCCGGGAGACCTCGCCGGCGTACGTGTCGTGCTCCGCCGCATCGACCCCTGACACCGCCTCAGCCGTGGAGGGCCTGCGGAAGCTGACAGCGTCCTCGTCATGCACAGCATGCACAGCACGCACGGCGCGGCCCAGAGGGGCCCCTGCAGCGACGCCCCATGCCGGGCACGGACGCGGTGTGCCCCGCGGCGCGTGCTGCGTGCTGTGCATGGCGCGCTCGGCTGGTGACTCTGCGTCTTGCGGCCGTGCTGCGCGCTGCGCGAGGTGGTGGAGGATCTGGAGGAGGTTGGACTTCGTGCCCGGCTGGCCGGCCGCACGGCCGCCATGCATGCATGCCTCGGTGAACACAAACCCGCATGCATGCATGCATGGCAGACGACCCCCCGCTGTAGAGTCCTCGTAATTGGACTCGGCTGTGCCGGGACACTCCTCCGCCACGGCCACCAGGTGTGACGGGTGGTCACCTGCAGTCTCGCTTTTCACATCTAGAGGCTGGGCTTGCGCTCTGTGCAGACCGCAGCATGCACCGCGCGGCGTGGCCGTCTGTGGCGGGTGCGCCGTGCGCGGCAGCGGGTGCTCTGGCGCGAACGCTCGCTTCCGGGGCCAACCGCTGCATTGGAGGCAAAGTGGTGGATGCGCTCGCGGTGTCGGTGGAATACCCGAGGCACGGCGGCGCACGCATGGCGCCAGGGGTGCCCGCAGCGCTCAGGCCCCCCCCCAGAGGCTTCGGAAGATCAGGCCGAGTCGGGCTCAACTTGAATGAGTGTCGCTGTGAGGATGTGGCGGGGGGGGGCGGGTGGAGGTGCGCAATATTGTCTTCAGGCATCCCATGCATCGCTCCAGTGGCTGGAGGGGTCGTGCGCTGGGCGTGCTGCGGTGGCCGCGGCCGAGCCGCCGCATCCTGGGCCGGGAGATACTCAGCGCAGCGGACTGGGGCAGCCGATCGGCTGTTGTATGTGCAGGCCGGGTGCGCCGCGGAGAATGCATGTGCGCCGCGTTGAGGCTGCGTGGCGTGAGGACCGGCCGCGGGAGATGTGGCTAGAGGTGGCTCGCCTAGCACGGGGCCTCCTGTGTGACTGCCCGTGGACTGCTCGGGACCTGGTAGCCGCTGCTCCGTGCAGCAGGACGCGGCGGCTGCGGCCGCGTCGTCAAGCATCGTGGCCATGCTGTAGTAGGACGTCCTGCACTGCGCCTGTGTTATAACGCATGTGCTGCTGCACGGCGACATTGGCATTGCAAGCAACATCATGTCAAAACATGGCGCCATTGCGCAGGACATCGAAGCAGCCCAACACCGACAAAGAAGGCACAGCTAGGTATCGCCTTGTGACCACTGCAGCCTGCGAACAGAGATCTGTTTTTCAGTGAACAGTGTTCACACACGCTTGTGACGGCTTAAGTAACCAAAGCAATTGATGGGGGCCCCCCGGGGTCATGATCAGGCCGGGGGGTATCGAGGTACAGCTCCTTGAAAGAGTCACGGGTGCAGCTACTTGAGCTGTAGGAAGTTGCGTTGAACAACAGACGTGTGGCACTGTAACATGGCAGGTTCTCAAGGGAAACAGAATTTTTGCATTTGCCACACATGGGGGAGTGAGCTCGTTGCAGTGCAGGCATGCTGCAGGTGTCAGTGACGACTTTGTGCCATTGTTGGGCGACTGATGTCTCTGGAGATTGACTTGAAATGGACTTTGGTGGCTGTCCACACTTTGGTGGCTGTCCAGGCTTTGGGGGGGGGGGAGGGGGACAAAGTGCAGTTATTCAGTCTACGTGCCACGTTCACACGGGCACTGGGCGCTCCGGCAACACATCGATGCTGACCCTCCAGCATGCTACATGCTTTATTTGCAATCCTAAATGTCTCCGTCGTTTCGCGATTCCTGTTGCAATTGGCTTCGCATTCTATCGGTGAAGGCAACCTCGGAGAGAATCATCGCACTGCCGTCTCTACAAACGATCTATCCACGACGCGGGGATCCACAAACACAGCATATTCATTATGTTGAGTCTATGGCCGGCGCTAATATGTAATCCCTGGCAGGTGCCATCGGTATTGTGTGCAAAGCTTGCCTGCAACGTCGGCCGGTGCCCGCAGCGGCATCAGAGGAGGCTGCGACACATGATAGCGTGCACTACGCCTGCCACTTGATTAAGTCTCGTCAGGAAAAAAAATCAAATTGCATCAAGCGTGCGACGTACTCGCAGCGGAGATTTGCTTGCGCGTATACATGTGATCGCGCTGGCACGCAACGCCATGAACACAAGTGAAGCACATCCAGATCCCCGACAGCAATCAACACCCGGCACAGCTGGATGCATTCATGTAGCCAAGGCTAGTTCAGGAGCACGCACTGCAACGCCATCAGGCCAACTGCTTCAAGAAGCAGCGCGCTCCAACCGGAGACAAGGCAGCCGTCAAGAGCACGAGTACACAAACGCTGCTTCACTGACGTAAAACGACGGCTTATAAGTATCGTCGTGCTGGAGATCAAGGAAATTGATGTGCAGAACAAGTATTTGACAATGGCGTAGGTTGCCGTGGCGCCCAGGGAGATCCCCCGCGTCACTCGAAGCACAAGGTGTCACATGGATTGGTCCTCTGCGTCAACATCTCCAGTGCAGCAGATGATGTCCTGCTAAGGCGCGCCGTGTGCTCCCTTGAAGTGTTTTGCAGCACCACGATGCTGCCCATATGCATGGCGGCCTGACGTTTGCAGCCACCGCAAACTTGCCCCGCCCACACCTATAAACCTCTGCAGCCCACACGCAGGCGTTGTTTCTGGCAGACCAGCGTAAAAATACTGAGTATAAAGCTGTGCCATGACTGTATCAGCAGGGTTCTCAAATGAATGCGATATCGATGGCCTTGCGATTGACAGGACCTGTGTACGTAGCTACGCGTAGTACAATACGTACAGGTGGGCGGCTGTCGAGCTGACGTGGATTGGCGGCTGTGGCAGCGCGGATCCGGAATGACGTGAGGCAGATCAATGCATACATGCCAGGGTCCGTACGAGCACCACGTCGCGGCCAGGTATCGCCGGCCCACATAGATCTACTATCTGCGCCCCGACCAGCCCCTCCGAGTCGTCAATATGAGCTCAGCTGAGCCTCAGGCCGTCGACCCCGCACAAGCCTCGCAGCGGCGCCTGCAGCGCAGAGTACAGGGGAACAGCGCCGCCACAAGTCCTCCCGCCGCGGATGACGCAACCATCATGTCGTTCTGTACATCAGCTTCGACAGAGACTGGTGCAGCATCCGAGCAGTACGGAGGGGGGGGGGGGGGGGGGGGGGGGGGGGGCACCTTAACGTGGCCTTGAGGAGGATGCCTGCGTGTACGAAGTTACAAAGGACAGAGGCTGGGCAGCGAGCCGTTGCCAGGAATACACACGCAAATCCACTCACGCAGTCATGGCACTAGGCCGGGTACGAGAACGTACCACAGCCCGGCCGGTGATGCCAGCGCTTGGCTAGCCAAAGATTAAAGCCCCGCACGGAGCACAAGAGTGCCCCTTGCACAACGCCAAACTCAACCGGCGAAGAGCATTAATATTCGTCACAAACAAAGCACGGTTCACCGTACCACACCGAGACGCAACCTCCGCCAGCCGATTCAAGTGATTCATGGCAGGCCGTCCCAAGCGACCCTGCGTCTCATGCGATAACGGCACAAAACTATACGCATCAGGGTCGTACAAACGATTAGCAGTGCGTTTCTGCACGTCCCGCGTCTCCGCAGCACCCCCGTCCTCTCGGGCCGCACGGCCGCAATACGAATCAGCACAGGGGTTCACAACCAACACATCTCCTATGCACAAAGCGTCACCCGGCGGCATAAACATGATGTCCCCCAGTTTCTCCTGGGCCACTGCCCTGAACACCCGCTCCAACGCCGTCGCCTGCGCGGCAGCGGCCTGCTCCCCAGGCCCCGCCGGATCCTGGCCACCCGGCTCCGCTGCCGCCGCCAGGACCGCAGCCTGCGCTGCGTCCGGCGCGTGGCGCCCCATCTGGGCGCTGTGTCCAGCATCGGCGTCGGCAGCCGGAGCAGTCGTAGGTGCCGGCGCCGCGTCCGCACGCGCGGCCGGCGGCGGCGGCGGGGCTGCAGGCATCGGCTCCACGGGCAAGGTCGCCCTGTGCGAAGGGCCCGCGATCTGGGAGGCGGGCTGGGGCGGAGCAGGGGGCGAACACGGCGGGCCAGCATGGATTTGCCTCGGAGCGGCCACGAGCCGAGCGCGGACGAACGGCGCTGTGCCCGGGATGGGCGTGGATATCCATCGATGCCACACATGCGTGGGACCCGATCTAGCGCCATTGCTTTTCAACGATGTTGTGGCGCGAAGTTGAGGTCCCCGCATTGTGTGTGCAATTCATCGCGTGGTCGAGGTCATGCGGCTGTATGAATGTGCCACATCCGCAGCGCGAGCCGACTGCATTAGGAGGGGCTGGGGACATGCCCAGGAGATACCTGATGCACAGCATGAACTCAATGTAAGTCATGCGTAGCGCCTGGGAGAGCGGCAGGGTGCTCAACCAAAGGGTGGCTGCACGCGTACGGCAAGCACAGCTGCAAAGCCGTCCCAAGTTGCAAGCACCCTCGAGCGTGGTGACATCATGGCTGGCCAGCAGAGCCGCCCACCGGCGCAGGGCAACCGCCTTGGTGATGCGCTGCTGCATACCATGGCCAGGTAACACCTTGGCGATGGTGTCGCCGCTCGCCGGCCCGGGCAGCTCCGGATGGAGCTGCTGAGCGACGTTGAGGGCCTGCCAGGTTTCCTGCAATCGTTGCCCATGCGCCCCCGGGCCCCGGAACGGCTGCATGCACTCGGGGCCTCCTGCGAATGCCTTGTGGCTCACCGCAGCTGCAGCGAGGTACGCTCCATCCGCGACCTCCGTCGGTGTGGACATGACGCTCAGGCCTCCGAGGCGCGCTGGAAGGACAGCTTGTGCGGCCGCACGAGGGTCGTCCCGCGGGACGCGCATGATTTCATTCACCGCAGCCAGGATAGACGCCTCCGTACGGCGCGTGCATGTGTGATCGGAAATGTGCGCCCACGGCACCGCCCTGGCGTAGTGCAGCATACGGCGTTGGCAGGACATCGTGAGCAGCAAGAACTGGTCTTGCGCTTTCAGGGGCAGGCTCATCATCTTCTCGATGGTGGCGCACACCTTGTCGGCCGTCGCTTCCGCGTGCGCCGACTCGAACGCCGGGGTGCCGATGGGCGTGCCGGTGATGACGGTGCCCCCCGTGGCATGCGTTATGCCGAGCGCGGCCGCGACGGATCCCGCATGCAGGGGGTCGCGCGAGTAGGCCGTACACTTGTGCAGCTGGGGCTCCATCCCGAGGGGCTCTGCTGCCGAGACCAGCGCACGGAATGCGGCGGCGGCGTCCACGCGCTGCCCGGCGATGGTACATTAGTCATGCATGACATATGATACGCCATGAGGGCGGCCGTGACCTCCCTCCCGGGTGGCTGGTGCTGGGCCTGCACTGCCTGGAGGGGGCCCTGGAGGGCCAGGGCGAAGAGCAGCGGGCTGATGGGGTCGCCTTGACGCACGCCGCGCTGCGACGTGATTGCAGCGGTGCCGGGCGGTGCGCCTTCGATGTAGAGATTTGCGGGGAACCTGTAAAGCATGGTGGCGAAGGGCAGCAGCGCAGGCTTGTGAGACGCAACGGCCTCCAAGATGGCTGCACGGGACATCATGTTGAATGCATTCTTCCAGTCCAGCTGCACAAGCACGACATCGTCCCACGCTTGCAGCACGGCGCGCGCAGCATGGCCCAGGTTCTGCGCGCCTCCTGGCACCCCGACCCCCAACTGCAGCGGCGCGAGGGAGGCACCTAGGCCACTGCACAGGGTCATGGCGCACAGGCTTACCAGGCGCTGCCACGTCTCTGCAATGGCGATAGGGCGGACGACTCCCTGTGGCTTCTCCTGCGGGAGGAGGCGGCAGTCCAGCAAGCGCAGGAGGTGTGGCAGCCGGCCGGCGAGGACCACGTTCACGAAGTGGTGAATCTCCGTGAACGCGGCCGTGGAGGCCGTGCCGGCAGCCCGGATGTGCTCATACGTCCACCCCAACAGGCCTGGGCCACTGCCCTTCGGCAGCTTGTCGAGCAGGGCGTGGAGCGTCGCCTCGTCGATTTGCAGCGGGGGCGCGGGCTCGGCGGGCTGGGTGTCGGGGGGGAGCGCTTCTGTGGGATGCAGGTGCCGCAGCTCCTCATGCACTTCCGGGGTGACCTGGCGATGGGCGGCGCCTCCACTTTTGCCGCGGCTTTGCCGAGATTACCCTCGCTCAGTGACCAGTGGACGGAGCCCGCTAGGCGGCGTTCCTGGTCCGATGCATTCTGCGCTGCTGGCTCGGAGTGGGCTCCGCCAGCCTGGTCTCCTCGCCGTCCATGAACAGCGTGATGCATGCACGAGCGCGGCGCGCCGTGCCGTCCCCTCCCTTCAGCGACAGAGCCTTACCAGGGAAGTCGAGGAAGCGGCCCAGGCCTAGGGCCACTCGTGCTCCGTCGATGTTGGACGCGTCGCTGGCATCGTTGAAATCTCCGAGGAGCTCGGCCGTTGCGTCGCCAAAATCCTTATGGATGCTGTCCGGGATCCTCGGGGAGGGCCTGGGCTGAGCGGTGTGGTGGGCGGCGGCGGGGGCGTCGGTGAAGTGGTGGGGTGGCTGATGGGGGTGCGGCTGGGCGGGCTGGGCAGGCTGCGGCTGGGCGGGCTGGGCTGGGGCGGGTTGGGCTGGGGCGGCCTGTCGGGCCGGCTGTGTGGCGGGCAGCACGCAGTGACCTGACTTCAAGCTCCTGTTCTGACCTCCCACACATTGATGAGTCTTGTTGGTCTTGGTAGAGCCGAATATGCCACAGTAAGAGCAGTATGCGGCATTGAGTTGGCCCAGCTTCGCAGTAGGCAGCCTCAGCCCGTCGCGATGGATTCCTCGGATGTGGTTGAACAGGCTTGAATGGGAGGTGAGACTGCTGCTGCATCCGGGGTATGGACACTTAAAGCTCATACGCAGGGACTCGTTCCGGTGAAAGCGGCCACACTAATGGTGCAGTCTAACGGGCCATTGAACCGGCCAGGCGGCACAAAAATAAAACAACAAACACACAACACTTTTAACGAATCAAATCAGCAGATCACTCGCAGCTAGTCCGCAGGATTGCCAGTGGGACTGCCGGACAACGGCATGCGGGCAGCCAGCGGCCCGCGCCGACATGACAACTGCACAGCCCAGCGGGTCACTGGGTCACTGGGTCACTGTGTGGAGCCTGTGTCATGCCTGCAGGAGTTTGTACCATGCATATGGCCCCTGGGCCAGCCTTGCTAGTGCTGACACTATGGCCTTGTGAAGAGGTACAGCCTGGTTCACAATTGCAAGCTGATAGTCACGTGGCCATGCATGGCAGATCATATATGCTACTAGCGTAGTACAGAAGAGTGGTAGCAGGCATTCACACACTCCAAGCCACTTTATCCTTGCAACAATGCATGCAGCACTCCTCAGAGCCCACGAAAATACAAACATGCGACACATAAAATACACATAAAAGGCGGGATGGGAACCTCATGCCCCATCACGATGAAGTGCACATTATTCAGTCCTGCGAGACTGACACAGCAGTTCACTCACAAGCTGTAGTGTGGCTATGTGGATACTGCAGCAATGTAGTACAGGCACAGCAGCCCACAGACATGCTGCAGCCCCTCAGACCCCCAACGAAGCTGGGGGTCTGAGGGGCGGCGGCTGGGCTGCCAGCTCGGGTGGTCGCCGCGGCCGCGCGGGGTCGTTCTGTGTGTGGGACCGGGTGAGCGTGTGAACATGATTGGGGCGCATCGGTGGGAGGGTGGGCCTGCATGGGTGATTACTGTTGGGTGAGTGTGGGAATACATGTACAAGCCTGATATTATAAGCCGTCCTGAGGCCGAGTGGGGTGAGTGGGTGAGTGAGCGTGTTCAGATGCGTGGCTTGCGCAGGTGTGGGGCCGTCTTGCTGTGCCCGGAAGCCGTTGTCAGGGTCGGCGTGGTTGGTGGCGTTGGCGGGCTTGTGGCAATCCAGTGACATGGCCGCTATGCCACTGGATTGCCACAGGGCCTGTGCGCTAACGTTGCCCTTGTGGTGCTGCGGGCCTCTCTGGTTAACCGGACAATTACTTGTGACCTTGACCGGACCCACCGTGGTGTGACATGCACACACCGCCCGCGGTGCTGCCCGCCTTGCTGCCTTTGTCCTTGTGACACACACCGCAGGGACGTCCCGTCAATCCCCACCCCGGGCCGGGCCGGCCCCACCGTGTACACATGTATGCACGTCCCGTCAATCCCCACATACCACCCAGGCGCTCATGCACATACAACCCAGGCGCTCAGCTGCTCAGCTAGCGCTGCTTTGAGCCGGGCTGCCGGGAACAAACAACTCCGACAGCCTCCGGCCTTCCGCCCCCACACCCGCACCCCATCCCCCACACCTGCCAGGTCATGCATGCGCGTTTCACCCGGCTCAGCTTTCACCCGGCTCAGCTGCAGGGCGGCCATATGCATGTGGTTCATGTGTGATCACACACAAGTGAGCACCGGCCAGTCACAGCTGCTGCCCTGAGGTGGCACAGGTGTGGCCACTGCAAGAGTCAGTGCAGAGTCCCACTGCAGACTGCAGCCACCGCAAAAGTCACTGCAAGACTGCAACAGCCTGTAGGGGGCTGAGTTGCTGTGAACGTTCCACAGGCAGGCGTGGCCATGAATTGCACGTGGCCGGCCTGATCAGATGTCTTCATGAATTCTTGAGGGGATTCACATGTGCTCCATATGGAGCACATATGTGGTTCAGCCATTCACCATGTATATACATGTGGTCCTGGCCCTCCGAAGTGTGTGTTTCTCATGGTCAGTAACGATTAGATCCTTAAGGATCTGGCTGGGTGTGGTGAAACCAGGAGTTTTCAGGAGAATCATAAGCATGGCTCAATAGGAGACTGCTGTGTGAGGGAGCTAGAAGCTAGCATATCAAGAGGTGGTTGTACGCATGGTTGCTGTACACGTGCTCGACGCGATCCCTGAGATAAAGGGACTCAGAAAGCGGGAGCGTTTGTTGTTTTGCACATAGGTAGACATTATGTGTCTGTGTGCTTGTTTGCATATAAGCCTTGTGTTGACTCCAGTAGGACATCTTGTCTATTGGAGTTAAACACAGTTTGCGGCAGCATGTTGCTTGGATGCCTCTTTCGGTCCCGGATTTCGGAGTTGTCAATGTCCAAATGGATACGGCTATGTAATCATGCATACATACATACATACATGCCCGCCCCCCCCTGCCCCTCGGGCTGGAGCCCCAGCTGCACAAGTGCACGGCCTACTCGCGCGACCCCCAGCATGCGGGATCCGTCGCGGCCGCGCTCGGCATAACGCATGCCACGGAGGGCACCGTCATCACCGGCACGCCCATCGGCACCCCGGCGTTCGAGTCGGCGCACGCGGAAGCGACGGCCGACAAGGTGTGCGCCACCATCGAAAAGATGATGCGCTTGCCCCTGAAAGCGCAAGACCAGTTCTTGCTGCTCACGATGTCCTGCCAACGCCGTATGCTGCACTACGCCAGGGCGGTGCCGTGGGCGCACATTTCCGATCACATGCGCCGGACGGAGGCGTCCGTCCTGGCTGCGGTGAATGAAATCATGCGCGTCCCGCGGGACGACACTCGTGCGGCCGCACAAGCCGTCCTTCCAGCGCGCCTCGGAGGCCTGGGCGTCACGTCCACGCCGCAGGAGGTCGCGGACGGAGCGTACCTCGCTGCAGCGGCGGTGAGCCAAAAGGCGTTCGCAGGAGGCCCCGAGTGCATGCAGCCGTACCGGGGGCCGCACGGGCAACAATTGCAGGAAACCTGGCAGGCCCTCAACGTCGCTCAGCAGCTCCATCCGGAGCTGCCCGGGCCGGCGAGCGGCGACACCATCGCCAAGGTGTTACCTGGTATGCAGCAGCGTATCACAAAGTTGGTTGCCCTGCGCCGCCGGGCAGCTCTGCTTGCCAGCCATGACGTCGCCACGCTCGAGGGTGCATGCAACTTGGCACGGCTTCGCAGCTGTGCTTGCCGTGCAGCCACCCTTTGGTTGAGCACCCTGCCGCTCTCCCAGGCGCTGCGCATGACTGACATTGAGTTCATGCTGTGCATCAGGTATCTCCTGGGCATGTCCCCAGCCCCTCCCAATGCGGTCGGCTCGCGCTGCGAATGTGGCACTCTCATACAGCCGCATGATCTCGATCACGCGATGAATTGCACACACAATGCGGGGACCTGGACTTCGCGCCACAATATCGTTGAAAAACAATGGCGCGAGATCGGGTCCCACGCGTGTGTGGCATCCACGCGCATCCCGCGCACAGCGCCGTTCGTCCGCGCGCGGCTCGCGGCCGCATCGAGGCAGATCCATGCTGGCCCGTTGGGCCCGCCCCCCCCTGCTCCGCCCCAGCCCGCCTCCCAGGTCGCGGGCCCTTCGCGTGGGGCAGCCTTGCCCGCGGCGCCGATGCCTGCAGCCCCGCCGCCGCCGCCGACCGCGCGCGCGGACGAGGCGCCGGCACCTACGCCTGCTCCGGCCGCCGACGCCGATGCTGGACACAGCGCCCAGATGGGGCGCCACGCGCCAGACGCAGCGCAGGCTGCGGCCCTGGCGGCGGCGGCGGCGCCGGGTGGTCAGGATCCAGCGGGGCCTGGGGAGCAGGCCGCTGCCGCGCAGGCAACGGCGCTGGATGAGGTGTTCAGGGCAGTGGCCCAGGAGAAACTGGGGGACATCATGTTTATGCCGCCGGGCGACCCTTTGTGCATAGGAGATGTGTCGGTTGTGAACCCCTGTGCTGGTTCCTATTGCGGCCGTGCGGCCCGCGAGGACGGGGGTGCTGCGGAGACGCGGGACGTGCAGAAACGCACTGCTTATCGTTTGTACGACCCTGATGCGTATAGTTTCGTGCCGTTGTCGCATGAGACGCATGGTCGCTTGGGGCGGCCTGCCATGAATCACTTGAATCGGCTGGCGGAGGTTGCGTCTCGGTGTGGTAAGGTGAACCGTGCTTTGTTTGTGACGAATGCTCTGCGCCGGTTGAGTGTGGCATTGTGCAAGGGGAATGCTCTTGTGCTCCGTGCGGGGCTTCAATCTTTGGCTGGCATCACCGGCCGAGCTGTGGTACGTGCTCGTGCCCGGCCTAGTGCCATGATTGCGTGAGTGGATTTGCGTGTGTATTCCTAGCAACGGCTCGCTGCCCGGCCTCTGTCCTTTGTAACTACATACATGCCCGCCCCCCCCTGCTCCGCCCCAGCCCGCCTCCCAGGTCGCGGGCCCTTCGCGTGGGGCAGCCTTGCCCGCGGCGCCGATGCCTGCAGCCCCGCCGCCGCCGCCGACCGCGCGCGCGGACGAGGCGCCGGCACCTACGCCTGCTCCGGCCGCCGACGCCGATGCTGGACACAGCGCCCAGATGGGGCGCCACGCGCCAGACGCAGCGCAGGCTGCGGCCCTGGCGGCGGCGGCGGCGCCGGGTGGTCAGGATCCAGCGGGGCCTGGGGAGCAGGCCGCTGCCGCGCAGGCAACGGCGCTGGATGAGGTGTTCAGGGCAGTGGCCCAGGAGAAACTGGGGGACATCATGTTTATGCCGCCGGGCGACCCTTTGTGCATAGGAGATGTGTCGGTTGTGAACCCCTGTGCTGGTTCCTATTGCGGCCGTGCGGCCCGCGAGGACGGGGGTGCTGCGGAGACGCGGGACGTGCAGAAACGCACTGCTTATCGTTTGTACGACCCTGATGCGTATAGTTTCGTGCCGTTGTCGCATGAGACGCATGGTCGCTTGGGGCGGCCTGCCATGAATCACTTGAATCGGCTGGCGGAGGTTGCGTCTCGGTGTGGTAAGGTGAACCGTGCTTTGTTTGTGACGAATGCTCTGCGCCGGTTGAGTGTGGCATTGTGCAAGGGGAATGCTCTTGTGCTCCGTGCGGGGCTTCAATCTTTGGCTGGCATCACCGGCCGAGCTGTGGTACGTGCTCGTGCCCGGCCTAGTGCCATGATTGCGTGAGTGGATTTGCGTGTGTATTCCTAGCAACGGCTCGCTGCCCGGCCTCTGTCCTGTGTAACTACATACATACATATTGATTGATTGTATTGATTATCGTCGTTCGTTTCTTCACTCCATAGCTCGGGTCGGTCGTGCTGCGGTGCACGGCCGGCTCGTAATCGTTGATTCAAATGTCCATGCTGCTGTCTGATTCTTTCGCGCTCGTTCGTTTCATGTCGTTTCTGCTCTGCGCACCACAGGCTTGGCACGCTCTGGCCCGACTCAGCTGTGACGGCATGTCTGCTACTCCTGCCGCTATGTCCCTTGGCGGCGAAGGTCATACGGTTGCACTACAAGTTACCTCTTTAATATTGTGCGGCGTTTGGCTCGCTTCTGGGCATGGCGGATTGCCAGCATGCTCCGTTCTGCGGGCCGGCTTGGGGCGGTACCGGCGAGGCACACATGTCTGCATGTTGCCTTCCGTTGTCAGCGGTCGCGCGGACGAGGTTCAGCGAGGCTTTTCATCTAGATTCACGTTTCAGTGGCGCCGCTATACCCTTTTATGGCGCCCTAGCGGCTTCGAGATGATCATGGCTTCAGCGGTCCCGCGTCCTGCTGCACTGCTGCGTGCAGCCAATTCTGTCGGCACCCAGCTGCTGCGTACAGGTTCCCAGTGTGGAAGTTATGATCCCATGTTCATCCGCTACGATACCCCGCTCTCTGAGCATTTGCGGTGCGTGCGAAGATGGCTTCCTGCTGGCTGTACGCCAGCGCTGTTTGCTGCAACGGCTTTGACGATCATGCGACGGGCTGCGTGGTTGATGACTAGCTGCTTCCTTGTGAAGCTGGATGCCTGTGTTTTTTCTAATTGTGACGACGCTTTTGAAGTTTCTCATGTGCAGTGCACTTGCCCGTAGTGGGCGTGCACTGGCCTGGTGAATGAGTGGATTTGCGTGTGAGTTCCTAGCGATGGCTCGATGCCCGGCCTCTGTCCTTTGTAACTACATACATACATGCCCGGCCTAGTGCCATGACTGCGTGAGTGGATTTGCGTGTGTATTCCTGGCAACGGCTCGCTGCCCGGCCTCTGTCCTTTGTAACTACATACATACATAGACATACATATCATCTATGTCATACATATCATTGTGATACTGTATACATCTTTGATCTTTGTCGTACGTCTGTCGTCTGTGCTGTGTCGTGGTCCCGATGTAGACGCATGCCAAAAGAACCCGGCTGCGGGAGGCAGCAAAAAGAAAACGAATAGGCCCTTAGTTGTGTTCTGTCGTCCGCTGTCGTGCAGCTGCAACGAATACGCGCGCCAGCTGCCAGTGTTCCGTCGTTCTGCAGCCCCACTAGAATGCCAGCGGACTGACCGCCAGTGGCCTGCAGCCTTGCCCATTTGGAACACCTAGATGTCTGTTCTATGTTTCGCCTGGCCTTCCTGGTGACCCGCTTGGCTGTGCAGCCGTCATGTCGGCGCGGGCCGCTGGCTGCCCGCGTGCCGTTGTCCGGCAGTCCCACTGGCAATCCTGCGGACTAGCCGCAGGTGATCTGCAGATTTGATTCGTTAAAAGTGTTGTGTGTTTGTTGTTTTAGTTTTGTGCCGTCTGGCCGGTTCAATGGCCCGTTAGACTGCACCGTTAGTGTGTCCGCTTTCAGCGGAACGAGTCCCTGCGTATGAGCTTTCAGTGTCCATATGACGGATGCAGCGCTAGTCTCTCCTCCCATTCAAGTCTGTTCACCCACATCCGAGGAATCCATCGCGACGGGCCGAGGCTGCCCACTGCGAAGCTGCACGAACTCAATGCCGCGTACTGCTCTCACTGTGGCATATTCGGCTCCACCAAGACCCCTAAGGCGCATAAATGTGTGGGAGGTCAGAACAGGAGCTTGAGGTCAGGTCACTGCGTGCTGCCCGCCACACATCCGGCCCGACAGCCCGCCCCAGCCCAACCCGCCCCAGCCCAGCCCGCCCAGCCGCAGCCCGCCCAGCCGCAGCCTGCCCAGCCTGCCCAGCCGCACCCCCATCAGCCACCCCGTCACTTCACCGAAGCCCCCGCCGCCGCCCACAACACCGCCCAGCCCAGGCCCTCCCCGAAGGTCCCGGACACCGTCCATCCGGAGTTCGGCGACGCAACGGCCGAGCTCCTCAGAGATTTCAACGATGCCAGCGACGCGTCAAACATCGACGGAGCACGACTGGCCCTGGGCCGCGTCCTCGACTTCCCTGGTAAGGTTCTGTCGCTGAAGGGAGGGGACGGCACGGCGCGCCGCGCTCGTACATGCATCACGCTGTTCATGGACGGCGAGGAGCCCAGGCTGGCGGAGCCCACTCCGAGCCAGAAGCGCAGAATGAATCAGAACCAGGATCGCCGCCTGGCGGGCTCCGTCCACAGGTCACTGAGCGACGGTAATGTCCGCAAAGGCGCGGAGAAAGTGGAGGCGCCGCCCATCGCCAGGTACACCCCGGAAGTGCATGAGACGCTGCGGCACCTGCATCCCGCAGAAGCGCTCCCCCCCGACACCCAGCCCGCCGAGCCCGCGCCCCCGCTGCAAATCGACGAGGCGACGCTCCGCGCACTGCTCGACAAGCTGCCGAAGGGCAGCGGCCCAGGCCTGTCGGGGTGGACGTATGAGCACATCCGGGCTGCTGGCACGGCCTCCACGGCCGCATTCACGGAGATTCACCGCTTCGTGAACGCGGCCCTCGCCGGCCGGCTGCCACACCTCCCGCGCTTGCTGGACTGCCGCCTCCTCCCGCAGGAGAAGCCACAGGGAGGCGTCCGCCCTATCGCCATTGCAGAGACGTGGCAGCGCCTGGTAAGCCTGTGCGCCATGACCCTGTGCAGTGGCCTGGGTGCCTCCCTCGCGCCGCTGCAGGTGGGGGTCGGGGTGCCAGGGGGCGCGCAGAACCTGGGCCATGCTGCGCGCGCCGTGCTGCAAGCGTGGGACGATGTCGTGCTTGTGCAGCTGGACTGGAAGAATGCATTCAACATGATGTCCCGTGCAGCCATCTTGGAGGCCGTTGCGTCTCACAAGCCTGCGCTGCTGCCCTTCGCCACCATGCTTTACAGGTTCCCCGCAAATCTCTACATCGAAGGCGCACCGCCCGGCACCGCTGCAATCACGTCGCAGCGCGGCGTGCGTCAAGGCGACCCCATCAGCCCGCTGCTCTTCGCCCTGGCCCTCCAGGGCCCCCTCCAGGCAGTGCAGGCCCAGCACCAGCCGCCCGGGAGGGAGGTCACGGCCGCCCTCATGGCGTATCATGACGACTGCACCATCGCCGGGCAGCGCGTGGACGCCGCCGCCGCATTCCGTGCGCTGGTCTCGGCAGCAGAGCCCCTCGGGCTGGAGCCCCAGCTGCACAAGTGCACGGCCTACTCGCGCGACCCCAGCATGCGGGATCCGTCGCGGCCGCGCTCGGCATAACGCATGCCACGGAGGGCACCGTCATCACCGGCACGCCCATCGGCACCCCGGCGTTCGAGTCGGCGCACGCGGAAGCGACGGCCGACAAGGTGTGCGCCACCATCGAAAAGATGATGCGCTTGCCCCTGAAAGCGCAAGACCAGTTCTTGCTGCTCACGATGTCCTGCCAACGCCGTATGCTGCACTACGCCAGGGCGGTGCCGTGGGCGCACATTTCCGATCACATGCGCCGGACGGAGGCGTCCGTCCTGGCTGCGGTGAATGAAATCATGCGCGTCCCGCGGGACGACACTCGTGCGGCCGCACAAGCCGTCCTTCCAGCGCGCCTCGGAGGCCTGGGCGTCACGTCCACGCCGCAGGAGGTCGCGGACGGAGCGTACCTCGCTGCAGCGGCGGTGAGCCAAAAGGCGTTCGCAGGAGGCCCCGAGTGCATGCAGCCGTACCGGGGGCCGCACGGGCAACAATTGCAGGAAACCTGGCAGGCCCTCAACGTCGCTCAGCAGCTCCATCCGGAGCTGCCCGGGCCGGCGAGCGGCGACACCATCGCCAAGGTGTTACCTGGTATGCAGCAGCGTATCACAAAGTTGGTTGCCCTGCGCCGCCGGGCAGCTCTGCTTGCCAGCCATGACGTCGCCACGCTCGAGGGTGCATGCAACTTGGCACGGCTTCGCAGCTGTGCTTGCCGTGCAGCCACCCTTTGGTTGAGCACCCTGCCGCTCTCCCAGGCGCTGCGCATGACTGACATTGAGTTCATGCTGTGCATCAGGTATCTCCTGGGCATGTCCCCAGCCCCTCCCAATGCGGTCGGCTCGCGCTGCGAATGTGGCACTCTCATACAGCCGCATGATCTCGATCACGCGATGAATTGCACACACAATGCGGGGACCTGGACTTCGCGCCACAATATCGTTGAAAAACAATGGCGCGAGATCGGGTCCCACGCGTGTGTGGCATCCACGCGCATCCCGCGCACAGCGCCGTTCGTCCGCGCGCGGCTCGCGGCCGCATCGAGGCAGATCCATGCTGGCCCGTTGGGCCCGCCCCCCCCTGCTCCGCCCCAGCCCGCCTCCCAGGTCGCGGGCCCTTCGCGTGGGGCAGCCTTGCCCGCGGCGCCGATGCCTGCAGCCCCGCCGCCGCCGCCGACCGCGCGCGCGGACGAGGCGCCGGCACCTACGCCTGCTCCGGCCGCCGACGCCGAT
The DNA here is from genome assembly GCA_023078555.1 of Ulva prolifera. Lineage (NCBI taxonomy): Eukaryota > Viridiplantae > Chlorophyta > Ulvophyceae > Ulvales > Ulvaceae > Ulva > Ulva prolifera. Next base: position 11,185,977 of record CM041196.1, read on the forward strand.
GCTGGACACAGCGCCCAGATGGGGCGCCACGCGCCAGACGCAGCGCAGGCTGCGGCCCTGGCGCCGGCGGCGGCGCCGGGTGGTCAGGATCCAGCGGGGCCTGGGGAGCAGGCCGCTGCCGCGCAGGCAACGGCGCTGGATGAGGTGTTCAGGGCAGTGGCCCAGGAGAAACTGGGGGACATCATGTTTATGCCGCCGGGCGACCCTTTGTGCATAGGAGATGTGTCGGTTGTGAACCCCTGTGCTGGTTCCTATTGCGGCCGTGCGGCCCGCGAGGACGGGGGTGCTGCGGAGACGCGGGACGTGCAGAAACGCACTGCTTATCGTTTGTACGACCCTGATGCGTATAGTTTCGTGCCGTTGTCGCATGAGACGCATGGTCGCTTGGGGCGGCCTGCCATGAATCACTTGAATCGGCTGGCGGAGGTTGCGTCTCGGTGTGGTAAGGTGAACCGTGCTTTGTTTGTGACGAATGCTCTGCGCCGGTTGAGTGTGGCATTGTGCAAGGGGAATGCTCTTGTGCTCCGTGCGGGGCTTCAATCTTTGGCTGGCATCACCGGCCGAGCTGTGGTACGTGCTCGTGCCCGGCCTAGTGCCATGATTGCGTGAGTGGATTTGCGTGTGTATTCCTAGCAACGGCTCGCTGCCCGGCCTCTGTCCTTTGTAACTACATACATACATAGACATACATAGGGGCTTCAATCTTTGGCTGGCATCACCGGCCGAGCTGTGGTACGTGCTCGTGCCCGGCCTAGTGCCATGACTGCGTGAGTGGATTTGCGTGTGTATTCCTGGCAACGGCTCGCTGCCCGGCCTCTGTCCTTTGTAACTACATACATAGACACGGTGGCTTGTTATTATATTGATTATCGTCGTTCGTTTCTTCACTCCATAGCTCGGGTCGGTCGTGCTGCGGTGCACGGCCGGCTCGTAGTCGTTGATTTAAATGTCCATACTGCTGTCTGATTCTTTCGCGCTCGTTCGTTTCGTGTCGTCTCTGCTCTGCGCACCACAGGATTGGCACGCTCTGGCCCGACTCAGCTGTGACGGCATGTCTGCTACTCCTGCCGCTATGTCCCTTGGCGGCGAAGGTCATACGGTTGCACTACAAGTTATCACTTTAATATTGTGCGGCGTTTGGCTCGCTTCTGGGCATGGCGGATTGCCAGCATGCTCCGTTCTGCGGGTCGGCTTGGGGCGGTACCGGCGAGGCACACATGTCTGCATGTTGCCTTCCGTTGTCAGCGGTCGCGCGGACGAGGTTCAGCGAAGCTTTTCATCTAGGTTCACGTTTCAGTGGCGCCGCTATACCCTTTTATGGCGCCCTAGCGGCTTCGAGATGATCATGGCTTCAGCGGTCCCGCGTCCTGCTGCACTGCTGCGTACAGCCAATTCTGTCGGCACCCAGCTGCTGCGTACAGGTTCCCAGGGTGGAAGTTATGATCCCATGTTCATCCGCTACGATACCCCGTTCTCTGAAAATTTGCGGTGCGTGAGGAGATGGTTTCCTGCTGGCTGTACGCCAGCGCTGTTTGCTGCAACGGCTTTGACGGTCATGCGACGATGGGCTGCGTGGTTGATGACTAGCTGCTTCCTTGTGAAGCTGGATGCCTGTGTTTTTTCTAATTGTGAAGACGCTTTTGAAGTTTCTCATGTGCAGTGCACTTGCCCGTAGTGGGTGTGCACTGGCCTGGTGAATGAGTGGATTTGCGTGTGAGTTCCTGGCAATGGCTCGGTGCCCGGCCTCTGTCCTTTGTAACTACATACATACATACATACATCTTTGTCGTACATTATACATACATTATACATACATCTATCTCTTACATTATACATACATCTTTGTCGTACGTCTGTCGTCTGTGCTGTGTCGTGGTCCCGATGTAGACGCATGCCAAAAGAACCCGGCTGCGGGAGGCAGCAAAAAGAAAACGAATAGGCCCTTAGTTGTGTTCTGTCGTCCGCTGTCGTGCAGCTGCAACGAATACGCGCGCCAGCTGCCAGTGTTCCGTCGTTCTGCAGCCCCACTAGAATGCCAGCGGACTAACCGCCAGTGGCCTGCAGCCTTGCCCATTTGGAACACCTAGATGTCTGTTCTATGTTTCGCCTGGCCTTCCTGGTGACCCGCTTGGCTGTGCAGCCGTCATGTCGGCGCGGGCCGCTGGCTGCCCGCGTGCCGTTGTCCGGCAGTCCCACTGGCAATCCTGCGGACTAGCCGCAGGTGATCTGCAGATTTGATTCGTTAAAAGTGTTGTGTGTTTGTTGTTTTAGTTTTGTGCCGTCTGGCCGGTTCAATGGCCCGTTAGACTGCACCGTTAGTGTGTCCGCTTTCAGCGGAACGAGTCCCTGCGTATGAGCTTTCAGTGTCCATATGACGGATGCAGCGCTAGTCTCTCCTCCCATTCAAGTCTGTTCACCCACATCCGAGGAATCCACCGCGACGGGCCGAGGCTGCCTACTGCGAAGCTGCACGAACTCAATGCCGCATACTGCTCTCACTGTGGCATATTCGGCTCCACCAAGACCCCTAAGGCGCATAAATGTGTGGGAGGTCAGAACAGGAGCTTGAGGTCAGGTCACTGCGTGCTGCCCGCCACACATCCGGCCCGACAGCCCGCCCCAGCCCAACCCGCCCCAGCCCAGCCCGCCCCAGCCCAGCCCGCCCAGCCGCAGCCCGCCCAGCCGCAGCCTGCCCAGCCTGCCCAGCCGCACCCCCATCAGCCACCCCGTCACTTCACCGAAGCCCCCGCCGCCGCCCACAACATCGCCCAGCCCAGGCCCTCCCCGAAGGTCCCGGACACCGTCCATCCGGAGTTCGGCGACGCAACGGCCGAGCTCCTCAGAGATTTCAACGATGCCAGCGACGCGTCAAACATCGACGGAGCACGACTGGCCCTGGGCCGCGGCCTCGACTTCCCTGGTAAGGTTCTGTCGCTGAAGGGAGGGGACGGCACGGCGCGCCGCGCTCGTACATGCATCACGCTGTTCATGGACGGCGAGGAGCCCAGGCTGGCGGAGCCCACTCCGAGCCAGAAGCGCAGAATGAATCAGAACCAGGATCGCCGCCTGGCGGGCTCCGTCCACAGGTCACTGAGCGACGGTAATGTCCGCAAAGGCGCGGAGAAAGTGGAGGCGCCGCCCATCGCCAGGTACACCCCGGAAGTGCATGAGGCGCTGCGGCACCTGCATCCCGCAGAAGCGCTCCCCCCCGACACCCAGCCCGCCGAGCCCGCGCCCCCGCTGCAAATCGACGAGGCGACGCTCCGCGCACTGCTCGACAAGCTGCCGAAGGGCAGCGGCCCAGGCCTGTCGGGGTGGACGTATGAGCACATCCGGGCTGCTGGCACGGCCTCCACGGCCGCATTCACGGAGATTCACCGCTTCGTGAACGCGGCCCTCGCCGGCCGGCTGCCACACCTCCCGCGCTTGCTGGACTGCCGCCTCCTCCCGCAGGAGAAGCCACAGGGAGGCGTCCGCCCTATCGCCATTGCAGAGACGTGGCAGCGCCTGGTAAGCCTGTGCGCCATGACCCTGTGCAGTGGCCTGGGTGCCTCCCTCGCGCCGCTGCAGGTGGGGGTCGGGGTGCCAGGGGGCGCGCAGAACCTGGGCCATGCTGCGCGCGCCGTGCTGCAAGCGTGGGACGATGTCGTGCTTGTGCAGCTGGACTGGAAGAATGCATTCAACATGATGTCCCGTGCAGCCATCTTGGAGGCCGTTGCGTCTCACAAGCCTGCGCTGCTGCCCTTCGCCACCATGCTTTACAGGTTCCCCGCAAATCTCTACATCGAAGGCGCACCGCCCGGCACCGCTGCAATCACGTCGCAGCGCGGCGTGCGTCAAGGCGACCCCATCAGCCCGCTGCTCTTCGCCCTGGCCCTCCAGGGCCCCCTCCAGGCAGTGCAGGCCCAGCACCAGCCACCCGGGAGGGAGGTCACGGCCGCCCTCATGGCGTATCATGACGACTGCACCATCGCCGGGCAGCGCGTGGACGCCGCTGCCGCATTCCGTGCGCTGGTCTCGGCAGCAGAGCCCCTCGGGCTGGAGCCCCAGCTGCACAAGTGCACGGCCTACTCGCGCGACCCCCAGCATGCGGGATCCGTCGCGGCCGCGCTCGGCATAACGCATGCCACGGAGGGCACCGTCATCACCGGCACGCCCATCGGCACCCCGGCGTTCGAGTCGGCGCACGCGGAAGCGACGGCCGACAAGGTGTGCGCCACCATCGAAAAGATGATGCGCTTGCCCCTGAAAGCGCAAGACCAGTTCTTGCTGCTCACGATGTCCTGCCAACGCCGTATGCTGCACTACGCCAGGGCGGTGCCGTGGGCGCACATTTCCGATCACATGCGCCGGACGGAGGCGTCCGTCCTGGCTGCGGTGAATGAAATCATGCGCGTCCCGCGGGACGACACTCGTGCGGCCGCACAAGCCGTCCTTCCAGCGCGCCTCGGAGGCCTGGGCGTCACGTCCACGCCGCAGGAGGTCGCGGACGGAGCGTACCTCGCTGCGGCGGCGGTGAGCCAAAAGGCGTTCGCAGGAGGCCCCGAGTGCATGCAGACGTACCGGGGGCCGCACGGGCAACAATTGCAGGAAACCTGGCAGGCCCTCAACGTCGCTCAGCAGCTCCATCCGGAGCTGCCCGGGCCGGCGAGCGACGACACCATCGCCAAGGTGTTACCTGGTATGCAGCAGCGTATCACAAAGTTGGTTGCCCTGCGCCGCCGGGCAGCTCTGCTTGCCAGCCATGACGTCGCCACGCTCGAGGGTGCATGCAACTTGGCACGGCTTCGCAGCTGTGCTTGCCGTGCAGCCACCCTTTGGTTGAGCACCCTGCCGCTCTCCCAGGCGCTGCGCATGACTGACATTGAGTTCATGCTGTGCATCAGGTATCTCCTGGGCATGTCCCCAGCCCCTCCCAATGCGGTCGGCTCGCGCTGCGAATGTGGCACTCTCATACAGCCGCATGATCTCGATCACGCGATGAATTGCACACACAATGCGGGGACCTGGACTTCGCGCCACAATATCGTTGAAAAACAATGGCGCGAGATCGGGTCCCACGCGTGTGTGGCATCCACGCGCATCCCGCGCACAGCGCCGTTCGTCCGCGCGCGGCTCGCGGCCGCATCGAGGCAGATCCATGCTGGCCCGTTGGGCCCGCCCCCCCCTGCTCCGCCCCAGCCCGCCTCCCAGGTCGCGGGCCCTTCGCGTGGGGCAGCCTTGCCCGCGGCGCCGATGCCTGCAGCCCCGCCGCCGCCGCCGACCGCGCGCGCGGACGAGGCGCCGGCACCTACGCCTGCTCCGGCCGCCGACGCCGATGCTGGACACAGCGCCCACATGGGGCGCCACGCGCCAGACGCAGCGCAGGCTGCGGCCCTGGCGGCGGCGGCGGCGCCGGGTGGTCAGGATCCGGCGGGGCCTGGGGAGCAGGCCGCTGCCGCGCAGGCAACGGCGCTGGATGAGGTGTTCAGGGCAGTGGCCCAGGAGAAACTGGGGGACATCATGTTTATGCCGCCGGGCGACCCTTTGTGCATAGGAGATGTGTCGGTTGTGAACCCCTGTGCTGGTTCCTATTGCGGCCGTGCGGCCCGCGAGGACGGGGGTGCTGCGGAGACGCGGGACGTGCAGAAACGCACTGCTTATCGTTTGTACGACCCTGATGCGTATAGTTTCGTGCCGTTGTCGCATGAGACGCATGGTCGCTTGGGGCGGCCTGCCATGAATCACTTGAATCGGCTGGCGGAGGTTGCGTCTCGGTGTGGTAAGGTGAACCGTGCTTTGTTTGTGACGAATGCTCTGCGCCGGTTGAGTGTGGCGTTGTGCAAGGGGAATGCTCTTGTGCTCCGTGCGGGGCTTCAATCTTTGGCTGGCATCACCGGCCGAGCTGTGGTACGTGCTCGTGCCCGGCCTAGTGCCATGACTGCGTGAGTGGATTTGCGTGTGTATTCCTGGCAACGGCTCGCTGCCCGGCCTCTGTCCTTTGTAACTACATACAGAGCTGTGGTACGTGCTCGTGCCCGGCCTAGTGCCATGACTGCGTGAGTGGATTTGCGTGTGTATTCCTGGCAACGGCTCGCTGCCCGGCCTCTGTCCTTTGTAACTACATACATACATGTCGTACGTCTGTCGTCTGTGCTGTGTCGTGGTCCCGATGTAGACGCATGCCAAAAGAACCCGGCTGCGGGAGGCAGCAAAAAGAAAACGAATAGGCCCTTAGTTGTGTTCTGTCGTCCGCTGTCGTGCAGCTGCAACGAATACGCGCGCCAGCTGCCAGTGTTCCGTCGTTCTGCAGCCCCACTAGAATGCCAGCGGACTAACCGCCAGTGGCCTGCAGCCTTGCCCATTTGGAACACCTAGATGTCTGTTGTATGTTTCGCCTGGCCTTCCTGGTGACCCGCTTGGCTGTGCAGCCGTCATGTCGGCGCGGGCCGCTGGCTGCCCGCGTGCCGTTGTCCGGCAGTCCCACTGGCAATCCTGCGGACTAGCCGCAGGTGATCTGCAGATTTGATTCGTTAAAAGTGTTGTGTGTTTGTTGTTTTAGTTTTGTGCCGTCTGGCCGGTTCAATGGCCCGTTAGACCGCACCGTTAGTGTGTCCGCTTTCAGCGGAACGAGTCCCTGCGTATGAGCTTTCAGTGTCCATATGACGGATGCAGCGCTAGTCTCTCCTCCCATTCAAGTCTGTTCACCCACATCCGAGGAATCCATCGCGACGGGCCGAGGCTGCCTACTGCGAAGCTGCACGAACTCAATGCCGCGTACTGCTCTCACTGTGGCATATTCGGCTCCACCAAGACCCCTAAGGCGCATAAATGTGTGGGAGGTCAGAACAGGAGCTTGAGGTCAGGTCACTGCGTGCTGCCCGCCACACATCCGGCCCGACAGCCCGCCCCAGCCCAACCCGCCCCAGCCCAGCCCGCCCCAGCCCAGCCCGCCCAGCCGCAGCCCGCCCAGCCGCAGCCTGCCCAGCCTGCCCAGCCGCACCCCCATCAGCCACCCCGTCACTTCACCGAAGCCCCCGCCGCCGCCCACAACACCGCCCAGCCCAGGCCCTCCCCGAAGGTCCCGGACACCGTCCATCCGGAGTTCGGCGACGCAACGGCCGAGCTCCTCAGAGATTTCAACGATGCCAGCGACGCGTCCAACATCGACGGAGCACGACTGGCCCTGGGCCGCGTCCTCGACTTCCCTGGTAAGGTTCTGTCGCTGAAGGGAGGGGACGGCACGGCGCGCCGCGCTCGTACATGCATCACGCTGTTCATGGACGGCGAGGAGCCCAGGCTGGCGGAGCCCACTCCGAGCCAGAAGCGCAGAATGAATCAGAACCAGGATCGCCGCCTGGCGGGCTCCGTCCACAGGTCACTGAGCGACGGTAATGTCCGCAAAGGCGCGGAGAAAGTGGAGGCGCCGCCCATCGCCAGGTACACCCCGGAAGTGCATGAGGCGCTGCGGCACCTGCATCCCGCAGAAGCGCTCCCCCCCGACACCCAGCCCGCCGAGCCCGCGCCCCCGCTGCAAATCGACGAGGCGACGCTCCGCGCACTGCTCGACAAGCTGCCGAAGGGCAGCGGCCCAGGCCTGTCGGGGTGGACGTATGAGCACATCCGGGCTGCTGGCACGGCCTCCACGGCCGCATTCACGGAGATTCACCGCTTCGTGAACGCGGCCCTCGCCGGCCGGCTGCCACACCTCCCGCGCTTGCTGGACTGCCGCCTCCTCCCGCAGGAGAAGCCACAGGGAGGCGTCCGCCCTATCGCCATTGCAGAGACGTGGCAGCGCCTGGTAAGCCTGTGCGCCATGACCCTGTGCAGTGGCCTGGGTGCCTCCCTCGCGCCGCTGCAGGTGGGGGTCGGGGTGCCAGGGGGCGCGCAGAACCTGGGCCATGCTGCGCGCGCCGTGCTGCAAGCGTGGGACGATGTCGTGCTTGTGCAGCTGGACTGGAAGAATGCATTCAACATGATGTCCCGTGCAGCCATCTTGGAGGCCGTTGCGTCTCACAAGCCTGCGCTGCTGCCCTTCGCCACCATGCTTTACAGGTTCCCCGCAAATCTCTACATCGAAGGCGCACCGCCCGGCACCGCTGCAATCACGTCGCAGCGCGGCGTGCGTCAAGGCGACCCCATCAGCCCGCTGCTCTTCGCCCTGGCCCTCCAGGGCCCCCTCCAGGCAGTGCAGGCCCAGCACCAGCCACCCGGGAGGGAGGTCACGGCCGCCCTCATGGCGTATCATGACGACTGCACCATCGCCGGGCAGCGCGTGGACGCCGCCGCCGCATTCCGTGCGCTGGTCTCGGCAGCAGAGCCCCTCGGGCTGGAGCCCCAGCTGCACAAGTGCACGGCCTACTCGCGCGACCCCCAGCATGCGGGATCCGTCGCGGCCGCGCTCGGCATAACGCATGCCACGGAGGGCACCGTCATCACCGGCACGCCCATCGGCACCCCGGCGTTCGAGTCGGCGCACGCGGAAGCGACGGCCGACAAGGTGTGCGCCACCATCGAAAAGATGATGCGCTTGCCCCTGAAAGCGCAAGACCAGTTCTTGCTGCTCACGATGTCCTGCCAACGCCGTATGCTGCACTACGCCAGGGCGGTGCCGTGGGCGCACATTTCCGATCACATGCGCCGGACGGAGGCGTCCGTCCTGGCTGCGGTGAATGAAATCATGCGCGTCCCGCGGGACGACACTCGTGCGGCCGCACAAGCCGTCCTTCCAGCGCGCCTCGGAGGCCTGGGCGTCACGTCCACGCCGCAGGAGGTCGCGGACGGAGCGTACCTCGCTGCGGCGGCGGTGAGCCAAAAGGCGTTCGCAGGAGGCCCCGAGTGCATGCAGCCGTACCGGGGGCCGCACGGGCAACAATTGCAGGAAACTTGGCAGGCCCTCAACGTCGCTCAGCAGCTCCATCCGGAGCTGCCCGGGCCGGCGAGCGGCGACACCATCGCCAAGGTGTTACCTGGTATGCAGCAGCGTATCACAAAGTTGGTTGCCCTGCGCCGCCGGGCAGCTCTGCTTGCCAGCCATGACGTCGCCACGCTCGAGGGTGCATGCAACTTGGCACGGCTTCGCAGCTGTGCTTGCCGTGCAGCCACCCTTTGGTTGAGCACCCTGCCGCTCTCCCAGGCGCTGCGCATGACTGACATTGAGTTCATGCTGTGCATCAGGTATCTCCTGGGCATGTCCCCAGCCCCTCCCAATGCGGTCGGCTCGCGCTGCGAATGTGGCACTCTCATACAGCCGCATGATCTCGATCACGCGATGAATTGCACACACAATGCGGGGACCTGGACTTCGCGCCACAATATCGTTGAAAAACAATGGCGCGAGATCGGGTCCCACGCGTGTGTGGCATCCACGCGCATCCCGCGCACAGCGCCGTTCGTCCGCGCGCGGCTCGCGGCCGCATCGAGGCAGATCCATGCTGGCCCGTTGGGCCCGCCCCCCCCTGCTCCGCCCCAGCCCGCCTCCCAGGTCGCGGGCCCTTCGCGTGGGGCAGCCTTGCCCGCGGCGCCGATGCCTGCAGCCCCGCCGCCGCCGCCGACCGCGCGCGCGGACGAGGCGCCGGCACCTACGCCTGCTCCGGCCGCCGACGCCGATGCTGGACACAGCGCCCAGATGGGGCGCCACGCGCCAGACGCAGCGCAGGCTGCGGCCCTGGCGGCGGCGGCGGCGCCGGGTGGTCAGGATCCAGCGGGGCCTGGGGAGCAGGCCGCTGCCGCGCAGGCAACGGCGCTGGATGAGGTGTTCAGGGCAGTGGCCCAGGAGAAACTGGGGGACATCATGTTTATGCCGCCGGGCGACCCTTTGTGCATAGGAGATGTGTCGGTTGTGAACCCCTGTGCTGGTTCCTATTGCGGCCGTGCGGCCCGCGAGGACGGGGGTGCTGCGGAGACGCGGGACGTGCAGAAACGCACTGCTTATCGTTTGTACGACCCTGATGCGTATAGTTTCGTGCCGTTGTCGCATGAGACGCATGGTCGCTTGGGGCGGCCTGCCATGAATCACTTGAATCGGCTGGCGGAGGTTGCGTCTCGGTGTGGTAAGGTGAACCGTGCTTTGTTTGTGGCGAATGCTCTGCGCCGGTTGAGTGTGGCATTGTGCAAGGGGAATGCTCTTGTGCTCCGTGCGGGGCTTCAATCTTTGGCTGGCATCACCGGCCGAGCTGTGGTACGTGCTCGTGCCCGGCCTAGTGCCATGATTGCGTGAGTGGATTTGCGTGTGTATTCCTAGCAACGGCTCGCTGCCCGGCCTCTGTCCTTTGTAACTACATACATACATGGGCTTCAATCTTTGGCTGGCATCACCGGCCGAGCTGTGGTACGTGCTCGTGCCCGGCCTAGTGCCATGATTGCGTGAGTGGATTTGCGTGTGTATTCCTAGCAACGGCTCGCTGCCCGGCCTCTGTCCTTTGTAACTACATACATACAGGTGTGGTGTCCTCTAGCTGACATGCATGGATATGTGGTTGGTTTGTGCTTGTGGACACATAGTCTGCTGAGTTGGTATAACTCAGCATGTTGAATGCAGGCTGCATGAATCTGTGAGTACTCTAGAGGGAGACACTCACAGCAGCTGTGTTCTTTCACAGGTATACTTCTACTGAGTGTATACCTCTGTAATCTTGTCTATTGGAGTTAAACACAGGCTGCATGAATCTGTGAGTACTCTAGAGGGAGACACTCACAGCAGCTGTGTTCTTTCACACTGGGTAAATTTGCATCCAGTTCACAAAAGCAAAGGCTGGTGGGTCTCAACAAGTGTATCACAAACTCCATGTCTGTTTGTGTGGAGTTTCTCAAGCTGTTTGTCGAGAGGTTCTTGTCATGTGTTTGTTGTGTCCGTAGCGAATCTTCTAGCATATACACAGGCCCTCGCCTGTCGAACAACGACTCACCTCCTCAGTTCTTCGCTCTTCGGTAACAAATCTTCTCTGATATACAGACCCCCATGGCCACGTGCATCAAACAGTGCACCAGGGCTCTGGATCCAATCTCGAGATTTTATTCTGATAATCAGATCGATCTGATATCATCATCTGTTCTATTCAAGCTGCATCATGACAGGGCGAAGTACCACTGCTTGCAGCACAACATCCGTGCAGGTGGGCCTGTGTTAATTCATGATGATAACATGATCTGTGCTGTTTGGCCACGGTCTAGGCAAGCAGCTGTGGAAACTTCCGGAACCCCCATCCACGGGCCCAGGGCGTGCATATGGTCCCGCAACACATGCGACGCATGCATGCATCGGGGCCAAGGCAAGCTTGGCAATGCTCAAGTTGGCATGCAGATTCGTTGCCCCGGCGGGGCTACCGGCCTCTCCGACTTTGTCCTCGCAACACACAGGCGACGCCTACGCGTAGCTACGCCTGTGTCGGAGCTCAGAGATTTCGTTCGATTCGTCCAGCGGCAGACTCCGGCCGCTGATATGCATGGGTGTTAACAATTGCCATGGCACAGGGGAAGGTAGCCGGTACATATACACGTTTGCACGCCGGCGCCATGACCACTGCTATTCGTATGCCCACAGCCAAGGGCATACAGAGTCAGGCTGCTACAAGCAGGATGCATAGACAGTGGTGTACACACCATTTTGGTTTGCCCCGGGCTGTCGGGGCCACTCTGAATTTCACATCAGAGTATCCGCTCTGTCTTTTCAATCTGCTCGGGGTGCACATTGTTTGTTTTCTCCCGTTCACTCTTTTGTAATACGAGCATTCAGGTGCACTTTGTGTTGGTGCGCGGAGTGAGGGGCTCCTCGTAAACGCGCGCCTTACGCCGCGCATTCGCTTACGTATGGTATACCATACATGTATGTACACGGAAGATTGTTACAAAACCATGCTTACCATAAATGTGTGTACACGGAAGAAACTTGAAGGCTATCACATGCAACAGCTCTCGGAAAAAGCAAAATGCATATGCCTAAACCTTACACCAACTCTACGTATACGCGCGGTGCATCACACCCCTGTTGCAAGCAGGTCGGTCAAGCGCTCCACTTCAGCCTCCATCTCAGCCCTATTGGCATGTCACATCATCCAGGTGTGTCATTGGTGCAAGCCCACAATAATTTCGCACTCCGCGCAGACTGCTGGGCGCGCGCCATCCCAGCAAACTGCGCGGAATTTTCTCAAAAGAATTTTTTTTTCCCTGACTTGCAGGCGGACTGTAGATCGCTGCGTATAGATCCAAACGTCTTGATGTGCTGTGCTGAAGCTGCGCGGAGACAGCGGTCTGGCGGCGCTTCCGATCAGTCCGCGGCCGGCCGAATTCGAATTAAACAACGTTGTCAACACCGAGCATCTGATTCGGATGAGATTCGGTTTTGGTGTTTGTCTTCTTCCGTGCACTTTTTTGTAAACACCGAGCATCTGAACCACGAGCGAAGGATCGACGTACTACATCGAATTTGACATGCCGGCTCAGAGCTTCGATTCTCTGACTGTGCAGCGCTAGGCAAGAGCCTAGGTTGGCCAACCTGGGATCTGACAGATGGGATCTGACAGATCTGCAGCTGAGTCAAACCATATTCAAGTTCACACCTGTGATTTCGAGTGCTCATCCCTTGAGATCGACCGAAAAAAGCTCCGACCTGGAGGTTGCCGGGCTCGCCGTGAGCTGTTCGACACACTCAAAAAAAAAACCATTGACGCATCTTGACCTCGCGGCTCGGGCAGAGGCAGAAAGCACGCAGGTTGCAGCACTACTTCCGCCCTGAAGACATCCATCTGCGCCCGTTCACGCTTCGAATTCATGCCAGGAACGATATCCAGGTTGTATTCCTGCGTCCGCGTCAGACCCGTGCTCCATCTCGGACACATCATCATGCGGTATCGGAATCATCCCCCCCCCCCCCCCCCACCCCCTCCCCTGGCAAGGCGCGGGCTATCACTCTATCCCACGCCGCAGCGCAGTGCGCTCTTTCGCACCTCATCGACAAATCTCAACCCAGAATGACAGCAGTGAGGCATTACCGTCCATGCATGTGCGTCGTGTCTGCGTACGCGTGCCGCTGGTAGTCACCGACCGCTTCAGCTTCAACAAGTTGTGGATGCCGCTGGCGCCGGCAGGCATGCGTGCGGGCTGCGTCGGCTGCGGGGCAAGCTGGCAGGGCAGTGCGCCACAGGATAGACGCATGTGCCGGAAAAAGATGCGGCGGCGGATCGAACCGACCACGATTTCTGAGGCGGCGGCGCGCGTGTTTCTGCCCGAACGCTCACTCTGTCGCCTCGCCGAGCAAACGAGCTCGAAGACTGCATGCACCCTTGCGTCCGTGCCATATATATGTTCGCTTCACAAGAGATCGTGTTACAGATCCTCATGGCCCATCTGCTTCGGCCCCTCTGCTGCTATATGGTGCGTGGGCGCTTATGTGTCGATTGTGCTCGTTCTCTGTGTAACACGGTCATCCTTTGACCTGCAAGGTCCCGATCCTGCCCTTGTCACACACGGACGACGCCCAGAGCCCCTCCGCCTCTGCTGAAGAATCCAAGCCGCAGAGACGGCCCTTGTGAACATCCAGTCTTCAATTTGGCTGCAACAGATCCAGGCAGGTTCGTCGCATCTGCTTATGTTCACTGAGTTCGGTCTGGAGTAGCGCGCGCAGTGCCTCGACCCCACGTCGCGACGTCTCGCGGTGGATATACACACCTCGCGCCAGCGTCACCTGGCTTTGTAGCGTTGCTAATGGTGTTGCGCAAAATCGAGCACAGTGCACGCGGCTCCCGCAGTCAGTAACCGCAGCCCAGCAACACGGAGATATCTCGATAGCCCTGATCCAGGCACGCAGGTGCAAGCTGCGGTGGCCCGCGGCAACGATGCCATGGTGTAAGCGCACGCGAGGTTTGTCAAAGACTACTCCAGCGATGCAGTGTGCGCGGGCAAAGTTGTTGAACATGAAGAACTGTGGCTGCGGAGTGTTCTGATTAGTGCGTGTGTGGCAATATTACAAAAGAGTGAACGGGAGAAAACAAACACTGAAACCGAATCTCATCCGAATGTGGCAATATTGGTACCAATCCCATGGCCGAGCCTAGGCCTGTGGCAGATGCAGCTAGATGAGACCAGGAGATTGAGGGTTCGAGCGTGCGTGTTGCACAAGTGCATGGGAGACGGGGTTGAAAAAAAATCGGCTTGAACTGATGTGATGAGCGTGCATCAAGATGTGTATTTGATGAGTTCGTGATGCCCCACCGCCAATTTGCGATATTCCCACCCGATGTCTCCGAACCATGCGCAAACGCATCGTCGGGATCATTGCCGCCGGACGTCGACGCAGGTCTTAAGGAGCTAGCAGTGACTCTTTTGTGATCATTTTAGCAGTGCTGCACAAGACGGTGTGTATCACGAGTGTGCCAGCTTTAACCGAGTGTCTCTCTTCTCTTTCTGTGATTTCAGGGTAAATGTATTGGTGTTGCAGGCTGCCGGTGTGGCGCTCGTTCGGCCTGCGGTCATGTTGACTTTGATTTTGCTAGATCCAACATGATCACGTGGCCGAATGATGTCTCTCCCGAAAGTCAGGCATTGGGACTTCTGACCGAGATCCATTTGTTGTGCTTTGTTGTTTTGGCCTTCTCCGGTTTACTCTTGTGTAATATATGTCTACATCTTTAGATTTGTTGTGCCTGCGCGCGCCCGTTCAATCCTCCGCCGTTGCGCAAGATGCAGGGACAGGCGACGGCACAGCGATCCGCGCTCGCGTTTTTGTTTATGTTCTCCTGATTCTTTATTTAGTCTACGTTTTTTGGCTATGACGTTTTGGATATTACGTTATATTCGCCAGAGCGTCGGCGCGCCGTGGCGATTGGCCCCCGCCATCGAAGCTGCCAATGGCCGTATGGATATTGCAATTGCGCCACTGTCAGCGTCACGCGACGCCCAGTTAAATTTTGAGCATGCACGTGTTTTATCCCATGGCTCTGGCAGCCATGTGGGTCCTCAACTTTTCGACTCTTCGTCTGGTTTGACATGCGCTGTTGTGGTGTGATAGTGTGTGCATGTGTAGGTATCGATTCGGATGAGTTTCGGATTCAGTGTTTGTCTTCTTACGTTCACTCATTTGTAACCTATCAGCCTTGCAAACTGGATGCTCCTCTCCAGACAGAGCTCTGTCTTGAAAAATAAACAATTATTCCGGTGCTTGCCCACTGCACTTGCACGACCTTAAGGTCCGCCAACTCCGTATACGTATGGACCTCCGTATAACGTATGATAATGACATTCCGTATTATTTGAATCCGTTCCACATACGGTTATACGGTGCTGATTATACGACACATACGGTGGTTATATACGGCTCTATACGGTGGTCATATACGGTTAAATATGGTCATATACGGTCCTATACGGTGGCCATGTACGGTCATGTACGTATGCATGAGGCGCTTCGTACGCCTGCTTGACCACTGCACTGTTGATTCGGATGAGATTCGGTTTCAGTGTTTGTTTTCTCCCGTTCACTCTTTTGTAACCACTGCACTGCGGCAGCAGCCCGTGGCCAAGCTCGATCAGAACCCTTATATGTATGCTGTTGTTGGGCACATTGAGCTGGTTTCAGGAACGTTGCGCGTTCTTTGCCGTCAGTGTCTTCCGTGCATGATGTCATCTCCTGCATCCGAATCCGCTGCTGAATCAGCAGTGCTGATAGCAGTGCGGTTGTGCCTCAGCATGATTACGTCAGCGGACCAGATGAGGAAGGCTATCGCAAGACCAGGAGAGATCAGACTTAAGAATGGACGGACAAGACGGCAGACGAAGTCTACAAAACGTTGCGAATGCGCCAGGCCGCAATAGGTGCAGGTGCAGCTGCCTGGTGGAAGCACATGCTCATCAAGAAAGAGTGGAAGACGGATGTTTGCATGTTTAAACAGTGAACGCTGTGCAGCGACGCCATGTCGCATTCGTCATGACCACAATCCTCACAATGTTCATCTGCCACGATGTGTTGTTTATATTCAAGTGGCATTACCTCAAATAACAAAACGTATTAAACAAGTCAAAGATCTTGTGTATGCTGCTTTGCTCACACCAGGGATGAGAACGCTCTTAAACCATCAAGCGGCCTAGTTCGTGCCCTCAGTATGCCATCAAACAGGCGTATATGAACATCGTATGGGTCATCAGGGGCATGTACGGCACATCATACGGCTATACGGTGCATTGTACGCCTTATACGGCAGTTTATACGCCATACGGCGACATATACGGCAATATTGGAGATTCAGATATTATACGACGTAAGAAACGTATACGACCTGAGATTATACGTTTTCGGCGGACCTTACACGACCTTGCGCAACGCACAGGTGGCTGTGCGCCATCGTTCGGGTCTCCTGTGCGGGGCTTGCATGCATGTCTGCAGGCATGCGCTGCTGCCGAACGGAGACCCTCGAACATTGTTTCTGATGAGATTCGGTTTTGGTACCCTTTTGTAAGACCCTCGAACCGTACGCATGTCTAAGGATGATAGTGCCGAACGTGTATGCATGATGTACAGTGCACGTAACGCCGACCCGAACAGCCGCATAGCCTTTCCTCACGGCAGTGGCTCTGAATAGCCGCCGCTGCAGCATCGCCAGCCCCCGGTGAACGCACATAGTGTGGCTGTAGCGTGTGCCAAGTACATGCGTGGCCGATCACCGACCCCAGGCTCGACCGGGCGAAATTCCCACGTAGCGCATAAACTGGATACAAAAGAGTCAACGGAAGAAGAAAATCACCAAAACCGAACCCCATCCGATTCAACATCAACACATACACACACACACGCAGCGCATAAACCGCTTTTGCGAATGTCTTCTCCCATTCACTCTTCTGTAATATCATGCTTTTGCGAATGCGTCGTATGCACGCTCGCCTGCCAGTGTCCACAGGCTGCGGCGTCACTCGCGTGTCGCATCATCGACGATTGCGTCGTGCTCTACGCGTCTTACTGTGCGTCGTACGCAGCATAACATGTGCATAATTTTTCGGCATCATACTACGTGGTAACCCCCCCCCAGAATGGCACTTTTCGGTGGACAACGTCATACCCCCGCATTCCCGCGGCGACCGCCGATTTAACACGCCTACGCATCCAATATTACCTTTCTGAAGGGCCGAATGGATTCGGTCACGCGGCATCTGGACGGACGATTCAAATTCGGACGCATGAACCGCACCGCGGAGGCACTGCAGGAACGCGCAGCTGCAGCCCACACCCACACGCGGAAGTGCGGGCAAAACTATACACTAATCACCTGTTTACTTAACATCCATTTGCTTTGAGCTTACTCGCACGCGTTGCATCCTGTGATCGGTGCGGATGTGTTGCCGACTGTACCTGAACTCAGCTGAGGCGCGCTGCTGTCGCCAGCGTGCGACTCCTAATTGCGATCAGATACCGGAAATATATTAAATGATGCCTATGAGGGTCGAGCAGCGGCGATGGCCAGCGCTGCGAGGAAGAAGCACTTGAAGAAGATCTCCAAACTAGGAGCGACAGCGAGGAAGAGCCTGGCAGCACGGCCACCGACCCCTCTGCCCGGTACGCATGAATGACTGTTGAGAACATAGTGTCATGAGTGGGCTGCTACCAAGCAGTGGCTCAGCTGATCTCTGCAGAGCTCTGTACAAATCTGGCGAGGGGCTGAGTGCTAGCTGCTACCGACTGGGCTACGATTCTGGCATGATATGCAGGAGTAGTTTGCATCAGAATGTAACAAGCATACTCTGTCCTTGCATATTCCCGATTGACAAATAGGTCGATGCAGAGCCCGAGTCCCCAAGGGTGACCCGAGCAGACTTAAAGCTTAAAAGACAAGGAAGGGAGGCAGATGGGCTCCCCGAGGTTGGTACCCCTGAGCTACGGGAGGAGGTCTGCCAGGAAAAGAGGCACATCGAGCTGTGTAAAGCCCGGGCTCGTGCACATGAGCAGAAGCTTGCGAAGAAGAGAGAGGAGCACATAAAGAAGTGCCATGATGCCAGGCGCAAGCTTAAGTCGAAGGAGAAGTGCAAACGGCGTGCCCTCACGACTGCTGCAGCCTTCAACGACCTCAGACAGCTCGTGTCTGGATACAAGGGCACCACTGCATCGCAACCGAATGACTACAGAGATCTCAGCGAAGATCACCGTGGATTGGTGGACCATGCAGCCTATCAATTCTTTATGCCAGGAGGGGACTACGACTTCCTCAAGCAGCTATGGCGTCTGCTCCCAGCCTCTGGCAAGAAGGACTTCCTGATGGAGGTGTCGCCCGTGTGTCAGCTCTTTGTCTGTGAATTGCGCACAGATCGTAGAATGAATCAGAGCCTGTCTGTTCTAAACAATGGGACGCCATGCAGGCCCTCCTTGAGAATGAACGAGACGCCCGTGCTATTCTCTTTGACGAATCAATTCAAACGAAGTTCAAACTGGGAGCCATCAGGTTAGATGTCGCAAGAGCTGCTTGCCTGTTTCTCCGTGTGAACATTCCAGTGGCAGCATGGGACATGATTGCAGCTGAGGTCAACTATGGCATGTCAATTTATGATAAGCATGGAGCTGCTGGAGGAATATTCCCTCCTTACAAGCGCATTCACAAAGAGTACGCGCCATGTGCAATTCCAATTCGTGACTCGACCTATCAGAACAGCTAGTGATGGACATGCGAAACACGAGCTTCGCGTGCAGACTTTTGAGGATTGGCGTGTGGCTGAAGCCAGAAGATGTGGGCATCGAGCAGATCAGAACCCGTCTGCAGGCTGATGATATGTCGCCCAGTGGCGTGGAGAATCCTCTGACTGTGGATGATATTGACACGATCTACTGCTCCACAATGACTGGGGCACCTGGCGAGTCCTTGGCAGTGTATATCAAAGATGTGATGAACACGCAGCTACTCCCAGAGTTGTCATTGCTGCACGAAAACGCCTGCCCCATTTGGGACCAGATCGTTGCTTCGGGCACTGTGCACATGTTGATTGCTGCCGACAATCATTCCCGACCTCTGTTTAGTGGCAAGTCTGCAAAAGTTGAGATGGGCAGCATTAAGCTGTTGCTGCCCAACGGAGACACTTCGCAACAGGCTGCTCACCTGGCCATCCCCATATTCATGCATGAAGGTACGCCGAGCCTTCAAACATGGCGGGCTACTGGTCTGTGTCGCTGAGATCAGGTGGCCTATCGTCATGCCGTTTTGCAGGTGATGAGACATATGATGCTCTGCAATTGGTTCTGACAAGGATGCTGGAGTGCGGCAGCCTCAAGCGTGACATCACAGTGCCAGTATCAGACGGTGTGAGCATCAGTTTGAATGTGGAATGGCATCTGGGAGGCGACCTGAAGCTGGTCCTACTGTTGCGTGGCCACAGCGGCTGCAGTAGCAATAAGCCGTGTCCGATGTGTACATGGAATCGCAGTGACCCCTGGGCGGATGCTCCAGAGCGCACAGAGTCTTCAACTGACGATGCAACAGAATTAGCTGCAAAGTGTGTGCCGCTGTGGCGGGCTCTCAAGGAGCTACAAGACCTACGGGCTATGAAGAGAGAAGTGGTCCGTGTGAACAATGCTGTGTCTTCGGAAACCGAGCAGCGCATACAACAGGCGTCAGACGAGCGAGATACTAGGTTTAACGACTTAAAGGCATACATGTCGGGGTCTGAGTTGCCACCGTCATTGCGGAACCGCCTCAATGATGCCTCCTTGATCCAGAGACTGAACACACCACTTCCTAGGCTCTGCCTCATTGATCCAACACAAACTGGAGAGTTCTACGATCCGCGGGCACACGCCATGAACACATGGCTAACGGAGCTGCAGACGGCCATAGACAGTCGGAATGCACACGTCACGTGCCTAAGGCAGGCAGTGCAGATCGGTGAGGCCGATCAACGCCGTCCTTCACCCCTCCCGCAAGAATTTACTGAGAGCAACAATGCAGCTATCGAGTCAACACAAAGACTGCTAGACCAAGGTATAGCCCGCACCTGTTGCTCGGGAACAAGGCTGCTGTCGCGTTTGTATACTTCAATCACATTATAAGCCACTCTCCTGAACCTACGACCCCACCACTGACTGTCACTCCATGCCTGCAGCGGAAGAAGCCGCGTACGAGGCATGTCAGTCTTTGAAAGGGGCCATCACAGAACTAAATGAGGAGCGGAACTATGTGTGGCTTGCGCCCCGGGGCGCCAAGGCACCACGTGTGTGGTTGCTCAGACTGGACTGCAATGCAATGTCGAGAACACAACTGCTCCACCTTGTGACACTCGTGTGTGATGGAATTCAAATGCCTGATCTGCTAAAGGTAATACTCCCCTCGCACCCGGAGATGTAGGAGTTCACCTTGACTCTGAGAGTCGCTGACAGTGTATTCTTACCTGACAACGACCCGTTGCATGTGCAGAAGCTGGTGCCATTCGGAAATGTCCATATTGAGGTGCTGCATGCCGTTCTGAACCAAGGCAATGCAATTTACGAACTCACTCGCAACTGCTTTCACTATATGCTGGATCCACAAGGAGAAGTCAGAGATACTGTGGCACATCCACCTGCAACGTGGCCTGGCCCACAGCCCGGGTCAGTGCAACCGCACGCGTGGCTGCTCCTGGGGTACAACTTTCAGTCTGTGATTGAAAGTGTGCACCCTGGACGCGGTATGGTCCGCCCACTGACGAAGTATCACGGTGAGCAAATTGTGCTACTATTTACAAAGCAGCACCTGTTGTGGGATGCAATGGAGACAGAGCTAAACAAGCTACGAGCACACCCAGAGTTCAGATGCATTGTCGACGAGCTGCAGAGATTGTGGGCTGCAATGGGGGAGTGCCATCGCCAGATTCACCTACCACCCTCTCAGCTTAGTCGGGAGGTGTTGGAAACAAACATTGGGGAGGTTGAAGTGTGCCTGCGCTTCTTTGAAGAGAATGTCCTTAGGCCGTGCAGCTACAAGCTGAAGGCTTACGACCACATTCTCATCAAGCATATGCTCAGCGAGGTAGACAAGCTAGCTCCACTGAAGCTCTCCCCGGTCAGTGTCTCGAGCCGCTTCATTGAAGCTGGCAACAAGCACGCCAAGGCTATGTTCCGGAGGATGCCAGGTGGTGGGAAGGAGTATCCAGACAAAAGAAATCGACCCGTTGTACAAGTGTTTAGAAAGCTAGTGGCCCGGTACAAGATGGAGAGAGTGGTGTACTACCAAGACTTAGGCATGAGCGTCACTGAACACGCAGATGCAGAGCAGCCAGGTACACCAGTCATGAGCGCCGAAGATGAACCCAGCGGAGGACACGATGTCACGACTGATTCGGTGAGTGCCTGTTCCAGCTTGAATGAGCTGGAATCCACATGGCCTGACCCTCTATGTGGAGATGGCCACGATGCGAGACCAGCCAGAGCACCTAAGGTGCTACCAGCTGTGCACAGCCATACTCCGTATTGAAAACATAAATTGTATGTATAGTATGTACATAGCAGCGGCATTGTGCTGATGCTTGAAGTGAGAGATCCGCACTTGCAACAGCAATGTCCAGACTAGAACAGTGTGGGGGAAAAAAGCCACACCCTCTGCTGCAAGAGAGCTGCCAGTAAACAGATTCCCTACTAGGAAGTATGCTGTCGCTGCCAACTCGACGAGTGTCCACAGACACTCATCAGGAGCAGTAGCCCACCTACCGCACACCGCAACACAGACACCAGGCTTGACACACCCCACGAGGCCCAATCCACCGCAAATAAACGAGACAAAGATCACATACGTCCAGTGATGATGCTGTGTTGTGTTCTGATTCACTCCGCTGCACGTTGGCCTGATTTGCGGGCACCTCGTGACAGTGCAATGACCTGACTGATCACCCCCTTCCGCGGCGCGGGAGCCGACCAAACAGCGCGAACGATGCAGCATAGCATCATTCAGATCATGTTGATAATTAATTGTGGCGTTTGGCAGGTTTCCGCCGCGACTTTGGGTCTTGTACCCATGGCGCATCGCGATGCACCCGGCACTCGCAGCATGCACATGCCGAGCCGTCATGCACCCAACGGAATCCATTCACCGCCACAAAATGTCGATAGCTGACGCATGGCGAGGGCCGCATGCCGTCATGGCGCGTGGTGCCGGCGCGTTAGGCTGTCCAGCCCCTGGGGGGGGGGTTACCACGTAGTACATCATTGTGCTCCTCTCTAAAGTCACCTCCCTCAGCCTGACCCACGTGACCGAAACCCTCATCCCTCGTGCTTTACGAATTGCTCCTGACCGCATGCGTCAGCGACGCGGCACAACCAATGCATGGACACCTCCCCCGCCGCAGGCGCACCGGCGTACGCCCCGCCACGCTGCAACGAAGCCCGTCGCTGCCTGCGATATGGAAACTGGACCGCGAATGCCATGGTAATGATTAGTGCTTTGCTTGAAGGCTGTTCATAAGTGCCGAGCAACCTGGGTAGACTTCCCGGTGTTAACTAGCGCATGCAGCTTGACATGATCTGCTAGCGAAGAACGGAGAATTTAAGCTTGGTTGAATAAATGAACTTATTGTGATTTAGTGTTTCCGGTGAACAAGCCAGCGCTGGACAACGGCAAGAATCTTTCACGCGAACGTCAACAATAGCCAGCCAGCCAACTGCTCCCCGCCTGAAACGTTTCGTTAAACAGCTGGCAGCGGATCAGACGATTGAACATGGACGAAGAGCATTTACTGATCGTTGATGATCGTACTTCGCAGGTGCGACCATTTCCCACGTCGGCAGCACGAGTACCGCCATCAGCCTCAACTGGGATCAGGCTCTTATCGCCTGACAACACTTGCAACAATTAAGTAAATTTGCGTCGCGAGCACAGCCGCGATCCGGTGATTATAACAAATGGTCACGCTTGTTACCCAGCACACTACGAACCTGAACAAACCTTCCGACAGATCAGAGTACATTTCAGAACAGCAAGCAGCTGCAGTAGCAGAGGACTGCGAAAAGATCCACACAGGCCAACAGAAACCAGGCTGCAAAGGTGCCGAATCAGACGACAGTTCAGAACAGCGAGCCAACGAGACCACCCACGCTGCAGCAAAATCTCCAGCCACAATATCAAATGACGCAGCTGGCAGCAGATGGCCAGATATACCAGGCCCAGATGCTACAATATGAGCAGTGGCAGCTACAGCAGCAACTGCACCTGCAGAGATTGCAGCCACAACAGCAACAGCAGTATCAGCAGCTACAACTGCTGCATCAAATGCAGCCACAACAGCAACAGCAGTATCAGCAGCTACAACTGCTGCATCAAATGCAGCCACAACAGCAACAGCAGTATCAGCAGCTACAACCGCTGCATCAAATGCAGCCACAACAGCTGCATCAACCATTTCAGCAGCAGCGGCTCCGTGAGCTTTAGCAGCTGCCTCAGCTACAGCTACAAGAGTTGCAACAGAAACCTTGATGACGTCAGCTACCATTCCTGTTGCCATTATACATTTCTTTGAGGCATTTGCAGCTGGCTGGCGTGGACAACAGCCCAGGCATGCTCGTTAGGCTCGGCTCCCGCACACTTGTCTGCCCAGGCAAGTGAGGCAAGGTTCAATTATTATTTTCAAAAACTAGGTGGTGTATCATTGTGTATGAGTGTTAGGTGTGAGTGTGTCGCTTGTCAGATTTTTAATGTGTTCCCAAAAGCGTGCCTTGCGTGATAGAACATGGCTTGTAAGAAATTGAGCAGCACACCCCTAATGCTGGCTAAATTATTCTTCTCGTCTGGCACTGAACTGCAGCTGATTGCTGATTTCTGGCTGCTTTGCGTTCAGCCCTGATTATTACGCAACAGCTGAGCAGGTCTCTGCAGTGGATTATTGCCAACGTCCGAAGACACTGCAGTGCTGGCAAGCAAGCACACCCACACTACGCTAAAAAAACATTTTGAATCAAAGCTTGCGTTGCTGCTCAGCTGTAGGCCAGCCAAGGCAGCTCGCAGAGACACGCTTTTGGCGAAAGGCACTTTGTTTTGCAGCGGGCTGCCCCACATCGTAGGCATGCATGCATCGCAGCGCTGCCTCTTTGAACGCTTTTCAAGCTCTTTGTTGTGGAACGCCAGACAGCAGTCGTTCGTCTTCACGGTGCATGGCTGGGCAGTTGCGGTGACTGCTTGTGGCAGGCGTCATATCCGCCTACAGGCGGTCGTCATATGCGCATAACACGCCCACCCACGTGGGGTGGCGTGACCTGAGGGAGGTGTACCTAAAAATGACCATCATTGTGGTGTGCGGGTGTTCGCTGATTCAGAGGCGCTCCTCTTGCCGTGAGTGTCTCCGCGCACGCCTCCGTAACACATCTGCCACGTGTTTCGGCAGTCAATCCTTCTCCTGCAGGACGACACGCCATGTGCCGTGCACGCTAATCGTGCTGCATGTGTCATGCACGCTGTGGTTTGGATGAGATTTTGTTTTGGTTTTAGTCTGCTTCCGTGCACTCTTTTGTTGGTAGTGCTGCTTGTGGTGTCATGCACTGCGTGGCACGTGGTGTGGCAATCCCGTGATGCGGGCGGCGTGACGCTCAACAGTACATTACAAAAAAATGAACGGAGAAAACAAACACTGAAACCGCATCTCAACAGTTGTCGAGGGCGGGGTTGTAGTGGTGGAGCACATACGCTCTCTGCTGATACCAGAGAGATTGTCATGCCATTCAGTGAAGCAGCACACAAATGCTTCCTGTTCTTGTTCCCGCAGTCATGAGGCATCGCAACCAAGTGCAACCCCAGCATGAAATGTCAGCACACACACAGCCACTGTGAGTGGCTGTGGCTGTGGCTGTGGCACCCACGTCACTCTCAATGACGCAATGACAGCACAGGGAGTGCACTGCACTGAGGCAACAACTGGCTCTCCCACCAACTGCCCCACCCAACGCAGTGAACATGCAGTGAACGTGAACATGCAGTGAACATGCGGTTGACACTTCATGTGTCTGAGAATGGAGTGTGCCAGGCATGGGCAACAGTTTCAGGGACAAAGACAGATAAAGTCATGCGAATGCAGAGCTAGCTGCCTCTCCAATATATTCTTGCATCTTATCCTTGCATATGAGCACACCATGTGAGCCAGGCTGTCAGCTCTGTTTCTGTTGGTGGTGGTTGCCTCCGTGGAAGTTGCCTGTTGCCTGCGTTTGCCTGTGGAAGTATATGTTTCAAATGCAAGGATCATGCATCAGAGGAAAGGACAACACAAGTATGAATCCCCGTACATGGCAAGGTCATCCATCATCTTAGTTATTTACAGAAGGGTGGCACGGGGAAGACAAGCACCATAACCGAATCTCCGAATCAACAGCAACAAATGCACACACTACAACAGCACATCCATCATCTGACCAAGGATATCTGCGTCTGCAGTCTGCATGGTGACACTTTGGGACCCATTCAGACCTGGCTCCCCTCATTTGCAGCCACATGCATGCAAGGCAGCTGCATGCTAGTATACATTGGACAGAGTGAGGGTCATCACACCATCCCATGGTAACTGCAGCTCTTGCTGCATGCCACTGCAGGGTACCCGTGCAGCGGATTTGTTGCCAGGTTTGAAATGCAACCTGGTGGTGCACCACAAGTCTAACTGCCACCCTTTGAGCACAGTCTAGCTGCCACCCTGTGAGCATAGTCATGGCAGTCAGTGCCATTCCCAGTGCCCTTGACACCCATGACATGCATGCATGCATGCGACTGCCTTGACACACCTCCTCCCATTGACAGCCTGTGACTACCTCCTGGAACATGACAACGGCAGCCCTCTCATTCTGCCCCCTGAGAAGGTGGTCCCCAAATTGTAGCACATGTACAGATTTCATGTGCATGTGAAAGGGCAATCCAGTGACCTTTGCTGCTCATACACGTGCACATGGACCTGCACACATGCTGAAGCAGTAGGCTGCTGGAAACCCCTCAGACAGGCCCGGCCTGAGCAACCCACACCGCCGATCACACCCTCCTCCTGTGTGCCTCCTGATGTGCCCCCCCAGTGCCCCGCCAGTACGATCGTCTGAGGGGGGCTTCCAGGTTGATTACCCCTTCGACAGCTGTGGTCCTGTGCACTCACGGGGTTGTCAATGTCCAATATGATACAGCTCAGCAAATGCAGATTTACTTGACTTTCCCCCGGTGGCGTTAGTGGGTGTCCAGAGGCACTTTGTGCACCACAGGGTGCATGCATGCAGGTGTTCGAGTGACAGGCAGGCCCTCCTGGCGACGTTGATGGCCAGCCCACGGCGTTGTGGACCCTGGCGTACGGCCAGCAGCATGCTGCTGGCCGTGTTGCTGGCAACCTGCGCATTCTCCGGCGGTGTGCTCTCTAACAACCACCGATTTCCGAGACAACAAAGTGTTGCAGTAGCTTCTGCTGTCCCATGTTACACGATCTGACGGTGGGGCCTGACGAATAGCCCCCACTATATGATTGCCGCTGCCGCCTGATGCATAGGCGCACAAACATGTACCTTCTTAAGTTTGTGGCCTGTCACATCTGGTGCTGGTTGCCGGTGCTGGTTGCTGGTGTCAGGAGTGTTGTCAGATACTGAGGCCCAGTGTGAGCCGTACGGTCAGCACATGTGACACGCAACTTCGCAGCTGTCCACGTCCTCATCAGGGTTCAGCTCGATACATTCAGAATGTCTGCTCTTTTGTAAAGAGGTGGTCCTTAACAAGTGTGTAGGAGAGGCTACGACGAAGAGCTCCACCCCGCCGGCAACAGGCAAGACCGGCACTGGCACCGTCCAGGCGACACAGTCCTCCACGACGACAGTAACGGTGACGGACAAGGGCTCCAAGGGCTCCGTCCCGGTACCGGTGGTCTTCCCATGCGAGCACCTGCAGCTCGGGGTGTGTGAGAAGTGCGAACACGGCCAGGTACCCCCCCCCCCCCCCCCCCCCCCCCCTGTTTCCGCAGGCTTGAAAGTGAAGTAGGAACCTGTCCGATCCCAGACCTAGAACAGCAGTAGCCTGCATTGCCATGACGAGGCAGTGGCAGCTGCCAATGCGCTGCTGTATACTACAGAAGAGGCTCAAGCATCGTGGTTGAATGGCTGACACGTCGGGCATGGTGCTGCAGGTTGTTGTCCGCTCTGGCACCTGTGACGATGGCAACAAGTGCACGCAGCACGACACCTGCAAGGCAGACGGCTCCTGCAGCGGCACCCCCGTAGCCTGCTCAGCATGCAGCACGTGCAACCCTGCCACAGGGGTATGCGGCGGCGGCTGCCCCCACCCCCAGGTCTGCGGCAAAGACGGCAAGTGTTCCGGCACCGCTCCTCCGGCCCCTGCGGCCGGCTGCGGTGCACGTGTGTGCATCAACGGCGTTTGTGACAACTTTGAGTCATGTGGGGCCTGCGAGGAGTGCCGGGATAACGCATGCGTGTCGTCATGTGGGGCTGGCCAGACGTGCCAGGGCGGGAAGTGTGTTTCTGCGCCAGTCCCAACCCCCCCAGCCACCCCCGCTCCAGCCCTTGGAGGACAGTGCTCAGTCGTCATTTGCACAAACGGCGTCTGCTCTGGGAATGCTTGCCCGACGTGCCAAGTCTGCTCGGGCGGAGTGTGTGTGCCGAGGACTTGCGCCGCCGGAAGGGTGTGCGTGAATGATGTGTGCCAGGCTACCACGACCCCGGTGCCCACCACACCCCCTGCCACAACACCCCCTCCGGCCACCGTTTCTCCTCCAGCCACCTGCGGAGCTGTCATTTGCACCAACGGTGTCTGCACTGGGGGCACGTGCCCAACCTGCCAAGTCTGCTCAGGGGGCTCATGTGTGCCGAGGACCTGTGCCGCCGGGCGGGTTTGTGTGAACGATGTGTGTCAGGTGGTTACGACACCTTTGCAGCCCACCCCTCCTGCTCCAACAGTTCCGACCCCAGTGCCATCCCCAACCCCCCCCGCGATTGTGCCACCCCCAGTCACACCCCCTCCAGCCACTGTTTCCCCTCCAGCCACCTGCGGAGCTGTCATTTGCACCAACGGCGTCTGCACTGGAGGCACGTGCCCAACCTGCCAAGTCTGCTCTGGGGGGACCTGTGTGCCGAGGACTTGTGCCGCCGGGCGGGTATGTGTGAACGATGTGTGTGAGGTGGTATCGACACCCGTGCCGCCGGCCCCCTCCACACCTGCCGTTCCAGTCGTCCCGCCCTCAACACCTCCCGTCGTTCCACCCCCGGCCCCGGTCCCATCCCCTCCAACCTCCTGCGGAGCCATCATTTGCCGCAATGGTGTCTGTACCGGAGCATGTGCCGCCTGTGAGGACTGCTTGAACGGAGTGTGTGTACCCTGTGCCGCCGGCACGGACTGCGTGAATGATGTGTGTGTGGGAAGCCCAACACCACTTCCCGTCCCTCCGCCCCCAGTGCCGCCCCCAGTGGCGCCACCAGTGACACCTCCGGTGGTACCCCCCGTGCCACCCACGCCGGACCCCGTGCCGCCGCCCACGTCGGACCCCGTGCCGCCGCCCACGCCGGACCCCGTGCCGCCGCCCACGCCGGACCCCGTGCCGCCGCCCACGCCGGACCCCGTGCCGCCGCCCACGCCGGACCCCGTGCCGCCGCCCACGCCGGACCCCGTGCCGCCGCCCACGCCGGACCCCGTGCCGCCGCCCACGCCGGACCCCGTGCCGCCGCCCCCGCCCGACCCCGTGGCGCCGCCCCCGCCCGACCCCGTTGCGCCACCCCCGCCCGCCCCCGTGGCGCCACCCCCGCCCGCCCCCGTGGCGCCACCCCCGCCCGCCCCCGTGGCGCCACCCCCGCCCGCCCCCGTGGCGCCACCCCCTCCCGACCCCGTTGCGCCACCCCCTCCCGACCCCGTTGCGCCACCCCCTCCCGACCCCGTTGCGCCACCCCCTCCCGACCCCGTTGCGCCACCCCCTCCCGATCCCGTGGCGCCACCCCCGCCCGCCCCCGTGGCGCCACCCCCGCCCGACCCCGTTGCGCCACCCCCTCCCGACCCCGTTGCGCCACCCCCTCCCGACCCCGTTGCGCCACCCCCTCCCGACCCCGTTGCGCCACCCCCTCCCGATCCCGTGGCGCCACCCCCGCCCGCCCCCGTGGCGCCACCCCCGCCCGACCCCGTTGCGCCACCCCCTCCCGACCCCGTTGCGCCACCCCCTCCCGACCCCGTTGCGCCACCCCCTCCCGACCCCGTTGCGCCACCCCCTCCCGATCCCGTGGCGCCACCCCCTCCCGACCCCGTTGCGCCACCCCCTCCCGACCCCGTTGCGCCGCCCCCACCCCCTCCCGACCCGGTGGCGCCGCCCCCACCCCCTCCCGACCCCGTGGCGCCACCCCCACCCCCACCTGACCCCGTGGCGCCGCCCCCACCCCCACCTGACCCCGTGGCGCCGCCCCCATCCCCACCTGACCCCGTGGCGCCGCCCCCACCCCCACCTGACCCCGTGGCGCCGCCCCCACCCCCACCTGACCCCGTGGCGCCGCCCCCACCCCCACCTGACCCCGTGGCGCCGCCCCCACCCCCACCTGACCCGGTGGCGCCGCCCCCACCCCCACCTGACCCCGTGGCGCCGCCCCCACCCCCACCTGACCCCGTGGCGCCGGCGCCGCCCCCACCCCCACCTGATCCGATGGCGCCGCCCCCACCCCCACCAGATATGCCACCCCCACCTGACCCGATGATGCCGCCTCCACCTCCTCCTGACGCACCCCCACCACCTCCTCCAGACTCACCCCCACCACCTTCTCCAGACTCACCACCTCCTCCCCCTCCCGATACGCCGCCTCCCCCACCTCCTGACGCACCCCCACCACCTCCTCCTGACTCACCGCCCCCACCACCGCCGGACTTGCCGCCTCCTCCCCCTCCCGACATGCCGCCACCTCCGCCAGAGTCGCCACCCCCACCTCCTCCTCCTCCACCTTTCACTGCCTGCCTATCTGACGCCGCCTGCGGCCAATGCGAGACATGCACGGAAGGTTTCTGCATCCCCGACTGCAACGAATGCCAGCAATGCGTGAACGACGTGTGCGAGGTGCGCCCTCTCCTTGTCAACACCCTGTACCCCGCACCAACCCAACTCAACGTATCAAGACCATGGTCATGAGGGTGTATGGTGAATGCATGTAGACCCACACTGTGCCAGTGACAAGGGTTGTAGTAATTGTCATGGCCCCCTCGCGGTGGCAGAGGTTGCGCTGCAGCATGTCGTAACCCTGGGTGGGTAGCTTCTGCGGTAGTCTACACTGGCAGCATAGACGAGTCATACAACACCTCATACAACACCGTCTCTCATGCCTCTCTGTTTACAGTTTATACCCTGTGTACAGGCAAACGCGACCGCGGTGTCCAATCCGTGCACTCGCCCTACTGGTGGAATGTGCGCCTGCTCGGCCACCGGGACATGCGATTTCTGCAGCCAAGATTGCGCCAACGATGATCCAACCGTCCAACCAGACCTGTTCCGCGCCTGCGCTGAGATCGAATCAAGCCCTGCGAGCTCCAACTGTGGTAACAGGTGCACGGAGCTGTGTGGCTTGAAGTGCGGCAGGACGTTTAACTTTCCCAACAACGCCTGCAGTAATTTCATGGGCGGGAACTGCATGGGAGTGACATCGGTGTTTGAACCGACAGAAACCTTCACCGGCCCATGCTGTTCATGCAACTTTGAGTGCTCCCTGATACCGTAGGCAGGTGTGACATCCTCCTACATCCGTTGCCAGTAGGCAAGCTCCGTGTATGCCAGGCATGCATGATATGTCTTGGCAGCTCACTCTTATATATGTAGTTACAATGGACAGAGGCTGGGCATCGAGATGTTTCTTATGTATGCATGTGCCAGGGCATGCGGGTGCATGCTCCAACAATCGGTACTCCCAACACTGTAGGCCCACACCAGTTCTGCACCATTTTTAGCACTGCCACCCAGAAATTACGTTCTGAATATTCCGAATTGTTACATATGGTCAGGCTGGCGACATATGGTCAGGCTGGCCCACGCAGTAGGCACTACCTGGCATCCAATCTATCCTTCTGGTCACTCAAGATGTCGACACCCTGCCTCTTGGGAAGGTCCATAATGTCAATCTGAGTTGTCCATAGGCCCAATGCACAGGCACAGGATGCATCCTCCTGCGGACACAGGCGATGTGCACCCGCAGCCACTCGTAGCCACCGGGCAGC
Organism: Ulva prolifera; assembly: GCA_023078555.1. NCBI lineage: Eukaryota > Viridiplantae > Chlorophyta > Ulvophyceae > Ulvales > Ulvaceae > Ulva > Ulva prolifera. The sequence continues at coordinate 11,217,074 of CM041196.1, forward strand.
TTCAAAGGGTGCCAGCAACTCACGTTTCCCTCGAAGGGCCCCTCCCAGCATCAACTGCTTGTTTGCATGGCTGAGGCATGGGATGCACATGCGTGTGGCATTCATGCAGGTCCACGGATCAGCTACATGTGGTTGCCCGGGCGACACGTCTGCGTTCCGGGCCACACGAGAAATGTTGACGGACCACCCGGAGCAACCCGGCATCCAGGGTGATGTGGCGTCTGTCAGCTGCCGATGCAGCTGTCCAGAATCGCCATGCTCACCAGTCTGTGATCCGGCATCCGTTTACACTACTGAAGATCCCTCATCATCATCTGAGACGCACTGTAGGTGCCATATGCATGCCAGGCGAGCCATGCTAGAAGGTCCAGCTTATGGTCCCGCCTGAGGGTGCAGGATTGGCAGGGCTGATAGCAAGCTTGGCAGGGGTGACGTGGGTCGACCCCACTGCTTGAGTAGTGTGGACTGGCTGCAGAGTGCCTTGCCTGCCAGTGTTCGCCAGGTCGGCGTGCATGCATGAGGCTCTTATCCGGCCATTGCATAGCGCCTACTGAGCTGACGCGGATGGCACACTCCACCTACGCTGATAGGTGTATGCAACAGTGTCTTTGTTCTGAATGATTGAATCCGTTTGTGCGGGGTTGTTTCTGGGCCCCCCAGAGTGTGTGTTCTGGTGTTTGTTCTTATGTACACGGTCAGGCCACTGGCAGTGGTTACCGTGCCTTCTGTATCTTTCTGTGAGAAGCTGAGAGTCGGCTGCCTGTACCCTGGTGAAGCTTGCCCGTTACAGCTCTTGCTGGGGTCTGGGATAGCCCGAATCCAGCTTTGGCCACACACCACATAACACATCTGTGTGCTAGGGCATCTTTTTTGTAATTCTTCACCTGCCATTTCTGTCGTGTCTCGTAATTCATCAACAATCTGTAAGAATCTGCGCAGCCTGGGCTATCCCTCCCTGCAGGGATAGCCACATGTATGCACCTCATGTTCATGTTTGTACTATACTCTCCCAAATATAAATGCCTGTATACAAAACAATATACACCTGTGTACATGTGATACGTCAGGTGACGTCATATGATTCTCCTGCTACAGCTGTGTGGACAATCACGCTGGCATCGCACTCCACCGGTCATTGCACTCCAGACAGATCACCAGGGGAAAAAAATGCCTGTAACATGATGCCTGTAAAATGCCTGTAACGTGATGCGGTCAACGTTGACATGTCCTGAACACGTATCTCTGAAGAACTATAGTTCTATATATACCTCTATATACCTCATGCCTGAGGTGCCCGCATGTTACAAGGACTCAGCATGGAATGAAGCTTACCGGCTGCCCTTTGCTTCCCTCAAGTTTTTCAAGATTACGTAGTGATGATGGGGTTGAGCTGCATGTGGCGATGCAGTGATGTGGATGCAATGCCACTGGATGCTTTCAAGCAGTGGCCTGCATACTAGTAGTCATGAGACCCATTCGGAGCAACCAGTGTTGAAGTCGCGTTGCAGCATTTCCAGGTCTGCCACTCAGAAATAAGACCTGAACATTCGGAATTGGTGCACTCCCGCTGCAACCATGGTTGGTGCACTGGCAGGTTGCAGCTGTTGGAACACTGTGGGATTCAGCCGCATTGTAGCTTTCAGTGTTGCGTCGACGGGCCTGATCATATGTAACAATGCATTCCCACATGCAGGCCAATTGTGTTCTGCAAAACACACAGCCACAACACACAACATTGCTACATGAGCGCAGCTGATTGTGCCTGCTAGGTCAAGCCATAGCGGCTACACAGGAGTTGGCTCAGAGATCATGCATAGAAACATCCATCCAGTGTGTGGGACAGAATTCTGTTGGTCAAAAGACATTTCTCTTGAAGATTCGCCACCACTGGCAGAAGAGGATGAGGTGGGCCCAGGGCGCTGTACATGCATCAGCACTGCCAGTGGCCTGCCGTATTCTGGGATCTGGAGTGTGTGTTGTTTCAAGGATCAAGGCGACAACTAGAAGGCGGGTATCCTGGGAGCTGGCGGGCGAGGATCCTGGCAGAGTGTGTGGGAGCTTAAGTAGGCTGTGTGCGGCACCGCACACAGCCTATCACTGTCACAGATATCTCACACAGGGATTTGAACCATGCACCACTGGTGGTGCATGGTTGCTTCAAATCTCTGTGTGAGATATCTGTAACAAGACTGCCAGAGAGTGTATCCAGCTGGAGCTTGTATGCACCATCATGATGCATGGTGCACATGGCCATGTGATTTCATCGGCCGCCTCCCGGACCATTTCAACGGCACCAGCACGCAGGAGCTGAAGAGCACGCTCGCTGCAGCGACGCAACGGTTGCAACACACACCCGGACACAGACGTGCCTTTGCTTTCGACGTGAAGAACATGTTCACAGAACTGCCGCATGATGCAATTGCCGCCGCAGCCGATCAAGGCCTCTCCATCTACACCACCACCTGCGACACCACAGCCTGGGACGTCCACCTGCGTCGACGCGCCGTGGTACCGTCCACTGGCTGCTCCGCCACCCCCCCTGAATGCACCCGCGTCACCCTCCCCCTCCTCCTCCCTGCCCTCCTCTTCGAACTACGCCACACACTCATCACGGTCGGCGACCAGGTACTGAAGCAGACCCGTGGCGCCGCTATGGGTGGGTACATGTCTCCGGCAATGGCCATGCTTGTGTGCATCGCTGCTGAACGGTGCATGCATGCTCGTCTTGGGCCGCATGTGACTCAACACATTGCAGGTTTCAGATACGTCGATGATGGGGTTGTCGTCGTTTGTTTTGAGGAACCTGCTTTGTACACCGCCGTGAAAACCGCTGTTTACGCCGCGTATCCCGCTGGCATGATATGCGAAGAGACCGCTGACGGCCGCATCATCGACATCCTGGAGCACCGGATCATCCTCGACACCACCGACATCCACCTGCTCTTCCGCCCGAAGAATTTCACCGCCCACCTACAACATCTCCCACCTCCGCGAGTCACCTTCTTCCCCTCTGTGGTCCGCACCGGCCGTGTCTACTTCCGTGCATGGGTGATGGGCGTGTGTGCGCGGCTTCGCGACAACACCTCCGCCACCCTAGACGGTCTTCTCCACGCTACCGGCTTCCTCGCCATCTGGCTCGACGCGTCGCATCTCGGCTATTCAATTGCGCACACGCGCAGAGCAATACTGGCCTTCCACCCTGGCATCCTGGAGGATGACTTCTACGCGGGCAGGGATCTGTTTCTGCGCCTCTTAACGGCTGTGTGATGTAGTGGCCGTGTGTCTCTCATGCAGCTGTTTGTAGTCTACTGTGATTGTCTGTCATTGTCACTGATAAGTTTGTTGTGTTTGGCTGTCCTCCTGACACGGACATAGCCACCTAGGCTTCTCTTTCTTTTCCTGCGTTTTTTGGGCAATTGGCCTGATTTGTCGTGCGGCTGCTTCCACACGAGCTGGAGGTGCTGCTGAGGTGCGTTTGCGTGCCTCTGCATGCATTGCCCACATTTGCGGGTGGCGTGATGTGCCTTATCTCGTTATCTTATCTCGTGTCGGTTTTTCTGGGTTCTGGACTTTTCTTCCAGTCTCAGTCAGTCTCGCTCTAGAGGACTGAATATTAGGGAATTTGCGAGCTGGTTCGGTGTTGGTTGCTTGACTCACGTAGGCGTCTGATGAGGCCCTTTGGCAAGGCCGAAACATGTTATGCCGGTCCGTGATGTTCATGTAATACAGCATCAACCAGTGAACTTTCTACCTCAGTTAGTACATGTGATTTGCTGTACATGCACTCACAGAGCTGGCGAAGAGTCGTCATCGTTATCGCGAGCCACAGGCAGCTGCATGCCGGCCCAGCAGTCGGGCCTCCAGGTTATCCCCTCTGACATGTTCGCAAAAGCCGAGATCCCGGTGGCCGTGGCGGCGTCCATCAGCGACATGCACGACACAACCGTTTGATCAGAGATGCGAGTGTGAGGACTGGTGAAAGCTTGGGGTCAAAGTCATGCATGTGCGCAGATACCCACGCGCTGTCGGCACCTTCTCACGCGCTTCCTTGCATGTGCACAGCGCAGGCCGCCTACTACACGAGACGAGGTGGCACGCAGCATGGCAGGCAAAGCGCCGCAGCACGCTTTGCGTCAGATCTGTCCAGGTGACGCATGTTTATTTTTTTTTTATGGACATTGTAGGTGAGAGGGCTCTGAATGTGGAGCAGAGCTGCAGAGACCGGGCCTGGAAAAACGGTTGGGAACACAGCACGAGCTTCAGCAGCACGCTCGATACCTGCCTCTGCCACACACGGCCGGCCAAAGTGCGTGCAGCAGTGTCACTCAGACGTACCCCTGCACGTCGACGTCTCGCCGCCTTGAACCTGTAACACACAAGCACTCCGTGCATCACCCGCGCACCCGGCCCCGTCGCGCGGGATCCCTTATGACTAGCCCGGCCGGACTGCCCGGGCCATGGCCATGGACATGCCATGTGGCAGCCCGGATCGAGTCACAGAAGATGGACCGCGAGCACATGGAGACGTGGGCGCGGCTGTAGTGTGATCGCCGACGTGTGTATGTGGCTGTTTATTCGGATGAGAGTCTTTTCTGGTGCTCGGGTTACAAAAGAGTGAACGGGAGAAAACAAACACTGAAACCGAATCTAGTGCTTGTCTCCTCCCGTTTACTCTTTTGTAAACACGGCGACATGTGGCCACATTCTACAGAGTTCGCAGTGCACCATGGCCAAATGCAAGGCCCTGTAAAGTGAGTACAGCAAACCTGGATCCACAAGCCATGTGTGGCGATGCAACACGATGCCTAATTATGTGCCCGTCGAAATTTGACAGCCCGGGACAAACGGGGGCCATCATGCCGCAGCCTGCGTTAACTGCCCAAGCACCACTGGCCAGCGGGACGGCCGTACGAAGAGCTCCGAGCCTCGCCGAGATCGTATGCTAAATTTAACGTGCTGATCACGCAAGGCTGTTCAACTTCCCCACAGCTAGGTGCATGCAGAACGTGGTTTGTGTATAGAACGTGAAAATGGCGGATCCAATCCGCGGGCACGCCCGGACGGAAGTTGTTTTACAAAAGAGTGGACGGAGGTGCTCAGATCCCTGGACGTCTCGTGCATCTCCCGAGGATCACTCGACACATTTGCTGTAGATCTGAGTCTTCAATTAGCTTCTACATACGTATGTATCTGGTGTGGACGTGAGCGTGGCAGATCACCCGTGAAATATTCCTGCGATGTGTTTGTTGCATGTTGGTGCGCAGATCTGCAACGCAGAACCTGAGGGGGATGTTCGACGCGACGAGGCGCACCGCCCTCGAGGCCGTGCCGGCCACATCTAGCCACACCACGGTGAATTCCATCCGGAACGAGGTGCCGCGGAGCGGAATCGAGATATCGCGGTATGATCACACATGTGCAACGTGAGAACCGGAGCCTCAATCCAGTCGGTTCGAATCACATTAGCTGTCCATGCGTCAGCATCCATGCATCATGCCGCACGCCGAAACTCCGCTCAATCGCACAGAGCGCAGAAATATTCAGCTCGGCGCGGGATCAGCTGCGATGGATTTCACGGAAATGACTGCTGCCTTAGTTGAGATCTGGAGATGCGTCTGTAACTTTTCGCGTAACGAATGAGCGATCAGACAGCATGCGCACGGAGATGAGAGATGAATTGATGGGATCACGGGAATTGGGGATGCGAGGTGATAAATGTGCTGATTGACAGGACATGAAACACATATGCTGGTGGTGTTGGCAGAGGCTGCACATGCCAGAACCGACATTGCTGCGGCCCCACAACCGCCTGAAATTATCAGACAAGTGCAGTGGGCGCAATCGTGGCGGGCATGAGTGCCCGGCAGTTTCTTGCTGAGGCTCAACAGGCCATTTTGGACCTCACCTTTGGCACAAACACACAAAACATGCCTCGACTTCAAGGCTCCAGCCTTTCACAGTCACAAATCAACCGTATTGGCTGCCACTTTTTGCCGCCAGGTGGCCATGTATCTCACACAGTAATCAATCACTCTCTCTCAAAGTCGGCCTTCACACGGCTAATGTAATTCAGAGGGACAGAAGGCATTTATGTGACCTGCTGAGCCATTGGTGGCGTAGGGGGAACGAGCGTGACGTAACACTAGCGGATGGTAAAAGCAAGAGTCTATCATGACCATTTTGCCTCCGGAAACTTCCCACCCGAACCCACAACTTCGAAATTTCCATGCCTCCATTCTGTTGGATGCCCTCCCCTGTCTTCGTAGTATCCGGGTGGCAGCAACGGCTTGAACTTCTCGCCCGCGTCCGCAGCCACAATCTGCGCGGTGATGTAAAGGCGCCTGGTAGACTTTGTGATAGAACTCTGATTCTTGGGAGGTGCGCCGTCGTCGCCTGCTTCGTTCCTCTTTTCGCATTCCGAGTGCATGACTTCGTCGTAGCTCTTCGAGAGCAGCAAAGCCTGGGAGTCTGGGGGCTGATCTAGAGTCCAGGCTCTCGCTACACCTTTATATGTGCCGACCTGCATCTCGGCTGGCTGGTGCAGGTCCGGAGTCGTATTTCCGAGCGGCAGGAACTGCTCGCCGACCAAGCACAACCATCGCCGGGGGTCGTTGAAGGCCATCTCCCTTCGGAAAACAGCCTCCCATGGTGCGCCATCATCAGCATTTGCAGCTTGGAAGTAGTCTGCCAGCATGTCGTCGTGAATCGCTTGTGCATGCTTCGTCTGTGCCTGCTTGTACCTTTCGAACTTGACGTCCGTAAGGAATTGAAACTTGGATGACTTGACCGCTCGCTTTCTTGCGCGGCGCAAGGCTTGCAGTTCCGCGTCTGCGTTCTGCCTGCCGTGTGCGTCGCCGGCAGGCAATCTGCGCTTTGCTGCCAGCAGCTTGTCTTTGTACTTGTCGAAAGATTCAGCCACGCCGGGGATCGTGATTCCCAGCTGCTGCTCGGCGGCAGTCAGGATGGTGTTGTACTCCTCGATCGGTGTCACTCGCGGAGTGAGCATCGCGATGGCAGCTCCGTGATGAATCGGGGCATTGTCCTGGCTCAGGCCAAAGGGCACATGAATGCTGTGCCATGTGATGCTCACTTCGTCTGACATGCAGTCGTAGTACTCCTTGCATTTTTGGTCCCACACCTCTCTTGAGCCTGGGTCGCCCAACTGCATACCGAGCCATCGCTTGATGCACCACGGCAGCACGTAGAACAGCATCATCATCTTGTACTCTGTTCCGTTGATCGCCCGTGCGATCATGTTGCCTGCTTTCGACTTTGCACTGTTCTGCAAACACCACTAAGTCTGAGTCTTCAATGCAGGCATCCCAAGATGTATGTGGAGAAAGAGGGAGTCAAGAGTGTAATATGGAGTGCATCACTGAACACAGGTAATGTCCATGCACCTTCTGTGTGCTGTATTGAGTCCAGCTGCCTCTCTGCAGTGTTGGACACAAGCATTGCATACTCAGACTGTTCATGGATGTGTGCTGTTGACTGCAGCTGCCTCTCTGCAGTGTTGGACACAAGCATTGCATACTCAGACTGTTCATGGATGTGTGCTGTTGACTGCAGCTGCCTCTCTGCAGTGTTGCACCCAAGCATTGCATACTCAGACTGTTCATGGATGTGTGCTGTTGACTGCAGCTGCCTCTCTGCAGTGTTGCACCCAAGCATTGCATACTCAGACTGTTCATGGATGTGTGCTGTTGACTGCAGCTGCCTCTCTGCAGTGTTGGACACAAGCATTGCATACTCAGACTGTTCATGGATGTGTGCTGTTGACTGCAGCTGCCTCTCTGCAGTGTTGCACCCAAGCATTGCATACTCAGACTGTTCATGGATGTGTGCTGTTGACTGCAGCTGCCTCTCTGCAGTGTTGCACCCAAGCATTGCATACTCAGACTGTTCATGGATGTGTGCTGTTGACTGCAGCTGCCTCTCTGCAGTGTTGCACCCAAGCATTGCATACTCAGACTGTTCATGGATGTGTGCTGTTGACTGCAGCTGCCTCTCTGCAGTGTTGCACCCAAGCATTGCATACTCAGACTGTTCATGGATGTGTGCTGTTGACTGCAGCTGCCTCTCTGCAGTGTTGCACCCAAGCATTGCATACTCAGACTGTTCATGGATGTGTGCTGTTGACTGCAGCTGCCTCTCTGCAGTGTTGCACCCAAGCATTGCATACACTTCATGGTGTGTGACTTCATTGTGTCTATCACGTGCAGTTGCCACAAGGCCAGTCAAGTCAGGGACGCAGTGCACAAGCTGATAACTAAGACGGTAGTGATCACACAGTATACTAGTTGCTCATGTTTGCATGCTCAATGGCGCCGCGGGGTCCCCCCACTGTGTTCATTGCATAGGCCAGGGCATAAGACCACGCAGCATGACTGTGTCGTTAGACAAGTTATACAAATAGTGTGCCATGTTGATGTTGATGCTGCCGTTCTGCCCTCCTTCGGCATGAAGGCCCATGGTGTAAGTAAGAAAGGTGGCCCTGCGTTTCACCTCGATGTATTGTTTGTCTTGTGCAACAGTATGCTTGTAGCTGTGGAAGTGGACGGACGTAGCCACAAAAATGCTCGCAACCGAAAGCATGACACTTTGAAAGAGAACAAGCTCAGTCGATGTGGTGTAAGATTGTTTCGAATTGATCTGAGCCAGTCAATACCAGATCAACTGTACGAGATAGAGCATATGATTAAAGGCCTAGTGTAATTCATACCAGGAAACCCTCATCTGTGAACTTCTGCGGGACAAGCTCACTCTGGTCCACAGGGAAGATCTTGGCAGCCTCCTGTGGAGAGGCCTTCCTGAATTTCTGGACAGCTTTCTCGCTCGAGCCGTAGTGCATCTTCATGATGGCCAGCTTGGTCTCATCATCAATCTTGTCTGTCCAACGTTGCAGCCCAGCTTGCACGCTGTCCGCTGCCTTGCTGCCGTTGGCAGCAGTGACCAGAAGGGTCCCTGTCACCGCTGAGGCAAAGATGTAGAACATGACTTTTGGGGCCATGCCAACCTGCACCATGGCTGCATCATGAAAACAATGTGTCAACGGTGAGCAGCAGCAGCAGGCAGTGGTGTCACTCACCGTTTTCATCAGTAGGTTGTAGCAGATGGGGGTACGCGCTGCGCCGAGCTGAGTAATGCCCTTCTGAGACTTCACCCATGCTTGAGGATCAACTTTCCCACCATCCAAGAACACATTCCGTTGTACTTGTTGCCATGTGAAGGTGTACTCGTACGCTGGGTCCATCACCCTCCTGGTGAGGGGGTGGCCCTGGTGGATCTTTGGATTGAAGTACATAGGCTCTCTCCCCAGAATACGCCTTGCTGCTTTCCTTGCTTGCCCTGCTTCTCTTGTGCCCTTCACGTTCAGAGCTGTTTTCTTCAGGCCAGGAAAAGCCGTTCGCAGATTAGACCACAAGGATGCATGTGTCTTGACATTCAAGGACGCCATTGCTTCCTCGATGATTGGGCTGTACTTGGCTGCCTGCTCCAAGCTCCTGAATGGCAAACACTCAATACCTCCTTCGCTTCTGCCCTCCAGAAGGAATAATCGGACGTTTTGGAGGAGCGGGAAGTGCTGGCTTGCTTTCTCTGCAGGCTGATGTGGGGGCAGAGGCAGTACTGACCCTGTGGTCACAAGGTGCTTCGCTTGCCTGCAAGCATGGCATTGGCATTGTGAGGATACCAAGACGCACGCCACCCACGGACACAGTGCACACATACAGAGCGTACGTTGATGCGTGCTTGATCAGGGACGCGCGGTCTCTGACATATTCTGGCTTGTTGGCAATTTGATCTGATGCACATGGGACTGCAGCACCATCTGGTTGCATGCGTTTCTTGGGTGCATTATGATGCAGGAAGTTTCTTGCCTTTCGGGCTCTCGCTGATGCTGTGTACGCACTCTCTGAAGTGCGCAGCAGTCTGTTGAGTGCTTCGAAGTTGGCGACAACTGGGCCGTAGATCACCTTCTCCCCCTCCTCTCGCTGTACAGAACCATCGATACAGAGCTGAACCAAGTTTGCTTCACTGAGCGAACGCACGTACTCGAAAGACAGCAACAGCCTCTGCTCGACGGACAAGCGGAAGTCGCTCCCGCAAGTCCCTGCGGACAGCGTCACGGGTCAGCAACATGTAGCCGAGCGGATCTGGGTTGTGTTCGAAATTATCAATTCTCATGTGCACGGAACCGCGGAGTGCTGCATCTCACCTTCCATTCTGGACGTGTGACACCGACCGGCATCACACAGCGCAAGAGTAGTGCTTTAGATGCACCCAGGCACGATCAGACGGCCACTGGTTCATCACAAAGTATGTACGAGTAGTTGTTACTCGTCTGCATGCCCATTTGAATCCTAAACGTGCAGGCCAACTTGGCTCCTTCAGTCGGTTCGAATCACATTAGCTGTCCATGCGTCAGCATCCATGCATCATGCCGCACGCCGAAACTCCGCTCAATCGCACAGAGCGCAGAAATATTCAGCTCGGCGCGGGATCAGCTGCGATGGATTTCACGGAAATGACTGCTGCCTTAGTTGAGATCTGGAGATGCGTCTGTAACTTTTCGCGTAACGAATGAGCGATCAGACAGCATGCGCACGGAGATGAGAGATGAATTGATGGGATCACGGGAATTGGGGATGCGAGGTGATAAATGTGCTGATTGACAGGACATGAAACACATATGCTGGTGGTGTTGGCAGAGGCTGCACATGCCAGAACCGACATTGCTGCGGCCCCACAACCGCCTGAAATTATCAGACAAGTGCAGTGGGCGCAATCGTGGCGGGCATGAGTGCCCGGCAGTTTCTTGCTGAGGCTCAACAGGCCATTTTGGACCTCACCTTTGGCACAAACACACAAAACATGCCTCGACTTCAAGGCTCCAGCCTTTCACAGTCACAAATCAACCGTATTGGCTGCCACTTTTTGCCGCCAGGTGGCCATGTATCTCACACAGTAATCAATCACTCTCTCTCAAAGTCGGCCTTCACACGGCTAATGTAATTCAGAGGGACAGAATCGTGGTGCCCCGCATGCATACGCCGACGCCGGTGGCACGCTTCGACCATCCGGCTCGCCGTTACGACAGCACTCGTATAAATGCGAAATCTGCCCAGCCACAATGTACACTTGTGTAATCCCAACTGCACTGCGCCATTGCGGTGCTGCTTTGAATATTCGCTGCCAGCGTGCATGCTTAGAGCCGTTCCGCGTGGCTCGGGTCTCAATCGCTACGTCCTGCTAGCAGCAGCGCTGCTGACACACATGTACACGGCGCCGTTTCGGAACACGATCTGGTCTGAAGGCCCGCTCATCAGGCTACAGTCCTCAGCACTACCAACACGACCTGGCAGCAGGTACTTCCCCTTCATCTGTCTGGGATTGATGAAGTATGGATGCAGCATGAGCTAGCTTGCAGTTGATGTGCGCGCCCACAGACCGCTGAAATGTGCGCTGCCGCTTCGCGGCTTTATGTGTGTGACTGTTGATACGGAAGAAAATATTTTGCTGTGTATTGTGTATGCTCGATTAGTGGCCTTCAACGTATCCTTGCAAAGCCCGGGCCCGGTCTCGCCGGGCCGGCCGGAGCACATGCATATGGGTGTGCACCTCTGCGTAGGCATGCCGTGGCCGCTGCGATTGCGTTGCCTGAATATCTCGATGAGGTCATCTAGGTATGCACACCTGTGAGTTCATGTGGTTGGGGCATGGTAAAGCTGAACTGAGGCATCGCTATCCTGTCTTTGGTATGGCCCGTTCATGTCCCTGCGACGGGCCTGGAGGACGCGATCCTGCCGGACTGAGGTGTGAGTGTGGTTGTAGTGTGATCGTGTGTGTGTGTATGTTGCTGTTGGTTCGGAATGGATTCGGTGTTGGTGTTTGTCGCTCTTTGAAATTTTGTAATACCCATGCTGCAGCTGGTGGTCTGTATTTGTCTATTCCCGTTCACTCTTCTGCAAGCCCGCGCTGGCTGCCCGTATACTATATAAATATTACAAACGAGTGAACGAGAGAAAACAAGCACTGAAACCGAATCTCATCCGAATCAACAGCAACACATCGTGCTGCTCTGGTTCTGCTGCCGTTACTGTCACGCAACTTGTGCACACACGCACAGCTTACCTAGATGCGTCGAAAGACGCAGCACGGGATTCAGGAAACAAATGACGACTTCCCGTGAAAGACGCAGCACGGGGCTGATCGCCGCACAGTCCTTCGACGGTGGGCCGCCGGCCGGCGTTCGTGGCCACCGGTGCCACGCCACTGCGTTGCAGCTGTACAAGAGTACATATGTTTACAAAAGTTTGCGAACGGCCGGCTGCTCAGTCCGGCCGTTCGCAAACATGTGCGCTCCGATGCCTGTATCTGGGTCATTTTAATCCGGTCCTCAGGTTTCGATCCGTCGCTTGTGCGACTGTCACTGCCGACTGCCACGTAGGCACCGGTTGAAGCGCGCCGTGCGTGCAACTGTGATACCTCGGAGCTTTGAACACTTTTTGAAGTAACATGACAAAAGCTATTACTTGCTTGCGTCAAAGCTACATGGCGAAGGCTGAAACGAGCGGAACGTCTGTTTCCGGGGCGTTTGCAACTGCGCCGGCTTTGGTCACCAACCTGTTGTCGCCGACGACTCCAGCTCTGAGCAGATGACCGTCTCTGCGTTCGCAACTGGACATTCTATCATCATACAATGCTAGAGCTTTGTAAAGAATGCGTGGTTGAGACCGCGTGAGCGTAGCAGCGTCAGGCGCACTCTGCAGCCTTGTTAACGCAGTGATATCCTCACAACAATACCGAAGCTCGCTACAGCACGGCAGTAAAACCAAGTGGCTCACATTGAAGCAAACAGCGTCGCGTTATGCGTGACTGTATGTGCCCTGGCATCGGGAGATGACAGACAGCACTCGCAACGCAATGCATTTACCCATACAGCATGCTCCCGCAAAGTGATAATAACGTTGACATTGTGTCTGCTTGATAAAGTCGGCAGGGCTGTGGCAACGGTCGGGCTTGTTATAGACAGACGTGCCTTGGCGATACCTCCATCGCCAAGGCTACAGAACCGCTGCAATCCCAACTTCTTCACGCTATTATACAGATGGAGATTGTATCTACATTGAGTTCTCACAGTTGCAGATGCGTGCTGCCTCCGGCGCGCAGCGTTACGGCCGTAACAATCGAGCGGCATGACGGCAGCTCTCAGCGTGCACGCAGCATCGTTAGCCAGGTTGTTTACGCTAAAACCTCACTGATGCTAAAACTTCACGCCTTCGAACCTATTAGCACTGTCGGGGGCAAGTAGCGCGCAAATCCGGTGGTGGCACCAGTCTGGCTGCATAGGCTCCATGCATGATGAATATTGCGGTGCTGACGACGTGAGCCATGAGACCAGTCGAGACTTGAGGACCGGTTACTCAAGACCTGTATCTGTGCGTAATACTTGTGGCCCGAGAGAGTGAACCGGGCTGCGAACGGGAGACATGCATGTGTCGCAGCAGCCGTAAATATGTGCATGGCTTTCGGCAGCAATGTGTAGATTGTAAGGAGGATGCCGCGACATGCCGGCGAGTTCAAAAAAAAAAATGCACAACAGCGCATCGACATCGCAGCCAGCCCGATTTTCTTATTTGGAGCATCGAAACCGCGAGGTTGCGACCTCACTAGTGTGAGCCTTAAGCTTGGCTCGCTGCTTTGTTGACCGGTCCAGGGGTTTGCGAGCCCGGTTTGACGCTGCTCTCTAAAGTTACCTCCCTCAGCCTGACCCACGTGACCGAAACCATCATCCCTCGTGCTTTACGAATTGCTCCTGACCGCATGCGTCAGCGACGCGGCACAACCAATGCATGGACACCTCCCCCGCCGCAGGCGCACCGGCGTACGCCCCGCCACGCTGCAACGAAGCCCGTCGCTGCCTGCGATATGGAAACTGGACCGCGAATGCCATGGTAATGATTAGTGCTTTGCTTGAAGGCTGTTCATAAGTGCCGAGCAACCTGGGTAGACTTCCCGGTGTTACCTAGCGCATGCAGCTTGACATGATCTGCTAGCGAAGAACGGAGAATTTAAGCTTGGTTGAATAAATGAACTTATTGTGATTTAGTGTTTCCGGTGAACAAGCCAGCGCTGGGCAACGGCAAGAATCTTTCACGCGAACGTCAACAATAGCCAGCCAGCCAACTGCTCCCCGCCTGAAACGTTTCGTTAAACAGCTGGCAGCGGATCAGACGATTGAACATGGACGAAGAGCATTTGCGATTGCTGATTTCTGGCTGCTTTGCGTTCAGCCCTGATTATTACGCAACAGCTGAGCAGGTCTCTGCAGTGGATTATTGCCAACGTCCGAAGACACTGCAGTGCTGGCAAGCAAGCACACCCACACTACGCTAAAAAAACATTTTGAATCAAAGCTTGCGTTGCTGCTCAGCTGTAGGCCAGCCAAGGCAGCTCGCAGAGACACGCTTTTGGCGAAAGGCACTTCGTTTGCAGCGGGCTGCCCCACATCGTAGGCATGCATGCATCGCAGCGCTGCCTCTTTGAACGCTTTTCAAGCTCTTTGTTGTGGAACGCCAGACAGCAGTCGTTCGTCTTCACGGTGCATGGCTGGGCAGTTGCGGTGACTGCTCGTGGCAGGCGTCATATCCGCCTACAGGCGGTCGTCATATGCGCATAACACGCCCACCCACGTGGGGTGGCGTGACCTGAGGGAGGTATACCTAAAACCATGTTGACTATCACTCTCACAAACACTCATGCTGCTGCACGACGGTCATAGAGCGTATGTGTTTGTGAACCGTTTCGCCTTCCCTGTGCAGCTGCAGCTGTGGCCACATGTCCCGTCTGTTCGATCAGCCTAGGCCTGTTGTCCATCGGAAACGTGACGCCATCCATGGCACTGCTCGTGGCTCGTGGTTGACGTTTGCCTGAGCTCAGTTGAGCCAGATGCGGTCAAGCCGCCGCCCCGCTCTGTGGATACAGTATACTACGTAATATATATATGGACGTTGGCCAGTTGGCCTCCGGAGCTACTGTGTCCACAGAGCGGGGCGGCGGCGTGACCGCATCTGGCTCGCATGCAGAGGCTGGCTCATATGCATATGCAGAGCATGGATCCGAACTCTCACTAAATGCGCATCATCTGCTCGGCAGGACCCGTGGCGGTCTGGTATCCTTGTGATCAGATGATGTTATCAGATGATACTACAAAAGAGTGAACGGGTGAAGACAGACACCAAAACGAATCTCATCCGACTCAGATGATGTCATCAGATGAGTGCCATCAGATGAGTGCGGTGACAGTGGCAGTGATGTAGTGTGACAGTGTTGGAGTGCTTCAAGAGTTGTTATCTGCATCTGTTCATGGGAAACTAGTCATCCTGTGTACCTGCCCTGTCGTGGACATGCTGAACACCTGACTGGTCTTAGCTGCAGGCACCCCAACTTGGGTTGCGGGTTTCGCATCACTGCCCCTACTGATGGCTCTAATGTTCCTGCTTGCATGCAGGACAGCCTGAGGCGCCATTATGGCCCCTGCAGCACGGCTGCCACTTCCAGCTCTGGCAATGCTCTACCTCTTCACCATCTTCGTGGCACTGTCAGGCCTCCAGCTTGGTATGACCACACCAATCCACCCTGGACATCTGCCCTGGATGAATGTTGAAAATTCCACGGCGATGAATCGCCTAGTCAGGATTAGTAAGTGGGCTCATGTTCATTGCTGTGTTGAATGACAGAATCATGGCACAGGCATATGTGGCTCAATGTCCTGTTCGGGATCCAGCTCAGTAAACTCAGATTCAGATTTGCTGGACACAGTGAGGTTGACAATCCATGCATCATGCATCAGGCCATGGCCTGGTTCGGCCATGCTCTAAGCCCAGCTCCTTGATTGCCTGTGGCCCGGTACACACGGGGTACATATGCCTCAGGTGCCACATGTTCTATTGGCATGCACCACCTGGTCTAGCCTCTCTGTACCACTCATTCCTGGCCACATCTATCTCACAACTGACCTGGTCAGAACTGATGATCATGTTGCAGCACTCATGATCATGTCTGTATCTGAATTCGAGGCGTAGCCCCATGACTGTTTTTTTGACATGGTGAGCAGTATACATCATGTGTGCATGCAATGTTTACAGGCTCCGCCACCTTCCCCAAATCCCCCCCGCCGCTCAAGGCCGGCACGCCAGTAAAGGTCAGCGAACCAGCTCCGACCGGCAAGTCACATCCCACAGGGACACCTGCCATTTCGTCTACATCGATGAGCTCCACCACTGTGGGTGGCCTTGACCCGGTCGCCAGCGGCGCCCCCACAAGCCACAACCCCTCCACCGTCACCACTTCGTGTGTGAATCTTGGAGTGTGCCAGAAGTGTGTGAATGGCCAGGTGAGGACCCCCCCCCCCCCCCCCCCCCTCCAAGGAACGATGATCCCCCTCCCAAGTCTGGCAGGGATGGGGACCACTGAGTGGCCCAGTTTCAGAGGTGGCAGTGTCCAAGTGAACATGGCTATGACGTCATGCACACGCACACAACCAATGGTGCTACTAGGATTTTCGTGCGCGGAACAAAGCTCCACATTGGATGCATGAGATCCCGCAAGCACAGACGAATCATGCACAATTGTTGCAATTGCAAGCGGGATGCCTCCGCCGTGGATGCGTTGACATGCATAGATCATGCTCTCATTGCCAATGGCCGTGCATTAATGGTTGCTATTGGCGTGGCGCGGTCACGCGATCTCGTAACGTAAGTGAATGTCCTGTGCCGCGGCGGCATCGATTTCAGGTCACGAGTTCACCTGCTCGACAACACAAGACAGTCTAACCCACCGCCAGTGTACATGTTGCTTGAACTAAAGCAGAGGTGAGATCTGAACCTCGCGCCGCTGATACAGCGAGTAACCCTAGAAAACAGTTGATCTGCCTGGTGTCCACCTCACTGGTGTGTGTACTTGCAGAGCGTGCCGGACATTGGCAAGTCGTGCTCCGACGGAGTCTTCTGCAATGGAGAGGAGACGTGTAACGCGAGCGGGCAGTGTGCCCCTGGTGCCGCAGTGGCCTGCAGCGGTGCTACCTTTGGCGGTATTCACCCTCAGTGTGGCCGTGCCTTCTGCAGCGAACAAGAGAAGGCCTGCAAGGCGTGTACCCTTGTGAAATTGCAGTCTTCCCCGAATCTAGAGAGGGTAATGCGTGCCCTGGCGCTAGGAACATGACTTGTCCTGCGCCAGACACTATCGTGTTCGCCGTAGTAGTCATGCTGACACAGTGTGCGCAGGGGTGTTCGAACCCACACTGATTTAGATGGCTACCGGCACTTCCGTTTTGGCTGCGTCTCTACGGCATCACTGCTTTCCAATTCCGGGTCTTACGGGGTCTGACCTCATGCTCTGGGGCCCAAATGAGAGTTGCACTTCGAGTGGCAGGACCTACGCAGTCCAGCGGGAATCATGCACAAGTCGAGGGGCATTACCATGACACATGCAACGTGGAATGCCCACATGCCCGGGTGGCGGCTGTCTCGCACACACCTCTGTCGCGGCACTGAGTAGACATGCAACGGCAGTGGCCGCTGTATCATCGGCCCCATGATAGCCCCATGGCCTATGCTGCATCAATTGACAGCTGTCACTAGGCACTCACAGGCGTACCTGAGGACCTGCACATTTATGGACTCATCTCACGCGTTGCAAGTCTGCAGGTTGACATCATTCCAGGCAACTGCGACGACGGGAACAAGTGCACTGTGGATGACACGTGCGACCCCTGGGACGGGGCCTGCGTCGGCGTCCCGAAGTCATGCGCGGGCTGCTCGAGTTGCAGCCCCGCGACCGGGGTGTGTGAGGACGGCTGCACTTCTTCGCAGACATGCACCGGCGGCGTGTGCGTTGGTGGCAGCCCGGCGGCCGCCAGCCCGGCGGCCCCGGCCACCGGCTGCGGCGCGCGCGTTTGCATCAACGGCGTATGCAACGAATACGCCGGCTGCTCCGCGTGCGAGGAGTGTGCGGACAATACATGCGTGGCAAAGGCATGCCCGCCGTGTGCTGTGTGCTCCGGTGGCGTGTGCGAGACGACATGTGCGGCCGGGCAGACCTGCGTCAATGGTGCCTGCACCAGCGCGGCTGCGACGAGTCAGCCGGGCGCCAGCGGCTGCGGCCCCCGCGTCTGCATCAACGGCGTGTGCACAGGTGGGGAGGAGGCATGTGGGGCATGTGAGGAATGCCAGAACGGCGCGTGTGTGGCTAAGGTGTGCCCGGCGTGCACGACGTGCGCTGGCGGCACCTGCGTGGCTGACTGTGCTGCGGGCCAAGTCTGCAGCGGAGGCGGCTGTGTTGCCGCGCCGACGCGGCCTGCTGGCTGCGGCGCCGTGATCTGCAGAAACGGCGTCTGCACGGACGACTGCGGAGACGTCACCGCTGCGGCCAACCCCGTGCCTTCACCGACACCACCTTCGTCAGGCTGCGGAGTTGTGACCTGCGTCAATGGTGTGTGCACGGATGACTGTGGCAACCCGGCCCCACCAGCCCCCTCCGGAACCCCTCCCCCCGCTGCGACCCCGGCTACACCGGTCCTGCCGGCCCCGACCCCCGTCCCCCAGCCACCGACCACACCATCCTCCGGCTGCGGTGTTGTCACCTGCATCAACGGCGTGTGCACAGATGACTGTGGCAACCCAGGCCCACCAGCCACCTCCGGACCCCCTTCTCCCACTCCCACACCAGCCCCTCTAGCACCATCCTCAGGCTGCGGTGTTGTCACCTGCATCAACGGCGTGTGCACAGATGACTGTGGCAACCCAGGCCCACCAGCCACCTCCGGACCCCCTTCTCCCACTCCCACACCAACCCCTCAAGCACCATCCTCAGGCTGCGGTGTTGTCACCTGCATCAACGGCGTGTGCACAGATGACTGTGGCAACCCAGGCCCACCAGCCACCTCCGGACCGCCCGTCCCCACTCCAACCCCGTCAACACCGGCCCCGCCGGTCCCCACCCCAGCCCCTCAGCCACCGTTGACACCAGTATCCGGCTGTGGAGTTGTGACCTGTGTGAATGGGGTTTGTTCTGACGATTGCGGTCAGACAGCCCCAGACCCACCGACCGCAGTCCTTCCTCCCCCGTTGCCACCCCCATCAGTTCCGGCGCTCCCAGCCCCCGTCCCCGCCGCACCGCAGCCGGTCCCGCCAGTCCCGGCTCCGTCCCCCCCACCCCCAACGCCACAGCCAGTACCAGAGGCTCCCGGGGGGTGTAGGTCGGTCGTCACTTGCACGAATGGTGTGTGCGCTGAAACATGCGGCGGCAGCCAGAACCCTCGGGGGAACGAGCCAGAACAGGTGGACCCTGTTCCGCCTCTGACACCCCCACCCCCAGCAGCCCCAACCTCGCCACCAGCTGCCACCCCCGCGCCTCCAGCAGCAGTGACCCCTCCACCCGCTCCGCCGGTAGTGGAAGCCATCCCCGCCCCTCCAGAAGTGGTCCAACCACCCTCCTCCCCACCCACTCCAGAGCCTGCCAGCGGGTGCAGGTCGGTTGTGACGTGCACCAACGGCATTTGCCTGGATAGCTGTGGAGGCGGCAGCCAGACGCCTCGAGAGAACGAGCCAGAACAGGTGAACCCTAACCCGCCTCTGGCACCACCTCCCTCAACCCCGCCGCCGCCTGTGGAAGACAGCCCCCCCCCTCCAGCACAGGTGACTCCTCCACCCACGCCACCAGCAGTGGAAGTGACTCCTCCAACCACGCCACCAGCGGTGGAAGTCACCCCCCCCCCCTCCAGCACAGGTGACTCCTCCACCCACGCCACCAGCAGTGGAAGTGACTCCTCCAACCACGCCACCAGCGGTGGAAGTCACCCCCCCCCCTCCAGCACAGGTGACTCCTCCACCCACGCCACCAGCAGTGGACGTGACTCCTCCAACCACGCCACCAGCGGTGGAAGTCACCCCCCCCCCCTCCAGCACAGGTGACTCCTCCACCCACGCCACCAGCAGTGGAAGTGACTCCTCCAACCACGCCACCAGTGGTGGAAATCACTCCCCCCCCTCCAGCACAGGTGACTCCTCCACCCACGCCACCAGCAGTGGAAGTGACTCCTCCGACCACGCCACCAGTGGTGGAAATCACTCCCCCCCCTCCAGCACAGGTGACTCCTCCACCCACGCCACCAGCAGTGGAAGTGACTCCTCCGACCACGCCACCAGTGGTGGAAGTCACTCCCCCCCCTCCAGCGGAGGTGACTCCTCCACCCACGCCACCAGCAGTGGAAGTGACTCCCCCACCCACGCCACCGGCGGTGGACGTCACCCCTCCCCCTCCAGCGGAGGTGACTCCCCCACCCACGCCACCAGCAGTGGAAGTCACCCCCCCCCCTCCGGCGGAAGTATCCCCACCACCCCCCTCACCCCCCACGCAAGGCCCTGCCACAGGGTGCAGAGGCATTGTGAGGTGCATTAATGGTGTGTGCACTGACGGGTGTGGCGACGCAACTGTTCCACCGCCACCGCCTGCTCTGCCAGGTCCTCCTCCGTCCCCCACAGTTAATCCACCACCACCGGTAGTGGAAACCACCCCACCGCCTCCTGTGGAAGTGGTTCCGCCGCCCGTGCCACCTCCTGTGGAAGTGACCCCCCCGCCCCCTGCAGAAGTGACCCCCCCTCCTCCTGTGGAAGTGGTTCCGCCGCCCGTGCCACCTCCTGTGGAAGTGATCCCCCCACCCCCTGCAGAAGTGACCCCCCCTCCTCCTGTGGAAGTGGTTCCGCCGCCCGTGCCACCTCCTGTGGAAGTGACCCCCCCGCCCCCTGCAGAAGTGACCCCCCCTCCTCCTGTGGAAGTGGTTCCGCCGCCCGTGCCACCTCCTGTGGAAGTGACCCCCCCACCCCCTGCAGAAGTGACCCCCCCTCCTCCTGTGGAAGTGGTTCCGCCGCCCGTGCCACCTCCTGTGGAAGTGACCCCCCCACCCCCTGCAGAAGTGACCCCCCCCTCCTCCTGTGGAAGTGGTTCCGCCGCCCGTGCCACCTCCTGTGGAAGTGATCCCCCCACCCCCTGCAGAAGTGACCCCCCCTCCTCCTGTGGAAGTGGTTCCGCCGCCCGTGCCACCTCCTGTGGAAGTGACCCCCCCCCCCCCCTGCAGAAGTGACCCCCCCTCCTCCTGTGGAAGTGGTTCCGCCGCCCGTGCCACCTCCTGTGGAAGTGACCCCCCCACCCCCTGCAGAAGTGACCCCCCCTCCTCCTGTGGAAGTGGTTCCGCCGCCCGTGCCACCTCCTGTGGAAGTGACCCCCCCACCCCCTGCAGAAGTGACCCCCCCTCCTCCTGTGGAAGTGGTTCCGCCGCCCGTGCCACCTCCTGTGGAAGTGACCCCCCCACCCCCTGCAGAAGTGACCCCCCCCCCCTCCTGTGGAAGTGGTTCCGCCGCCCGTGCCACCTCCTGTGGAAGTGACCCCCTCACCCCCTGCAGAAGTGACCCCCCCTCCCCCTTTCCCACCTCCAACAGTGGAAGTCACCCCGCCTCCTCCTGAGGAAGTGACTCCACCTCCTCCACCCCCACCCAACCTAGAGGTCGGTGGGTGCAGGCCCTCGGCGACTGGAGGCTGTGGCGGTGATCCAGAGACGTTACCCCCACCCCCTCCCGAGGTAACTCCCCAACTGCCACTGGAGGAGACACCCCCACCACCTCCCCCTGAGGTGACTCCCCCACCACCACTGGAGGAGACACCCCCAACGCCACCGGAGGAGACACCCCCACCACCTTCCCCTGAGGTGACTCCCCCACCGCCACCGGAGGAGACGCCCCCACCACCTCTCCCTGAGGAGACACCCCCGCCACCCCCTGATGTGACACCCCCGCCGCCCCCTCCCGAGGTGACACCCCCACCACCTCCTCCTGAGGTGACTCCCCCACCGCCACCGGAGGAGACGCCCCCACCACCCCCTGAGGAGACACCCCCACCAGCTTCCCCTGAGGTGACTCCCCCACCGCCGCCGGAGGAGACGCCCCCACCACCTCCCCCTGAGGAGACACCCCCGCCACCCCCTGATGTGACACCCCCGCCGCCCCCTCCCGAGGTGACACCCCCACCACCTCCTGAGGTGACTCCCCCACCTCCCCCTGAGGAGACACCCCCACCGCCGCCGGAGGAGACGCCCCCACCACCTCCCCCTGAGGAGACACCCCCGCCACCCCCTGATGTGACACCCCCGCCGCCCCCTCCCGAGGTGACACCCCCACCACCTCCTCCTGAGGTGACTCCCCCACCGCCACCGGAGGAGGCGCCCCCACCACCTCCCCCTGAGGAGACACCCCCGCCACCCCCTGATGTGACACCCCCGCCGCCCCCTCCCGAGGTGACACCCCCACCACCTGAGGTGACTCCCCCACCTCCCCCTGAGGAGACACCCCCACCGCCGCCGGAGGAGACGCCCCCACCACCTCCCCCTGAGGAGACACCCCCGCCACCCCCTGATGTGACACCCCCGCCGCCCCCTCCCGAGGTGACACCCCCACCACCTCCTCCTGAGGTGACTCCCCCACCGCCACCGGAGGAGACACCCCCACCGCCGCCGGAGGAGACGCCCCCGCCACCCCCTCCTGAGGTGACTCCGCCACCCCCTCCAGTGTCGCTGCCCCCACCTCCGCCACCCGAATGTGTCGTTGACGGCGATTGTGGAGGTTGCGAGACATGCACTGGTGGCTCCTGCGTCTCTGCCTGCAACGAATGCCAGGAATGCCAGAACGACGTGTGCGTGGTGCGCTCCCCTGATCCACTCCAGGTCATACAGTGAAAGAACCTTTGCCTGGAAATGCATGTGGCCGAACTGAGTTATTCACAGACATATCTTCGCATGCACTTTGTACTTTGACGTGGACAGATGCTGGAACATGCGCAGACCAATCGACGTGATGTCTCAGCTTTTAAGCCACCATACGCTGTCATTCTTCGGTTGCCCTCGCAATTGCTGTCACACGGTACCTGTTGCCTCTAATTAGAGGTTAACCCTGACTCGTCACGCCATGCGTTAGCCAGGGCCCCGATCATATGGAGCAAACCTGAATATTCATGTCCAGTTTCTGGGTGGTAGCCCTGGAAATGCTGCACCGTGACCCAACACTGGTACCTTGTGTAGGCCAATGCGGGTGCGGTGGGCTCACCGTGCGTTGGCCCGGGCGGCCTGGAAACGTGCAGCTGCTCGACCGAGGGCACCTGCGACTTCTGCCGTCAGGAATGCATCTTCTCGGGGGCCGTCCCAGGCGCCGACATCTTCCGCGGCTGTGCCGAGCTCGCCTCCAACGCGGCCCAGTCCAACTGCGGCGGCAGGTGCACCGAGCTGTGTCGCCAGAAGTGTGGCGGGACGGACACCTTCTCGCCGAGCGACTGCAGCAATGTGCGGGGAGCGACGTGCATGGGCGTGGTCTCGGCGTTTGATCCGAGCGACACGTTCACCGGCCCCTGCTGCCAATGCGAGGCTACCTGTTAGCGGACTGGGCGCTTCCCGCCGAAGTCATGAGCCACAGGTGCGGGGGGACCCTCTGGCCTACCACTGACGGGTCGCTCCCTGCATGCAACCGCAATTGCAAGCAGGCATGAACATGGTGAAACCAGCGCTGGTTGTGTGTATGTCATAATTATAATTAATGGACAGATCTACAGGCTGGGCATGCAACCGGTTCTCAGAATGCACTTGCAAACCCATTCACTGTTTCATGGAGGAGTGTGTGTATGTAGTTACAAGGGGCACAGGTCGGGCATCGAGCCGTTCCGCGGAATCCACTCGGGCATCCACTCACTCATCCATGGCACTAGGCCGGGCGCGAGCGCGTACCACAGCCCTGCCGGTGTTTCCAACAGTGTATGTGTGTAGGCACGTAGGTAGGTTTGCACTTGTCTGTGGCCATTCATATCTATCATCCAATGGCTGTGTGTATGTATATGGCCATATAATCCCATGCGTTAGGCGTTAGGACATATTGACAGCTCCAAATCCCGGGATTGAAAGGTGCGTCATGAGGTTCAACACAGTGCAGAAGCGTTGCAGATGCGAGGTTGATTTTGAGATCTAGATGTACATGTGTGAGCACTTGTCTCCTGTCGGTGGCGGATGTGGCCATCCAGCGGTATAGCGGCCATATCACCAGAGCATGCATGCGCAACACAGTGTCACAACGGTTGCAAGGTTCCTGTCATGTTTCACATGTGAGGGAGCTCCGGAGGAGTCCCCTTGCGGTGTCAACATGCATCACATACATGCATACCATAATGCAGGGTGGTTGTGCAGGGAGGACTTGATTGTCCAGGGAAGGCCATACCAGATCATCACCACCACAAAGCAGGCTCAGGATGTTGCGTGAGCACAGCTTCACGTACGTTGCTGCTGCAGCGAGGCGAAGACGCCTGCAGCTTGCTGCTGCAGCGAGGGTATCCGAAGGGGCAGGGCCGATGTACTGATTCTGGTGTGGCCATGGCTGTGGGAGCGGCGCCTGATCGGACCTTCTGGCTCATGGATCGGAACTATCCGGTCATCTCGTGTACATCTTGTTGGGGGCTCTGTTTTGTATCACACCCTGCGTGTACAAAGCGAGATCTATCTGGGAAGAGGAATGACGGCTGCTCATGCATGGCGTCCTCACCACGCATGGCACCAATAGCTCTGTCGATGACAAGCGTGCGGATGAATATACACTGGATGTTGCGTTTTACCCATCCCCCATTGAAGTAGTGCCGGACTGTGTAGCGGTAGCCTGGAATCTGTATGCAAAATCTGTGGCCAAGCCTCGTGAACTGCGCAAATCTTTTTTGAGCAGCTGCGGAAGGTCTACACGTACTGCTACGATCTTCGCTTCCTAATCATGGGTTGAGTCGAAGGCTTGCAAGGCACGCCGCCTCGTGGTCTACTAGTGATTTTTTTAATGCGTAGATAAGTGTAAATGTGTTATTGCTTTGCTCGTGTGTGGTACAACCGGAAATGTCGACGCCGATGCCTTAACGTGCTGCAGCACCAATGAAATGCTGCGGAATCGCCGCCCAGGTGGTTTGTAGTTGGGTGAAGGCAGCACTATGAGGATCAGCACGGCAGGTAGGTCCAAGTCCTATGCAGAACGGTACCGTGCGTTCCAAGGCCCTTCAGGGTGGAAGAGCAGCCGCAATGGGCCCATACCCATAGCACTTCTCAGGACTCATTCCTGCTCACAACTGTTCATGGCAACCTGAGGGAAGCACAGACACTCAAGCGTGCTTGTAACATAGATGCTGACACACTTGACAGCTTCTTCAAGTATGATGGGATTGCATCCACTGTGTCTCTGGGCTTGCGGCGAGTGTGCACACACTACCCCACAAGCAACCGGTGTAAAACGTGAAGGGGGCTTGTGGACACGAATGACATCATTGCGCCACCTCCTCCCCTACACAGCCATCCCGATGCCCCACAGTTCACCTTGAGAGGTATGCCAGCTTACATACAAGTTTGGCAGGGTCCAACTGGTGCAACCGAGATTGGGGACATAATCGCAACATGAGTCTTGTATGGTGAAGCCATTTGCTTCGAGGTGTCCGGGATGCGCAGACGGCATGCATTGGGCCCCGCTGGTAGGTTTGTCAGGAGAGGGCACCACATACGCACGCAGCTGCTGTCGAATGCACGATTCTGCATTGTGCCATGCGCAAATTCTAGAAGCTTCGGCACACCCTGCTGCCTTGTACTTGTCCTTGTGTGTCAGACATGCTCATGGGGCGTGCACGCCGGATCTCGTGGCTGTCGGTTACGTACGCTGCAGGTACATGTTGCCAAACAACACCGCAACTTTTCTCACTGCAGAATCGGCGCAGGCACCGGCTACTCCTGTCTACTGCCCAAAAACACACCTAAAGCCGGCAGCAGACACAGCATTCTGCTAGTTGGCTCGTGCCGGGGGTGTGAGTGGGGGCTGCAATATGCATGCAGCCGCTGCATAGGCAGCTGGCATGGCCCAACATGGGGCAGCCGCGGGCCCTCATGCACAGCGCCCCAGTGGCCACAGCTTGGTGGCCATCACGGTGAAAAACCCTAGCAACGCAGCACTGCTCACACAAACGGCGGCTGTTCTCGGTGCTCTGACCGTGTCGCTCACACGACCCAACTCGGGGGCACTGCCCCCCCCAGGCTGCTTCTAAACACCGATCCACCGCAATGGTGGCCCGGCTCCATATCGCTTAAATATACACCATGCATGCGAACACTTGCATGCTTCGCAGTGCCCAGCACACAGCACGCATAGCATGAGATGAAAAACAGGCGTGCAGGCCGCCACTGATTCATGCCCCCACTGGCCACAGTCCCAGGTCACATCGGTTCCTGTGACGGGGCGTGCCTTGGGCAGCAACAGCATCACCTCGGACGAGTCATCTGCAACCACCGGGCCGCCGAAACGCTGACAGCGTGGCAGACTTCATTGCTTAGAGGTGGCAGCAGGCAGCATCATATCCATCTAGAGGGCCATTCCAGAAATCTGGAGTCCATGCACCCCGCCCAAAAACGCATCAGCATCGGCCGCACACATGCCCCATGCACGCACACGTTCATGCATCTCCTCCCGTATCGGTGAATCTCAAACAACAAAATGGAGTCACAAAATGGAGCGCCCTGGCAACCCGAGGAACCCTGAGGGTGTGAACATTCCATCCTACTCATAGCACACAGCGCACAGCACGCCCACCCAGCGCACGCTGCGCGCGCCTACATTCCCCCGAAATACGCGAGCATTCTTTTGTACAAGTCTGACTCCTTGAACTGCTGCACATGCCACGCCTGTAGCCACTCCGCACCGGCACAGTCATCCGCCGCGACCGCCTCCACCGTCGCGAAGTAGGCCTCCATGATGTCGAAGTAGCTCTTTGACGGTGCGGCAATCGGCAGCCGGCCGAGTGAGTCAGCGGAGACATCCGCGAGCCTGACGACCTCCGGGGCACGCCGCGCCTCGAATTCACGCTGGGCCTCCTCGTGCGCGCGAACATAGAATACATTCGGCATCGCGCGTGCATCAAATTCGTCCCCCGCCTCCTGACCGCGGGGCCCCCCGCCATCTGCCTCGGCGGCCGAGGCAGCGCGCCCGGTAAACACGGTGCGTGGGAGGCGACGCTCACCCCACCCCCCGACGGCCCCGTCCGCTTCCCCCGACCCCCGCCGCACGGCACGCGCAGGCAGCCGCCGCTGCGGCGGGTCCGCCCGCCTCCGCGCGGAGTCCGTTGACCCCGTACCCACTTTCGGACACTCCGCACGCCGCGTATTCGCCTCGTCCTCCGACAGCAGATCCCGCACCGGCTGCGTGCCCCGCGCCGCGCTCCGCGTCCTCTGCCGAGTTGGCGCCGCCTTCGGCGCCGGGGAACGCGGCGGAGCCTCCCCCGTCTTCCCGACCCAGTCCGGCACACCCCCGGCTGTTCGCCCCTTCCACTCGGTCGGGGACTTGAATCCAGGGGAGCGGCCCCAGGACCCCTCACGCGTCATCGCGGGTGAGAGCCGCAGACTCACCTTGGACCCCGACGCGGTCCCCACCGGTGACGTCCGCCCGCCCCTCGTAGCCACAGACTCACTAGAGTTGCTGATGCCCCGGAGCACTTCCCTGCGCGTCGGGCCAACGACGCGCCCGGCGCCGCTCAACCCCCCTCTCTGGCTCGGCTTCTGGAGCCGCTCCGGAACGCCAAAGTCGTTTTCCAAGCAGCACTCGCCAATGCGGAGCGGGTGCGTGGCGCGCTTGCCGAGGGGCACGCCGGCGGCGTGGCCGCCGCGGCGCGTGGACACAGCAGTACCAGCCCCACGGTTCGCGGGCCCAGAGCCCCTTACACGTGTCGTGCGTTTTGGGCATGGGCGCGCCGCCGGCGGCCCCCGGCCGCGGCCAAGTGCGACCGACGTGTCCGCGTCGGGCTGGAAGACCGCCTTCCCGGCAGCTGCCAACCCCCCTTCAACGCGCATACCTTTGCCAAAGCCCGAGCCTCCAGCCACAGGCCGCATTTCGGGCTCCACACCGGCCTGACTTGCATCCCTGGGTTGTGTCCGTTTGGTCCCCTTGACCCCCATCGCGCTATCGTCATCTCGGCAGCACGACATCCCCTTGCGGCGCATGCCCACGACGTTCTGTCTCGAGGGCTGTGATGCGCTGTAGACGTCGCCGCATGCATGTGTAGAGTCTGGCTCCTCCGCGGCTGGGCCAGCGCCCCGGACCCGCTCATGCATCGCCGCCCCCGTCCCCAGCCGCCCGCCACGCCTGCTGCGGCCGGGTCCACCTCGCATTCCCCTGACCGGCTGACACGTGTCCACAGGCGTGCTGAAATCATCGGTGACCGGACTGTCAGCCCGTACGTTGCGCGCGGCAACAGGTGGCGAGGGGGAAACCGTAGCCGCGCGGCCGGGCGCAGGCGCCGGCGTGCCATGCTGCGGCTCCACTGCGGCTGCCGGCACCGGCACGGCGGCGGCGGCGATGCGGAGGTCGCCCTCTAGCAGCGCCTGTAGCTGCGTTGCAGGCGGGGCGTGTGCGGGGGTGTCCGGGATCCGGACCGCATCGCCGCTAGCCAGAGCAGCCTGGACCTCCGCCATGCGGAGGTACACCGCCCGCGTGGCGTAGGCGTCCAGCGCAGCGTACTCGACCATCCTGCACGCCCTCAACAGTCAACCTCATCGCGCGCTTCCACAGACCCGAATACCCGTCATCAACACCACCTCAGCCCTTCCAATGCCTCCACCGCCTCGTTGCAGACAAGCACAAGGCATGATACACACACACACAACACAGAGCACGGGTGCCTTCAAACCCTAATCAGACAAGATAGGCAGTGCAGATTTTGTAGCGCAACCACTGTACAGGACGCCTAAGCTACGGCATGGCACACACAAGTAGAGCCGTGGTGGCCTCCATGGCGGCACCACAGCTCAGGCAATCTCTGCACGTTCGTCACAAGCGCACCCACATGCACCGCTCCAGACACGTTGCACGAAATGGCAGACTGCAGCATGCACAGCACACGAGCTCACACACACACACACACACACACACACACACACACACACACACACACACACACACACACACACACACACACACACACACACACACACACACACACACACACACACGTGGCACGAGGAAGACCAGCACTAGGGCATTGCAATCGCGTTCTCATCGACCCCACGACCCTGTGACCGTAAAACACTGTGAAAAGCTCCGTGACTGTGCAAGAAGAAACAACAGTGTACGGAGAGTGTGGTGAGCAAGGGCAAGGGCGCACTCGTCGGAGAGGGCCGGGGCCTGCCAGTCGGCGCACTGCTCGCCCTTGGCAAGCCGCCGTTGTAGCAGCGAGGCTGTGAGAGCCTGCAGGCCGAGCTTCTGCATCTTGAGGCCCTCCGCCGCCTCCTGCACCCCCGGGCACGCAACGGTCGCAACGTACGTCATGGAGGCGTTCATGGGGGAAAGACAGCTGTTGCCGAGACGCTGCGGCATCGCATGGCGCATAGCATGTAACCCAGAGGTTTCTGACTTCCACCAAGGGGGATTTACTTGGGAATGTTCACCAAAAGTGGCGGATGCGGCTCGCGTGTGGTAGGCTGCGGCAGCGCAAACCGGCTCTGACACTTTGCCTATGGCGCCGCGTGCATCGCAGCTTCAGACGCAGGTGCCGGCGCGAATGGGAGCAGTGCTGACATGTGTGAAACGCTGCGCCCGGTCAGGGCCGGGTGGGGTGCTTACATGTCCAGCCATGTCCGCGCATGCATGCATGCTTGTATGGCCCAAGACCATGAAGCCGTCGATTTACGCACGGCTGCGCGCAAACATGCGTGTTCGGTTGTCGGGCCTGACCCCGTAGGAAAATCCGAATATTTTGGATCGATCTCTGAATGGCAGCCCTAGAAACGCACTTCAAGACGACCCAACAGTGGCAAATACCACCCGGATCACGCATCCCTCATCTCTGCGCACCAAAGCAGCTTGACAAGAGAACGAAACACGCAAAGAGGTGCAAGCGACGCGTCTCGGAGCGCACCTTGATGTCCACAACGTTCTGGAAGTCGCACTCCGGCATCACCTGCCGCAGCCGCCGCACGTCCTCCGCGCACTGCAGCCCCACCTTCCGGACAGCCGTGCACTCGAACACGGCGCGCGCGCACGCCACTCCCGCCGCGCACGCCGCCCGCTCCGCAGCCCCTGCCCGGCCCAGCACACTGCGGCCGAGAGCGGTCACATTGATCACTACATTGGCATGCTCCGAGGACAGCTGAAGCACCGCAACGGGGACGTCGGGGGTTTTGACAGCCGGGCCCCCGAGCTCGGTGCTGCGGCTAGAGGTGCTGTAGCCGTAGCGGCGCCCCTGCGGCCGCCACTCCACGTCAAACCCTATCACCGGGAGCTCGTCGGATTCGCCTGGATCGCCCCGCCCTGGCCCGACGTCAGGTATCCCGTCTGGGAAGAGCAGATGCATGAGCGCATCATATGACGCATAGTCCCGCGCACTGTCGTCGCCATGGCCGCGGGTCGGCAGGTCGGCCGCGGAGGAGATGTGGTGTAGGGGCACGCCGGCGGGCAGCGTGAGGCGTTCAAACTGCGCGATCCACGTGCCCGGGACTCCTAAGGGAATGCTCTCCGGGTCTGAGGTGCCTGCACAGGTTGGAGCGGTGACCAGTGTTGGGTCGTTGGGCCCAATCACATAGAACAACTCGGAATATTCAGGTCTAATTTGTGGTCGGCAGCCCCAACAATGGTGCAATGCGACCCAACACTGCTGGTGACGAGGGTGCTGTGCAGCCGGATGTGGTGGCTGTGGTGCAACCCACCTCTACGTTCTCCCACGTGGCAGCAGGTGTTGGTACATGGTCACAGGCCATTGGGCACCATGCCAGCTCCACATGCATGAGGGGTTGCAGCAGAGACGCCCGAGTTTACATCAGCCACACGCATGACCACAATGACATCAACGCCTTCGCAGATGCATTGAAGAGCTGTACCACACAGTCAGACCTCCTCCTACAGCCCTCCTCCTACAGCGGAGGGGCCCCCCTAACAGGTACCGGCAGTTTCCGATAGGTTCCCCAGCCCACCCCTCCTGCAGTTTCCGACAGTTTCCGGAGGCTTGTTTCTGACAACTCTCAATGGCCTGGCCGAGCAATTTGCCCAGTGCCCTGGCTCATGCAAAGCCTGGGGTTGTTGGATTTGTCAGGCAATGCCTCCAGGTTCACTGCAGCCTAGGGTCACTACTTGTGGGTCCAATGGGTTGAGGACGGATTAAAAGCTACCCCTTCCGTTTCAGGAGGTCATGGGTTCGATTCTGCGTGCGCTTTGAGGAATCGAAACAGCCGTACGTGACCACCACCACCTCGCTTAGCACAGGAGAAGGCCCTGCGAGTTGCATACGGTCGTCTGAGGGGGGTTTTCAGGTGGTTTACCCCTTCGGCATATGGTCCCGTTGTCCACCTCCACTCGGAGTTGTCAATGACCAATAGGATACGGCTCAGTAAATTCAGATTTACTTTACTTTACTACTGCGCTGATTTAAATGCATGGTATAAATCCCATCCCAGGAGGTCAGAGAACTCAAGGGGATGCTACACAGTTGCACTGTACCGCACACACCACAACACAACCTCTGCCATCATATGCACGGACACATCAGCGTCACACAATGTCCAATAGGATACAGCTCAGTAAATTTAGATTTACTTCACTGTACAGAGGCTAACATATGGGCTCCGCATGGCCTACATGGCCTGCTTTATGTACTAACAAATTTGCTCAATTTGATAGTACACCAGAGGTCCTTTAGGTCCCTTAGGTCCCTCGTCAGAATACAAGAGGACAGAATACAAGAGGTCGCGCTTTACGCTTGGTGTGTGTGATGGCCTTCGGCCACAATGTTGGTCATGGTGTCCAACTGGTGGTGACGATGGCTACCCTGTGCAGCCTCGGCTATTGTGATCTGCTTGCGTGCCTACCATTGCATGTGGACCTGCCAGGTCAGCAGAACACGGCTACCACCCCCAGCAGATAGCACAGAATGGTACCAGCTGTTTGGAATAACACATATGACTCAGCAGTTCTTTTCTGCCTATAAATTACGTGGATCTCGAGAAGAGGCCAACATGGTTGCATCTCAGCACACAAACAGGGCGCCAGCATCGAGCGCGAGACTAAGGGGTGCATATGTAGCTATAGCTGGCGTTGACGCTGGTGCCTGGCGTCCTCAAGGATCAGCGGCGCTGGAACAGCGCGCGCCTGACCAATGCGCGCCGGTGGCCACGTCGCTCACGGCCAGGGCACGCAGCGATCGAACGCCAGCGGCCGTGAGATATACTCCCACAGATTTTCACAGGCTCGCATGATACATCGGCGCTTGCGGAAGACAGAACGTCGCGAGGACGTCCGGGACGGATCAATATTGATTAATGATTAATGGCGGGAGCACAGCGCCCCAGCGCACGATGCACCAACCGTACCCGAGCCGGCCGCCGACGCCACGTCGGCGTGCCATCGCTGGGTGCCAGAAGGGGCCACAACTGGCTCCGCGTGGTGATGGCGCACGGCCGGTGCTACTCTACATATAAGGACATCGAGCACACAGACCTGGGGACTGTGTGCTCCAGCACATGGATAGAGGGATGGTCTCAGCCTCCGTCTCGGGCGCAAGGTCCGCGGTCGACGTGGTCGCAGCGGCGTCCCACTGACCAGTCGAACAGGTGCACGTGACCGGAGGTGCACATTGCGAATTGCAAACCGCTGGACGCCTGGCAACAAGCGGCCGCGGTTGCTCCGAGACGTGCAGCATCCCGGCGAAACTGGTCGTGCGTTGTTAAAGGTTCGGCTGTGGTCACTGGAAGTGCGGCACTTGTGTGGACTTGGGTCGCACCGAGGCATTTAGAGGCAAAATCCAGCGGGACTGCAGACAAGCCGGCCGACGGCACACGCGCAGGGAGACCTAGAGGCGGAAGACTCGCATCGTGTGGCCATGGTGTCAGAGCATGCATCTTCTCGCTCCCACAGACAGGGAACAACCACCAAGCACCGACAAGCCAACGCAGTGAGAATGGAGGGGGGGGATGGAGCTGAGAGCGTGTTTCACTGTACGCATGTCTGCAGCCCTGTCGTGCGTGCGCTCAGGACGGACATGCATGCATTAGCATCGGCGTCGCACCGGTCGCCATCCACGCTGAAGGTGCGTACATGGCGTAATGCGCTGACGGCCGACACTCGAGCATCCTCACAAAGGCGTTCATCGTGCCCGCCGTTCAATGCCCTTCAACGCGCTATGTAAGAACGCATCACGAAGCGTAGATCATGAGTGCTACAGCAGAGCAAACGGGTTCAGACCAAACACAGCTGCCTAGGAAACTTGTTCGAACTGGTGTTCGCACTACAGCAGCGCCCCACGCACCCCCCTGCCTGCACCTGCGTATTTGTGTTTCATGGACAAAGCCGGAGTGGCCGATAGACCCGCTATGGTGTTTGGTGGTGTACAGCACGCCCGTGTTTGTGTGTATGCATGGCCGCGGATCCAGCGGTGACACCTGCCTCTCCGGCTTTGTCCTTGCAACACGCCCTCTCATCTGCCTCTCATCTGCCTCTCATCTGCCTCGCCGCCGTCAGGACGAAGCTTCAAGGTTGTAACACACACATATACACCCCTGAGTGCAGCCCTGAGTGCGGAGGGACAGGGACCTGACGCCCCACATCATGCCACCCCTGATCAAGTGACATGACAAGCCCAGACTTGTGGTAAAAATGCCGCACAGATCACAAGCATGCAAGCATGCACACCCATCGCAACATCGTGGTTCATAGCAGACACACGTGCAGTGAACATCTCGCATCTCGCACACGAGGGGCGGAGGGGCGGGGTGGCGATGGGTGTGTAATTAATAAACATTAACAAACACTGAAACCAAGGACCACTGTGTGTATGTCGATGTTGATTCGGATGAGATTCGGACCCAGTTTTTGTTTTCTCCCGGACACTCTTTTGTAAATAGAACTTACAAGGACCGTGGCACAAGGACCGTGGCTGCGCGAGATCTCTTGTTCAGACAGTTCGGGCGCCACAGAAAATACCAGCCTCATGCATGGCCCCACTGCAAATTCCGAGGCCGCCCGGACCGACGGGACCGACCGCCTCTGAACGCATACCCTACCCCCCCCGCCCGCACCTCAGACTCAGACAAGCACACCGATGAGATTCGGTTTTGGTGTTTGTCTTCTCCCATTCACTCTTTTGGAAAAGACAAGCACACCGAACGCAGTCCACCAAGGCTCTTGAGACACAGCCGAAGATGCAGGATGGACTGCGGGGTCTGCACAAGCGCCGCAATGACCAATGACCTGACCCGCCCCGCGTCACAAGCACCCGCATGCATGCCGTTGCGTGAACCCGGAAGCCAGGGCGGAGCTGCGGTCGTGAGAAAACACCTGAGAAAACACCAGAAAACACCGGAGAGCGGAGAGCGCACCTCCGTGGCTCCACTCGATGCACGGCGGGCACACGGCCTCGGTCGGCAAGCCCGTGTATCGGTCCATGAAGCCTTCGTCGCACAGCCGCTGCAGCAGATTCCTTGTGGCACCTTCTCTAGCTTCCTGCTCACGTTGCACCTCCCGCTCAGTCTAAACCAAGGCTGATCCTTTGTAACAGAAAGACCGAAAAGACCAAAAAGACCGAATGCTCAAAGCCTTGCAACGAACACAAAGGACTGGTTTCTTTTATCACAGCGCACTTTCAGTTCAAATCAGTTCAGATTCAAATTCAGATGCAACATTGAACTTCATTTTACGGAGAAGGCGGGCTGCAGACCCAGAACCAGAGCCCCAAACTTGACGGAGATTCTTCGATTCTGCCTTGTAAGACATAGACACCCGTGTGTGAATGCACGCTGAGCATCAACCTAGAAAATAATTTTTATTTTATTTTTAAATATATATAAATTGCAGAGGTGGCTGTGCACAGGAGGTGGCTGTGGTGGCCATTTGCATGCAGCACATGCATCAGCCCTGCATCAAGCCAGATACACATGCCACACACGCCAGCAGCAGGAGGTGAGTGCAGCCTCTGTGACCAGTGGCGTTGGTGTGCCCGCTGGTGTGCTTGTGAGCAGTGTTGGCTTGCCGGGCCCGATCATATGTAACAATTCCTAATATTCAGGTCTAATTTCCGGGTGGCAGCCCTGGAAATGCTGCAAAGCGACCCGACGCTGCTCGTGAGCTGCCCCGGCGGTGCTACTGCCCTCTCCGACTTTGCCCTTGTAACACGCATGCAACACTCATGCTGACATGCTCACGGGTGCCTGTCATGTGAGTGTGGGCTGCACCGTGTAGCCAGAGTCTATTCTCTGGAGTAGTCTAGGCCGTGCAGGTGCATGAGGGTGTGGTGTTGGTGGGGCATCATGGTAAAGTGGTTATCAATTTACAACACGGCATATGTGGTCCCCTCGCAGTTGTCAATGTCCAATCGGATACGGCTCAGTAAATTCAGATCACCATGACTTTACTTTACCAGATTCACTTTACTTTATCTCCCATTGCATTGTAGAGAGCATTCCAATGCATGCCATGGATGCAGTATCAGGACTCACTTGGCCCCTGCTGGTACACAATGGTACAGTACCTACATCCAGCACCTGCCTCTCCAACATAGTTGGACTGGCCACAAACAAAGGCTACCTGCCTCCCAGCCTCCCACACCTGCCTCTTGTAACACAAACACAGGGGAAGTTACTGACTCGGATTGAGACATGTCAAACATGGAGAGGCACCAGCAGGCACGATTGTGCAGGGACCTCTGTCAAGGCATGCATGCATGATGCAGGCAGCACCTTGGTCCTAGGTGCGACATCGGCTGCCCTGCATTTGCAGGCAGTGCTGATGTGATGGGGAAAGTGTGAGGTGTGCGTTGGTTGGCCCGACGACAGAGGCAGGTTGAACTGCAACATCTGCTGAAGAACAGGGTCATGGGGTGAGTGCTAGTGTGTTCCAGTGCTATGCATGCGATGTGCCTGCTTGTATGTAACTTTATGTAACTACAAAGGACAGAGGCCAGGCACGCGCTTGTTCTCAGAATCAATTCTCCAAAGTAGTCATTCATGGCACTAGGTCAGGCACGAGCACGCACCACAGGCCTGCCAATTGTATGTGGTTACAAAGGACCCAGGCTGGCATCGAGCAACGGTATGTGGTTACGAAGGACAGACGTTTCATTTGATTGTATGTGCGTATGTACACTGCATATATATACTAGACTCCATGCCCGGCTCTGTCCTTTGTAACTACATGTGGTTTCGAAGGACAGCGGTTGCTCAGAATGAACTTGCAAATCCAATCATTCAACAGTTCGTGCACACCCACTACAGGGAAGTGCACTGCACATGAGAAACTACAAAAGCACCGTCATATATATACATGTGTATATGTACGTGTGTGTAGTTACAAAGGACAGAGGCCGGGCAGCGAGCCGTTGCCAGGAACACACACATGTGTATATGTACGTGTATGTAGTTACAAAGGACAGAGGCCGGGCAGCGAGCCGTTGCCAGGAATACACACGCAAATCCACTCACGCAGCCATGGCACTAGGCCGGGCACGAGCTAGGCATGGCACTAGGCCGGGCACGATGTACGTGTATGTAGTTACAAAGGACAGAGGCCGGGCATCGAGCCATCGCTAGGAACTCACACGCAAATCCACCCATTCACCAGGTCAGTGCACGCCCACTACGGGCAAGTGCACTGCACATGAGAAACGTCAAAAGCGTCGTCACAATTAGAAAAAACACAGGCATCCAGCTTCACAAGGAAGCAGCTAGTCATCAACCACTACGTGTATGTATGTATGTTTGTATGTACGTTTGACGGGCATTGACAGTTCCAAAACCTGGGATCCCAGGTCCGGACCAAACGAGGCGTCCAAGCTACATGCTGCCATCCAAGTCACACACTGCCACTGACTAATCATTCTATTTTCTCTTGCCTTAAGATACCTCAGGTGGTTCATTCATTCTTATCGTAGCTTGATTCATAACATCTTGGAAATGATCATTGGCTGGAGAGGATTTCAGTTGGACACTCTTAGAGGAGTTCAGTTGGTCTTGCAAAACATAGGACATGCCCTACCCTGTCCCATGTTCAGGCACAAAGCGACACCGTGTGGCAAAAGTGACACGGTTGTCGCATTATGTACAGATGCAATTTACAGATGTAAAGTAAAGTAAAGTAAATCTGAATTTACTGAGCCGTATCCCATTGGACATTGACAACTCCGAGTTAACGGGACCCCTTATGAAGAGGTAAACCACCTGGAAACCCCCCTCAGACGACCGTACGTAACTCACAGGGCCTCCTCCTGTGCTGAGCGAGGTGGAACTCACAGGGCCTCCTCCTGTGCTGAGCGAGGTCACGTCCCCAAAGCGCACGCAGAATCGAACCCATGACCTCACCTCCTGAAACGAAGGGGGTAGCTTTTAATCCGTCCTCGACCCATTGGATGTGTGCCCGGGCATAGAAAACAACACAGCAACAGACTCTTGAATCCAGTTTTTTTTTTTCAGTCATGCCCACAGGCACGCTGCAGCAGCGCACGTATGCATACGTGTGTGTGGTCCACACGTGTGTGGTCGGATCGGGTTATCTAGGGTTGTATGCAGATGGGACTACTCATGGACGTGTGAGCCGCCATGTGTGAGTCCATGTGTGAGGCCGACGTCCAACAGCATGGCCATCCAAACGTCCTCGCAGCCAGAGTACCTGAGAAGGCTTGAGATCTCAAGCCGACTCGAGTGGCTGAGAATTCTCAAGGTTTGAGACTGTAGGGACACAGCGTTAGTGTGATGCAGTGTTGGGCAACGTTGCCGGGCCCGATCACGATAACAATTCCGAATGTTCACGTCTAATTCCTGGGTGGCAGCCCTGGACACGCTGCAAGCGACCCAACACCGGTGTGATGATGTTGTGCTTGCACAGCGTCACCGCCCTCTGTCCTCTGCCTGAATGTGGCGTTGTAGCACATGCTGTAAAACATGCGAGCTACGCCCACCCAGTGGGTACTGGCCCGGCCGGCACGTGTGAAGCATAAAGCATATCTCTTAGATCGAGATACTTTCGATTTGTAGTGAGATTTCCCAGCTGTACGCTGGACTTGACAGAGCAGGGTTACGGAGTTCCGCAAAGCAGTGTGCTACACCACTGCTGCCCACCCCCTGATTGAAGACCCCAAGGCTGAAGCGTCCACATGCTGTTGATGGATTCGTCAGCACAGCTCGACAGTATAAAAGCTGCCCCTTCCGTGTCAGGAGGTCGTGGGTTCGATTCTGCGTGCGCTTTGGGGAATCGAAACGGCCGTACATGACCACCTCGCTTGGCACAGGAGGAGGCCCTGTGAGTTGCGTACGGTCGTCTGAGGGGGGTTTCTAGGTGGTTTACCCCTTCGGCATATTTAGACTCGGAGTTGTCAATGTCCAATAGGATACGGCTCAGTAAATTCAGATTTACTTTACTTTACTGCTGGAATTGCGCTAGCAGACAGCGGCTAAACATGGCCATGAGGTTGTGGAGGTCGGCTGGCTCGATACCAAAACAATGAGATGAAAGGATTGGTGGTGGAAACAGATGCAGTCAAGACCGCTCACAGGCCACCTTGAGGGGCAGTCAGAGCAGTACAGCATCAGGCTGTAATGTTGCAGGCCTCCATCCAAGGTGAGAGGTGTGATGCAACACCTGCAGGGCGATGGCTCATCAGCATGCTCTGCGGATCGCCACCTGCAGGACCAGGGGGAGAAGTGGCTGCAGGTGTGCTCCCCCAGGCCTCGCGGCACGCCCCTTCCACCCCTATCCGCCCACGGCATGTGTGAGCGTGTGTGTACTTACAAAGCACAGAGGCCCAACATGCGACCGATTCTCGGAATCCAAACCTATTCACTCATTCATGGCACTGGGCCGGGCACGAGCTCGCACCACAGCCCTAGCTATGTTGTGTATGTAGTCACAAAGGACAGAGGCCGGGGATGGAGCCGTTTCTCGGAATCCACTCGCAAATCCACTCACTCATTCATGGCACTACTGTGTATGTATGTATGATGGCACAGCGTTCTCCGCAGGAACATTGGCTCCAAAACTTGGGCACGTGTGTATCTGTATCTGTGCCTGTGCCTGTGTCTGGGGGGGGGGGGGGGGGGGGGGGGGGGGGGGGGGGGGGGATGCATGCAGTTGGTGTGTACGTTGCTGTCCTTGCTTACAGGGCACGATGGTTGCCCTCGATGGTTGCCCTCGTGGCGGTGTAGAGCGGCTCATGTAAAGTAAAGTAGATCTGAATTGACCGAGCCATATCCTGAAGAGGACATTGACAAATCCGAATCAACGGCACCACATGTGCCTTGGGGATGTCCTGAGATGGGTGATGGCCGCCGCCAGTGGCGGTGACGCGCATGATTGTGCTGCATTATTGGGAATATTCCTGTACCTGCCGTTCCAATCACACCCATGTGGCCTGTTTGCAAGGCAATGGTTTGAGCGTAGCATGCCGCGACCTAATAACGACCCCCTCCTGAGATAGTTCATGGACTCGCAAAAAAAGTTCCAACATTGTAACTTTTGCCTGCGGCAATTCAAAAAGTCAAAGCGAGTGTGAAATTCTGAGTGGCTAAGGGGTCCTAGAGCGGCCGTGAGTGCTCACTTCGACACGCCCGAGCGGAGGCCGTGCGCAAGTGGCCGATGAATGTAATCAGGAGCTTTGCCGATTTGGCATGTGGTGCTGAACTGCCGAGCTTCAAGGTCTGACAAGAGCATGGCAAGGGAGTGGTTATTTTACCCTGTGTCACCAGCGAACCACATGGACCTGCGCATGCATGGGCAGCCCTGACCAGGTAGTCGGCATAGCTACGCTGTGCAGACTGCCTGGCTTGCTGGCCTCCATCCGAGGCGGACGGCACGCCTGCGCTCCTACTTCCCGCACACAGCATACACAGCATGCACAGCACGCGCAGCGTGCACAGCGTGGCCCCCCAAGACGAGCGCAGTGTGGGGCTGGGTATGGGAGGGGTGTGGCAATCCAGTGGTATAGCGGCCATATCACTAGATTGCCACAAGGGGAGATGATGAAAGAACACCGCCCCTCCCAGGCAATGTGGAAAGCACGCAATGTCGGGCATGCATTCGGCTGGCGGGCGTCCTCGGGTGGTGCTGCAAACAGCGCCTGCTAGGAATGGGCCTCAGGGACATTCAGGGATGGGGGAACAGTGTAAGCAGGGCTCGCCTGTGTGACACTCCACTCCACGTGTAGAGGCAATGTTGAGTACATGCGCCTCTGCTGAGCTGCGAGGTTGGGGGAACTCAAGGTGTGTGAGAGGGTACATCTGACCATCTGACCGCCTAGGCTACAGCTGTGCCGGTCAGTTGTCCCCTGTTGATGCCAGAGGAGGTTGCAGGGGGAAGTTGCTGTGCACAGGGGTAAAGGTAATTGCTGTTGGCATTGCAGTTGTATGGGGCTCACTGTCTCATTTCTGATTACAGTCCAGTGCGTGTATGCATCCGGGAGTGGCCAAGGAGAGTGGCTAGGTGCGCAAATGCTACCAAGCAGATGTCACCAGAACCAGAAAGACAGCATGACAGAGGTTGCCATTCTGCACTGATGCCTGTTGCATTGGATGAGGTCACCAGCTGCGCATGCGTTGCACTGTGAAAACACATCAGGATTTGCATTTGAGGGGGGGCAATGCTGCTGCAGCCAGTTGCATCGCAACTTTTCCAGCAATGTAATGTAAGCATTGTGGATGTAATGTGGGTGTAATATACTGTTGTGGATGTAATACAATGTAGAGGCATGTAATGTATATGCATATGATCA
Source organism: Ulva prolifera (assembly GCA_023078555.1). Taxonomy (NCBI): domain Eukaryota; kingdom Viridiplantae; phylum Chlorophyta; class Ulvophyceae; order Ulvales; family Ulvaceae; genus Ulva; species Ulva prolifera. Next base: position 11,257,904 of record CM041196.1, read on the forward strand.
GGCCTGACATCTGACCGCAGCAATTTTTGCTGTGTATGTTCATTGTTGCATGTAATACCCACTCACTCTTCTGCAAGACACATGGCTGTTCTGGGGAACTGCAATGCATGAGGAGGATTACCACCGCGTGAACATCATGTGATTCAGCAGCCTTGTATTTTGTGATGAACAGACAATGCAGAAATGAGAAGTAAACAAGACAGCTCATGCTGGCACTAATCATAAGCCAATCACCCAATGAGCGAGAAACAGTCATTTCTGTGGTCCATGAACGCCACACCAACGAAGCACGTGCTGATTGCTGATTACCATGCTGGTGCTGGTGCTGGTGCTGGTGCTGGTGCTGGTGCTGGTGCTGGGGTTTACAGTGACAGTGACAGTGACTTTGACAGTGACCCTGCCCTCCATGCACACCCAGTGTGTTCGTTGGAGAGTCACCAACTCTCCGTTGGTGACTCTCCGTTGGTGACTCTCCCGGGTGCAGATTTTCGAATCGTTTGCCATGGCTGTGCTCGACGCATGGGAATCCGAACCGTTCGTCTGTTCTGATGGCCACGCAGCGCTGTGAACGAGGACACTTAAATGCGCAAACAAGGCCCATCGACGAGGGCGTCACCGCGACGTAACCCCGCGGCCCCGTCAACCCTTTCAGCACCATGCATGGAGTTTTAATCATCCGATCCGCCGAACACCGGTCCTCTCGACGCTCCGCGCTGCCCACTGGTCGTGGGCCCTATCGAGGCGAGACACGATTCGTGTCACACGAACCGTCACCACACTGAGCACGGATGGAAACAGCCATGGCAGTTCGAGCAACCCTCGACAGACAAGACGAACCACGGGGACGTACACGTACATACATACGTAGATCAATCGCGAGCAGGGAGTGCTGGGATACAGATCGCGATGGAGCTCGAGGCAGGCCCCGTCTCAGAGCCGAGGCCGCGGCGCACCGATCGGATGCGGTACGCCGAGAATCGCCCACGCGTTGCAGAGGGGCGGGGCAGCATGCTGCCCCGCACACAGCAGCTATAGTGTGCAGGAGCCACATATGTGGCATGCCCGGATCCGAGAAGTTGAAGAGACAGTACCAGCGGCCGTGCACGTGCCACTGCGCTGATCGATGACGTCATCACTCAGACAGGGGGGTTTTTTTTTTGGTTGCTTTTTTTTTTGCATACACGTGTTTCTACAAAGGGCAAAGCTCGAGACCGGGCATGAAGCCGGTTCTCGGAATCCACCCCCAAATCCACTCACTCATTGGCCAATGGCACTAGGCCGGGCACGGCATACATATGTTACAAAAGAGTGAACGGGAGAAAACACTGCATACATATGTACATACATACGTACGTACGTACCACAGACGGGGGGCCGGCAGGTGCCACCGAGAGGTGTCGTTGCAACACAAGGGTGTGCCGCCGCTGGCACATGTATCTCGAGATGCATGTGCGATGGCGCTTCTGTGCAAAAGAGTGAACGGAAGAAGACAAACACCAAAACCGAATGTCATCCGAGTCAACATGTGCGATGAAGAGGCCCGGGTCGACGCATGCACATTCCAACACACGAGGCACCTCACAATTGTTAAAAACGGGTACGGAAAGAGTGAACAAGATTAGACAAACACCACAAAAACACACCCGAAGCACCTCACGAAACACCCATCCAGCTGGCACAACAGTGGCTGCTACCGTCGGGCGAACCGCCCCTGTGGATACGTCTGCAACTTAGTCTTGGGTGCACGGCTTGCACAGGTTCAAAGTTGCACAGAGCAGCGGGACACGGGCTCCGCTCTAAAGTCACCTCCCTCAGCCTGACCCACGTGACCGAAACCGTCATCCCTCGTGCTTTACGAATTGCTCCTGACCGCATGCGTCAGCGACGCGGCACAACCAATGCATGGACACCTCCCCCGCCGCAGGCGCACCGGCGTACGCCCCGCCACGCTGCAACGAAGCCCGTCGCTGCCTGCGATATGGAAACTGGACCGCGAATGCCATGGTAATGATTAGTGCTTTGCTTGAAGGCTGTTCATAAGTGCCGAGCAACCTGGGTAGACTTCCCGGTGTTAACTAGCGCATGCAGCTTGACATGATCTGCTAGCGAAGAACGGAGAATTTAAGCTTGGTTGAATAAATGAACTTATTGTGATTTAGTGTTTCCGGTGAACAAGCCAGCGCTGGACAACGGCAAGAATCTTTCACGCGAACGTCAACAATAGCCAGCCAGCCAACTGCTCCCCGCCTGAAACGTTTCGTTAAACAGCTGGCAGCGGATCAGACGATTGAACATGGACGAAGAGCATTTACTGATCGTTGATGATCGTACTTCGCAGGTGCGACCATTTCCCACGTCGGCAGCACGAGTACCGCCATCAGCCTCAACTGGGATCAGGCTCTTATCGCCTGACAACACTTGCAACAATTAAGTAAATTTGCGTCGCGAGCACAGCCGCGATCCGGTGATTATAACAAATGGTCACGCTTGTTACCCAGCACACTACGAACCTGAACAAACCTTCCGACAGATCAGAGTACATTTCAGAACAGCAAGCAGCTGCAGCAGCAGAGGACTGCGAAAAGATCCACACAGGCCAACAGAAACCAGGCTGCAAAGGTGCCGAATCAGACGACAGTTCAGAACAGCGAGCCAACGAGACCACCCACGCTGCAGCAAAATCTCCAGCCACAATATCAAATGACGCAGCTGGCAGCAGATGGCCAGATATACCAGGCCCAGATGCTACAATATGAGCAGTGGCAGCTACAGCAGCAACTGCACCTGCAGAGATTGCAGCCACAACAGCAACAGCAGTATCAGCAGCTACAACTGCTGCATCAAATGCAGCCACAACAGCAACAGCAGTATCAGCAGCTACAACTGCTGCATCAAATGCAGCCACAACAGCAACAGCAGTATCAGCAGCTACAACCGCTGCATCAAATGCAGCCACAACAGCTGCATCAACCATTTCAGCAGCAGCGGCTCCGTGAGCTTTAGCAGCTGCCTCAGCTACAGCTACAAGAGTTGCAACAGAAACCTTGATGACGTCAGCTACCATTCCTGTTGCCATTATACATTTCTTTGAGGCATTTGCAGCTGGCTGGCGTGGACAACAGCCCAGGCATGCTCGTTAGGCTCGGCTCCCGCACACTTGTCTGCCCAGGCAAGTGAGGCAAGGTTCAATTATTATTTTCAAAAACTAGGTGGTGTATCATTGTGTATGAGTGTTAGGTGTGAGTGTGTCGCTTGTCAGATTTTTAATGTGTTCCCAAAAGCGTGCCTTGCGTGATAGAACATGGCTTGTAAGAAATTGAGCAGCACACCCCTAATGCTGGCTAAATTATTCTTCTCGTCTGGCACTGAACTGCAGCTGATTGCTGATTTCTGGCTGCTTTGCGTTCAGCCCTGATTATTACGCAACAGCTGAGCAGGTCTCTGCAGTGGATTATTGCCAACGTCCGAAGACACTGCAGTGCTGGCAAGCAAGCACACCCACACTACGCTAAAAAAACATTTTGAATCAAAGCTTGCGTTGCTGCTCAGCTGTAGGCCAGCCAAGGCAGCTCGCAGAGACACGCTTTTGGCGAAAGGCACTTTGTTTTGCAGCGGGCTGCCCCACATCGTAGGCATGCATGCATCGCAGCGCTGCCTCTTTGAACGCTTTTCAAGCTCTTTGTTGTGGAACGCCAGACAGCAGTCGTTCGTCTTCACGGTGCATGGCTGGGCAGTTGCGGTGACTGCTTGTGGCAGGCGTCATATCCGCCTACAGGCGGTCGTCATATGCGCATAACACGCCCACCCACGTGGGGTGGCGTGACCTGAGGGAGGTGTACCTAAAAATGACCCAACACGGCCGGGCCGCCTGTGCATGCGGATGCGCGCAATCATGTGCGATAAATTTTCGTCGCGCGGGTCATTCGCACGAGTCACCCGTCGCGACGCGTGGCCCCACCGCCGCAAGCGCGTTGCAATGATCCCGGTGCGACTCGTCTATCGGATGCATATGCCGCTGGGCTTGACATGCCCGGGTGATCATGTGTTGCACATCCTGACTATGCACTGACATCCATGTGACCCGTCGACAGAGTGCAGCCAGCAGCAGCACACGATAGGTCCGCCACCGCTGAGCGCATGAGCATGGCCCATACTAAAACGCGAGGCAGCTTGCAATACAATGGTGTGTGGTGTCTGGAGGAGCGGTGCAGTTTAGCCGGGGTGAACGCACCTTGGCACTGGGCGCAGAGCATGCACCGCGGAAGTCCGACTGGATCCGTGCGTGAGCCTACATGTCGCGTGACAGGTTTGCGATGGCACATGGTTCACTGAGACGAATGATTGACACCCCGGAGAGCAGACACGCGCGGTGAGGCTTCGAGTGGTCATGCAGAGCTCCGGATGGGTCCTGTGGAGTGGGCAGAACGACAACGACAAAGTCAAGCCTACTGCTGCTGTGCCATGGACGATTTCTGCTGTGAAAATTGGGCTTTGGTCAGCCGGGGTCAAGACGGGACGGGCGAATGTGGACTTGGCCTGGAGCCGGAGCCTGGGATGGTGACACACCTCTGTATGCGATGCCTGCAGTGCAAATGGCGGGCAGACCGCGACTGCTGCTTCGACTCCATGCACGTTGTGCGTGAAAATGTAGCTCTTGCTGGCTGTGACTCCGCAGGCCAAGCGCACGAACTCAGCGAAGTGCTGGCCCATGCTTGCGTCGACGACATCGAAGAGAGACCGGCGGACGACACAAACATCATCGGAGTCCCAGCTGCTGTCGGAATACATTGTGGTTGTGTCGACGTGTGGCTGAGGGACGAAAGCTTCGACTGCTGCTAGCCCAGAAGCCCCGCGCTGCTCGAGGTGCGGCCCTGTGTACAAAGTGATTCAGCAGGTAAACCTACCAAAAAGTCATCCGTGACCAGTTCAACATTGCGCAGGTACAAACCTGGATGGATTGCGATTGCAGGTCTACAACATTAGCTGCGTGCGCGTCATCCGCGAGCATGCAGGAGCCAGGCGAGATTGGTACATTCACAATTGTAACACAGCGGAGAAAGCACTACAAAAGCGCATTCTTAGAGGTTTATCTCGATTATAATCCCTAGTGTGATCCTATATTCCAGTGTCATCACAGAATGAGCTTCATATGGGGCCCGTTGGCCTGGCAAGGCCGCGTAAGGCAGGGTCAGCTTTATTTGTGGTCGTGTGAATGATGCCAAGAATGCTGGTCATGGCGGTGCTACAATCTTTTCTCCTGGCATGGGAGCATTGATGCAGGCCTCCGTGGATGCGCCGCTTCAGCGCGCTGCAGCGATAGCTGTCAGGAGGACACCGACGCCACGTGAGCAGAACATTCCAAAGGAATCCATGATTTCGGGGCTATAGCTTTGCTCAGGATGGTCCACCGCAGAGAAGTCTAGCATCTGAACCTTTCGCTTTGGCGATGCGTACGGAGGGCCATTTCTTGCTACTAGTGGGGTAGGCACGTCGACCAGCCGGTCGCCTCTCAGATTTCTGCTTCCTTGTTCTCATCTTTGCGCATCTCTTTGCTTCAGACTTTTCGTTAAGTATATCGCAGCTTTTTTGGTGACCGAGCGAAATGGGATTCCACAAATGGGCTTACCCGAAGGGTACGGATGTTTTTTGCTCGGTGCCAGAGCATCACGCCCTGCCCGGACCAATTAGATGATGCTCGCATCACAAATTTTACATGTTTCAAATACCTGGGGAACATGAGGTTTACTCGCGCCTTGCCTGCAGAGATTTGGACTCCATACGGTGGATGGTGGCCTGATCCACAATACTGGAGGAGAAACACCGCCATGTGCCTGGGGTATGTCATGAACTCTCCTGCATGCGAGCGATTCGACGAAAGCTGAATGTGCCCCTGTGATCTTGTGGTCACGTGTGGCGGCATGTGTGCTTGTAGTGGTCAAGCCAGGCATGTGCAGGTTGATTCTCACCGTGACAGGAGCCGCATGGTACACCAGCGTTGATTTAGAGAGACGGTTACAGACACCGATACACCCTATCCCCTCTCGAATGTGGAACAAGAATGCTCCGAAGGCTGAGTCAGAACTGGACAGCTGATGAGGTCGCCATGCTGGCGGGCTACACCTTGAATTGTAAAGAAAGAACAGAGTAGAAGGGCTTCCCATTGCGCTTGAGATCGCAGTGGAGCGTGAACAGAAGATAGCGCTTGGAGCATGTCAACAGCGGCTCATGCTGTCGATCCTGAGTGTCAACAATTGTTGCCGAAAACCTGGTCAATTCCTGCGCTTTCCTGGCAGCCAGTGCCACGTATCGTATAGTTTCAGACTTGCAGCACACGTTGCTGCATCCCATAGTTCCTGTATGCATGATGCAGAGCCGATGGCATGATGCACAGCAGTGCTCACGAAAACTGTATAATTGGGCTTCTTGTTACTCAAGGCAAGATGCGTGCACCGGTCAAGAATGTCAGCGACTAGCATTTGTGGACAGTCATGTTTGAATTTTACAGGCTACTGGGCTGTTTGGCGGGAGCAACCAACAGCGCTATGTTGCTCACCGGCAGTGATCAAGATTCGCAGCAGGTGAAGGGAAAATGTGCATGCACACCCTGCCATTGCCGAGAAGACCTGCACATGCAAACATGAAAGCAGAGTCATGCAGCGATATACTCTGCATGATACGGCAGTCAGCATGAACCCAACGCTTCCCACGCCCCAGACACAGCTTCTCGCTCGACACCTCAACCATGCAGCTCCGGCTCCTCAAGTCGAGAGCTGCAGCTCGACATCATGCACCACCCATCGCATGCATGAACCTCGCATCTCTCTACTCCCGTCCACGGTGGTCGTGCCGCGTGAGACAGCGCGCCGCGCCAGATTAGCCACGCGGGCTACCGCTGCCTCGGCCATCGCCATCGCTACTGCGCGCCTGCTTCTGCGCCCGGCGAGCTTCCGCCCGCAGCTCCTCCAAGTCCACCCCGGCCTCCGGCGGCCGCCTCAGCGAGTCTCTTGACACGTCCCCCTGTGGCGAATCTCGTGGCGAGCTCTTCCGCCCGACCCGACCTGTATCACCATGCCTCGGGGACCTCGCATGACCAGCACCCGCATCATGCGCCCCGTCCGCTTCTGACACGAGGTGCCGCGGCGAGGGGGAGCCGCTGCGGCTGTGGCGGCGGTGGCCTAGCGGGCTCGGGTCTGCATCCTCACTGCGAGCAGGACGGCGGCTCGGTGACTCCGGCTCCCGCCGCCCCTCCGGACTCCCGTGAGCCAACTCCTGCGGCCGATCCTCGGCGGCGGGGGACGCGGAGTCGTGGCGTGAGCGTTTTGGGGGTGGCGTGTGTCCGTCGCTACCGTGATCTGGTTCAGGGGTCCGGGCGGGCCCGGCAGGGGCCTCCTCGCCGGGAGAGACGTGCCGTGAGCGCTTTTGGGACTTGTGCTTGTGGCTCTTCTTCGATTTTTTCTCCTGCAGAATGCAAAAACACGTAGGTCACATCCAGCATGTGGCATACACGTATGCCGCTGCGACGCTCTGCCCACCTGCCGCCAAATCGGACGAACTCTTGCGCCTGCTGACCAGATCGCAGCGACTGGGCATCAGTTGAGCTTACGCCCTGTGAGAATATTGCCGCTCTCACTGCACCAGCCACGCCACGCAGATACCCCAACCGCTCACAAAGCACGCGCAGGCAGCAGCGCACACACCTTGTCGGACTTGTGCTTCTTCTCTCCCTTGTGTCGGCGCTCCTTCCGTTCCTTTCGCTCACCACCATAGCCAGCACGCTCCTCGCGCTCATGCCGTGACCTCCTCCTCCCCTCCTCCTCCTCCTCCACCACGTCTTCTCCGTTTCTCTCGCCATCCCGCTCGCGGTGCAGCCCCTGGTCTTCCTCATCGGGTGTGCACTCACGGTGATGGCCACCATCCCCACTTTTCCGCCGACCTACCTCAGCCTCATCCTCACAGCCATCCCCGCCGTCCGCGCTCTGCCGACGACGCCGTTTCGCACCACCCTCCTGCCCCACAGCAGCTTCTCGGCCATCATCCCCCGATGCATTGCCGTCCCCACCCTCTTCGATGCTCCCGGCCTGATCGTCCCCACACGAAGTTCGGCCGGCCCGTTCGTCTCTGCCGGACTGCCCACGCTGCGCCGGGGAGGCGCGCCCATCGCTGTCGAGCCGCGTGTGCCGCCGGTCCGCACCATTCATTGCCGGACCGCCCTCCGCCTCCCCCCGCCGCCTGTGCGCATCATCTCTGCGCACGTCTCTGCGCACGTCTCTGCGGTCGTCCCGGCGGTCGTCTCGGCCATCGCCTCTTCTGTCGTCTCGGCGCTCGGCGCGGCGGTTGTCTCTCAGCTCATCCCTCCCATCATACCTAGCCTCTGCGCCGCCATCGTCCCGTCGGCTGCGCCGCCGCACGTCTGACGCCTGCATCTGATCCCGCGGCCCCTGTTGAACCCCGTCTCCCCTGTAAGGTCTGCCGTTCCGCATGTCACCCGCAGCCATGCCGGGGGCATCCCGCCGCGGCCGGGCGTCCCTGACGTCGTAGCCTCGGCTCCGCTGCGGCGCGGAATCGAAGCCGCCATCGTCTCTGCGCCTCTGGTCCCGGAAATCCCGGGGGCCCCGGAAGTCTCGGTCGTCCCTGTAGCCGCGGTCACCCCTGCAGCCACGGCTGTCACCGCCATAGTGCAAGTCGCCACGATCGTCGCCGCGGCGGCCGGGGCCTGGGTGCCGCGGGGGGGCCCCGTTGCCTCCACCGTAGGCATCCTCACGGCGGTGCCCTCGGGGCGATGCGTCCCGGCGGAACGCGCGGGGGGAGTCGTTGCGAGGGCCATCACGGCGGGGACTGCCGCTGCGGGATCGGGCGCGGCGGGGGGCACCACCTGGGCCGCGTGGGACCGCCTGGCGCTCGCGTGCAAGCCGGAGCTTCTCCTGTAGACTCGATGCCCCACAGTAAGGAAAACTGTGGCGCAACGCGCAAATCGCCATGGGTGGATTGTGGAGAGGCCAGTAGTGGAGCATAAAGGCTGAGAAGTCTGAGAAGTCACCGGATACCGGCGCTGACGTTGCAGACCCGGCCACACCGACAGTTGCTACTTGTGTGGCCAGGTCGGTTGGGATGAAAGGCCCGACCATAGCGGGAGCCATCCCGGGCCGGCATAGTTGCATTGTGCAGACTTGGCGCAGGCACCTGAGCTTGTGGGTAGCTTGGGTCGATGGATGCAAGTCTCAGACAGAGATGCACCCCAGAAACAGTGTGTTTGGTCGCATGTGTCCATAGGTGAAGCGTCGTGAAGTATGTCAAAATGATAGATGTCAGTATGGGCGATGGTTTATGGCTGACCATGGGGCACAGAGCGTGCTCCTGTGACATGCACAGATTTTCCTATCTACGAGGGCAAGCCGACTAATGTGTAGTGTATCCGGACATCCCATGGCCAAGTTCCAAGGAAACGCAGCAGGGGTCCCTAACACCACTGTCTACACGTTTCAGTTGATTGACTCCATCACTCCTGGTCTGCATGTATGCTTGACTAAATTACTCGAAAGCACCAGGCGATTAGCGGCCACCGCCCAACACCAGAGGCATTGAGGCATTGGCAGCGGCCCACACACAACCGAGCTACGAGGCCACTGTACAATACTGAGCCACTGATACGAAACATGGTGCCCTTGTCAGCAACACGGAGACCAGAAACACAAAGGAAAGTAGATCGGACTGGTGCATGGCAGAGCAGGTGTGACAGCAGGACTGTGATGATTGCTCACCTGTAGAGCTGCCGCTTGCTCCTGCCGCTCCTTAAGCCGTTGGATTTCTTCTTGTTGTAGTTGGTCAGGGATGCCTGTGGCATTGTTAGAGGCTGAATGGAGCATGGTCCAGAGTTCCTGCATGGGCAGAGGTGCGGTGGCTGGTGGCTGGTGGCTCTGCGGGGACTGGAGGACCAATCCTGCATAGTCAGAGCCTTGCTGACAGCTGCCTGGGCTAGCCACATGCACATTGCTATGCACGTGCTATGCAACTGTGATCACACTCACCCATCACATGGTTGTGCACCTGCGGGTACATGCCAGATTGCATGAGCTACCATACAGATCGACATACAATGCACAGTATGTCTCACCTTCACGAATAGAGTTGTGTTGTTGCAAAGGAATGGGACAAGCTCGTAGTGCAGCTCCTTGGCCTTGGTCTTCTGCAGAGGCGGAGTCTGATTGTATCCACCTGCTACAAGTTTCAGAAGACATTTGTACCGGAAAACAGTCCTCTGAAGACTTCGTACCACTTTCAAAGATTCGAGGATCGTCCCCACCAGGACTTCATCCTCAGCGCCTTTCAGAAGTTCAGTCACCCGCTTCATCACCCATGCCTCCAAAGGAGGCCACACCAGCTTGCTGAAGTCAACTTTCAGATTGTACTCAGAAGGAATTTTGAAATTGGACATGTCCTTCTTTGATTTCCTGAATGACGGCGGGAAATTGTGCTGCACCAACGCACGTCACAATGCCGACGCCTGCCAGCACATGGAGGTGTTCGTGACATGTGAAGATCGAGATGCAGGTAGCAGCTGAATGTACAGGGCAAAACTTGATCGTGAGATTGCTTGTCAAATCAACTTTGAAAGCATGCCGTCAACAGGGCAGCGTTGCAACACGGACCTGCTGAAACGACCATCCTGAGCCGCACTTGCCGCACCACGGACAACCATATATCCAGAGGCAGGCTACACGTCGCGCTATTGGCTTGTGCACTACAGCAATGAGAATGAAGGCTGCAGAAGCTGAATGGCACAAGACCGTCAAATCACGAAGGGGCAGAGTTACCAGCAGTACAAGACTTTTGACCAAGATTATACCATGGTGGTCGTCATCACATTGATATACATTGTATCTGCGCTGATGCAGCGTGTCTACATTCAGATTCAGTGTGCTAATTGGAAACCTGCTCGTTACGCGAGAACGTCTTCGATCACGCCATGCAGCATGCCGTCTTAACAGGCTTGGCTAGGCATATCAACCGGCGTATGTATCTCAAGACAAGGCCGTGTTGGTTTCGCTGGACTGTGTACTCGACACATCGCGAGTGTTTGTCTGTTCGATCAGCACGCAACACACCAGGTCTTTTTATGCCGTGGCTAGCCTCCGCGTGGGGAACTGAAACGGTCCTCTGTAGTATACCTCGTGACTGCAGGTGATTTTGCACTGTGAACACCTCTCTTCGCGCGCTGGTCCTGGCATTGACTCCCTGTCTCTGCTTGTATAGGCATGCAGCACGCAACAACTTGTGATGATTTCGGAAACATGCAATATGATTCAGATATATCGTAATACGTCTCTTGCTTTGCCTTACCTACTTTGCGTCTTCGCAAGTTGTGTGGGATGCCTTCAGTCGATGATGGTGTATCCGCAGTAGGTCAGAGCCTGAAGCAGGCAGTGTTCCGAAAAGCGTGATCGTATAATCAGCCCGCATAATTCATCGGCATAGGGATCATACCATTTGATTCCTGAACATCCGCGGTGCTACAAGGCATTCCTGTGTTCTGCCTGGTCTTGGACGTGTTTTTCGAGCCATGACATTTGGAGATTCTATATCCGATCCAGATTTGCTCCGTGAACTTCTGGTAATATTACCGGTTGGACGCAGAGTGTACCAACCTTCAACTGGCCGGAACGGTTTCATTGCAAATCAAGATGACTTCAGCATGGCCCCAGATGGCACATACACTAAGCCCTGGCACCAGTGCTTCTATCAGCAGATGAACTGGAAAATAGTATGGCACTCTGATCCTCAGTGTGGTTTTGTGCGGCTAGCGACGCCTTTCCTGATTCAGCCGGGGCACCATCATGAGCTAGACATGCTTCAGCAATAGGTCCATCCGCTCGTCAATGTTATCAGCACGACGCTCCCTCAGCTGCCAAAACGATATTGCCAATCTTCGCCTTGTGTAAGGCCTCAGCTTGTATCTCTTCATGTTGTTTCTGGTAAACGATGTGAATCCATTGGCATTCGGTGCTGTCACCCGGCATCGCAGCTTCAGCTGGCAATGACGTGCCCAGGAGCTTGCAGACGCTAGATGGCGATGAGAGCTTCCAGGCTGACATGTTTCCCGACCACTTCCCGTTAGAGAAAGTCCTTGACCACTCGTACCTGCATTGGGCTCCAACGTGCTATCGAGGTGCATCGTTCTACCGCCGTGGAGATCCACAGCTACCCAAAGGCCTGAGAGACGAGCCCCAGTGCGCATTCAAAGTGACTGCTGCATAGTTGCTGTGCCTCTCAAGGCGTTCCGCCACGCCCTGGTGCCCTTGGATAGGGCATGTATGTGTCACAGACCAGCGTCCGTCCATGTGTGGTTCATGCCACTGCATGCAGAAGCACGACTCGTGGGACCCGCTGAATTTGTCGATTATTCGATATGCCGACTGCACTCTTATGACCGATAATAGCAGCTGCCCGTGCCTCGAGGACACACGATCCAACGCGTTATTGCTGCTCCTGCAGCAAGATCATCACTGCTGCGGAGGCGGCCAAGAAACACCCCAAGTGGGGCGCACTTCTGCAGCTGGACAGCCCATACACCATCTTCCTGGCATCCGACGAATCCTTCTCGCACCCGCTCTTCCTTGGGAACAGCTTCTGGCCTGGGTCTCCGAATATGCCGTGCATGTTTGACTACAACGTGGTGCGCCCTCACACCCGCCTGCCTCTCCGACTGCGTTATGATATCCACAGTCTCACCCATACATTCGCCCGCCTGTCTCTCAGACTCCGTCCGGTGGCACATACCCACACCCACACACCCGCTCGCACCAGCGCCGCAACCCGCACGGCGCGTTGCGACTCTTGCGCTGATAACCGCGCTCGCGCATGTTTCAACAGCCCTGCAGTGTGGCCCACATCGCTGTAGCAGTTTGGTTGACCGCTGACCACCGCAAAAGCGGCGCCGGCCCCTTCTTCTTCTCATGGAAACCCCTTTCACACCCATTCACCTGTAGTCCTTCAACCTACCACACGCATTGCGCAGCCTGACTCCCCCCCCCCCCCCCTCCCTTGCCGCGGCTTGAAAGCCTGATGCCCCACGTGCCTGTGCAGACACAACCGCCTCGGCCCGAGATGATCGCCGAGGTGATGCAGCTCCTGCGGCACTTCTGCATCACTGACTACGACGCCGCGAACAGCAGCCTCGCGTCCGACACGCTCTACAAGAGCGCCCTCCAGGGCTGCCAGCTGCGCGGGATCAACTTTGATGTGGCAGTCTCCGGACTCACAAACGACGACATTGCGCCGCCGCCGCCACCCGGAGGCGTTGACCCGGACATCGAGGAGCTGGTGGAGCTCACGCTGCAAAAATACGCGGCAGAGATTGAGTCCGGGGAGTTTGACCGGCGGATCGAGGAGCTTGAGGCTGCGCTTGACGCGGCGGAGGGCGCCGCAGCGGAGGTGGGTGCCGGGGTGAGCGGGCGGAGGAACGGGGCGGCTGCAGGCGGGGCGCGGGTCGTGCCGGTGGTCGATGAGCTGAAGCTGCTGAACGTTTGGAATGAGGAGGGTGCGGGGCGGCGCGAGCGGCAATATGTCCGCCTGCCTGCACGGCGATGCATGTGTGCCTGCTTGTCGGAGTTCCTTGAGCTCTGGCTTTCACGTTCGCTGCGTTGAGGGCGGCATGAGCGAACACACGCCGCAGAATGGCGCACACTGTTGTACATGGCTGTCTCGGGTCTCTGGGCGCTGCCGCTGCATGGATGCTTCATTCTCACGGCTGGTGTGGCCTCAGGTGTACCTCGCCACCTGACCACGCTGCAGGACACATGCACCCAAAGACAGATTCCATTCGTCGTGCAGGTTTTGAGATGCCGGCACCACTGGAGGACTCAAGCCGCAGCGGCCTCGTCCCGCAGTTCTCGCGCGGCCGGTACTGCGTACCACCGCCGGCTGCGGCCGCACCGGACCCCTCTCAGCCCCCTCCCCTCCACAAGCTCACCCAGCCCAGCCGCATCTGGGCGATGGACCCCGGCGGGAACCTCCCGCCGCTCTCGCGGACCTTCCGGAAGGAGGTGCAGCGCAAGGGGTGGAGCAAAGTGCTTGATCGGGGCGTTGAGGGGGACGCCGCCGAGGGAGCACGTTCGGGCGACGCGGGGTCTCTGGAAACTGCTGCGGCAGAGGAGGTGCGCCGACGTAGCTCCCTGCAGCCACATAACGGCATCGCTTCGGTTGTTAACGTCCCTATGAACATGGCCATGTAAGCATGCACACACGCTTCACGTGTGGAAAGTCTCACGACGCAGAAGCGAATCGCATTGATCTGTGCGACGATGACGCACACACCGACACTCAGCCTTCCCACATGTCTGCTTGACGGCCAGGGATAGCATCAAGGCTTCAGCCTGTAGCCGGCTTCTGCACTGAGAGTGTATATGCAGGCTGACGGTGCTAATATGCACAAGGGGACCAGCGCAGAGGGGCCCCGCGCCCCGGCGCAGGCCACGGCCACCAAGGCGAAAGCGCGGTCCGCTGCTGCCAGGGCGCGGAAGCCGGGCGTCGGCCGTGCATCGACCCGCAAAGCGGCTCCGCGAGGCCTAGCCGCAGCACGTGAGGCGAAGGCCTCAGGCGCGGCCTCCTCTGCAGCATGTGAGGCGAACGCTACAGCCACGGTGGCGTCCGCAGAGGCTACGCGCAGCACAGAGTGTGACTCAGAATCGGCGTCCGCCTCCGCCGGTGGTGTCGCCGTGTGACTGCAGCCGCTGCTGGTGGAGGGGCGGGGTGCCCTCGGGTACCGGTGACGCTTCGATTGGAGCGGCGGCGCCCGCCCAGGGGCCCGATAGAAGATTCCAGCGATATCGTAAGCTTGATAGGGTAGTGATACGAGGCCGTGGTTGGAGCGGTGGTAGTTTGCCGTGCAGAGTAGGACAGCGCCATGATTGACGCATCTGTGGCAGTGGCACGGGAAGCGGGGACGTCGCGGAGACGGTGGCGCCAATGGGGCTGGACATGCACGTACCGGTTGCTGCATTTGCTCTGCTGCCGGCCCCATCCGAGCCGTATGACACCCCCACAGCTGCACCGCTGCCTTGCTACGTCCTGCCTGTCTGCTCGCATCTCGAATCAGAGGTTTTTGGGGGCAGTTCTCATGACCATAGAAGCGTGTCACCCTGTGCACCAGCCGTGTGCGCGGCGGCTGCCGTCAAATGATAGGGTGTAGGGCTGCAAAGGCTGGCGTGGTGAATTCCTAGCCGGCGGCTTCACAATTGAGGTCAGCCTTCACATAGCGCACGTGGGTAGTGGCGTGTCTGTGGCCCCCATCACATCGCAAAATCACATTTATGTGGGCAGCGCATGGAGTCTGCTACTTCGTGATGTACGGGCGCACAAGCAGTCCGCCCGAAATCAACTCACATGATGATAGTTGATTCAGATGAGATTCGGTTTCAGTGTCTGTTTTCTCACGTTCACTCTTTTGTTAAAAAAAAAACAAAAAAACACATTATGACGCAATGTGAAAGGCCGTGAGGAACAAAAGTGATCACGTCTCGTGCCTAGCTGTGCAGAGCCGTCGATGTGGCTCGAGAGGGCAGGACCGGTGATGCTTGTGGTTCTACACGGAGCGTTCATCCACCTGCTAGGATAGCTGTCCTGGATGAGGGGCACACAGTCTTGGCTGTGCCACAGCCTGCAAGGTGCATTCCTTCAGACTATTGTTGCAGAGCACGGCGGCGCCGCTGACAGGCACACCATCAACTTTTCCACTGTGCGGACCGTCCTATACATGTTTGTGGTATATGCGTGTGTCACATGCACGCGGTCCATGTAACAGAGTGCCAAACACAGTCTCGTCGTATCAGCTATAACTATCAAAAGTACAAACGGGATCTGTGGCCAACACGCACGGCTTCGTTGCGGCGAGTAGGTCTACCTCATGAGAGTGTGATGCAAACATTATTCACAGGCTAAACAGAGCAGTGGTGCACTATGGTCTCGGGAGCTACTCACGTCAACTGTGCTCGTACCGAAACATCCAGATACGCTGCGGCTCACCGTGTTCCCAACGCACCGCCAGTGGGTCAGCCACCCGAAATATCCATAACCATCAAATTACAAATGGTGGCATGCACAGCCCGACGCTGGCCCAGCTCACACTGGCTGCGTACCCTTGATTAGTCGAGTCCCGAGACAAACTGATTAGTTGTTAGCCACAACAGTATACTATACTGTTACTAGTAGTAGTTGCAGGAAGGCTGCACGTTGATCTCGCAAAAGTACATCCTGGCGCACTCCTTACCGCCTCAAGGCGGGCCTGGAGGAACAGTTACATACTTCCACAAGACCACATACATATGTCAGTAGCTGCCTAGGATATGTTAGTAGCTACCTAGCGCTGTGCCACACAACAGTCCTTACCCCCCTTGATGCTAGCGGTAACATCCTACATCCTACACATGCCCAGCAAAGACGTCCACCTCTGAGTCCTCAACCTCATAGTTAACATCCTCAATAGCCAGGAAATATAAAATCGTGGCCGTCTCGCCTCCAAACGTCACCTCTTCCTCCTCCGCGGGCTCAGCAAAAAGCCCCGTCAATACAAAAGCTTCTTCCAAATACCCATTCACCCGCAGCAAGGTCGACTCTAGAGACTGAGTCGGCTGGCAGAACGCGCCGCGGCTTTCAGTCCCGTCAGCAGAGGCGTAATCACACACGCAGACGCCGTAATTGGGAGTTCGCGGTGGGCCGGCGCCGGGGACAGCCTCGCACCGAGCGGACACTGTCCCGTTCGGTGCCGCGGCGGGAAGGCTGCCGCTCGCATCGATGTGTGGCTGGATCTGAGACGGGGAGAATGAGCAGGCAGCAAGGTCGCCGTGGATGCACAGGATGTGTGGCGCGAGGGCGATCGGGACCAACGAGCCGGCGGCCTCGGCCGCGATGGCGATGCTCCCCGGCCTGGGCCGTCGGCACAACTCCACCCGGCCGCGGCGGCGGCAGTGGCCGGAGCACCTGTCACCCATGCATGATACAAGGTTGCACCGGCTGCAGCGGGCCCAGTCCTGCGGAGCGCGGCGGCCGTGGAGAAGCCGCCGGGCGGGCAGTGCCGGCGCGCCTGCGGCGTATGCATGTGCGTCCGCGGCGGCTGCGGCGGCTGCTTGTTGTGCCAGCACGCCTGCCGCTGCGGCGGATGCATGCATGGAGGGCATGCATGCAAGCATGCGGAGCAGCATCGGCAGCAGGGCGGCTGGTGGAGTGGCGGTACGTGTACGCCGTATACGGCGGCGGTGCATGGCGCTGCAAGGGCGTGAGGTGTGGCGGGGGGATATACAGCGCCCGCTGAATGGCTGTGAGGACGCTGTTGTGGCTGGCAGCGGCGATGGGAGCCTGGGGAGGGGCGGCTATACACTGTACTTTGGTGGGCGTGCAATTGGTGTGCTGCCCAGAAGTCCTGCACAGCGCCAACATGAATCTGTTGCAGCATACATAAGACTGGCGAAGGAGCATCCAGATTCTGCATTCTCCGTTGTTGTGCGTGTCTCTGTGCACACTGGGTGCCTGCAGAGGCATGCACATGTGTATATATACGGTCATATCTCAACCCACTTTACTTCACATGCAAGAGTGTAATGGCGGTGTACATATGGCCCCTAGCCACATCAAGGCCCCGGCCACAATAGGCTGGAGTGCAGGAAAGTTTGCTGCTATGGCATATCTCTCTGGTCAGCGGCAGCTGCAAGGATGAGCGCAGCGGCGCGTTTAGTATGGTATGCTGCTGCTGTCTGCCCGGTGAGCTAGTAGCCACTTCGCAACCTCGTGGTCTGCTGGAGCGTTGCAAGTATGGAACAGGTGCAGGTCCAGCGTTCAGACTGACTAAAACATCAGGGAAGCTGGGGTGTCTCTGGCCGAGAGTCGACAAGTCGTTACCTACGCGTACGAGTGCTTCGGCGTAGCTCTAGACCGCTCAGTAGATTGTCAATCTGGAGGTCAGTCGAAGGATGAGCACACACCGTCTCTTGTGGCTACACTCTTCGTTCTGGTGTAGTATCTCAACGAGATAGATGTCGTGCTAGACGACGATTGCCCCTTCGCTGCAGCAGAACTGATTCCGACGGTGCTCTCCTGTGGACTGGCGATCCACAGCGCCGAACTGTATCAGAATACTGGAGGTGGTGCCAAACATGTGCTATTTAGCGCTGAATTTGTGAGTGCATGTCAGCATCGAGGTGGGTGAGGGGAGTAGCCCGCATTTCATGTCCAGCTCCCGCCTCGACCAGCACGCGTACAAAGTGTGCGGATTCACTACGCTCGCCAAGAGCATGCTGACGTGCAAGCAGCTTCTGCCTGATGTGACCTGTGTACATGTATTACAAGGAGGAACACGAGGGACCACCGAAACAGCTGTATGCTCATGTGTGGCTGGAGCTGTCACTTGGCCATGTTACCTTCGCAGCTCTCCACATGCACCCATGGTGCAGCCAGGTGGCTAGCCCGTATCACATGGACGGAAATCGTGATGTGCGCTGAACGCCCGTACGCCAAGCTGCACGAATCCAGGCGCTGCTTGAGCACTCAAATCGGCTGCTGTCGCGCTCAAGCTGAAGCCTGTCTTGTGGTCACACTGCACATTTCAAGCTTCATAGTACAGCAACAAAATTCTCCAGCCCAGGCCTGCCGGCTTCGCCTGTCTGACTGGACACTCTGTCCTTGTAACACAGGACACTGCCTCAGGGTGACTCACATCCCCAGTCAGCAGGAGCCGACTGTACGAGTGCCGGTACATGTGATTTCATACATGCCCGTCAGAGTTCTACCTCGAGCTGCTGCGCGTGGGGCGTGGAGCAGAACGAGCTGTGTAATCCTGCTGTTCAGAACTCCTTTGCCTGGTCGACCTTGTGCTCACAAGTCGCGAGATGTGCCTCAAGCCATGAACTCTCATGAGTGTGTGATGTGCCTCGAAGCCATGAACTCTCATGAGTGTGTGATGTGCCTCGAAGCCATGAACTCTCACGAGTGTGTGATGAAGTTACGCCACAAGTGCACAAGTGCACTCTGGGGCGATATGGTAGACCCGCACTGTGCAGGCTCTGTTAGGCTCTGTTAAGATCTGAGCATAGCTGATACTAGTTGGGCCAGGAACGACAGAACATGAGACTGCTTTGCAGGTGTCTCGATCTATGCAGTGACACCATTCCAGCTCACCAACAGCCGCCACACATGCGCAAACCAACTTAAGGCCCCGGGGTGCAATAGTGGCCGGCAATTAAGTGTGCCACAACTGCGACTGCGGCTGCCTCGCCCGCGGGTGTCGCTCACGCACACACAGAGCGGATACAGTTGCATCGTATTTACAGTACAGCAGCCACTGCCTCACCAGACGCCACCGGAACCTCCCTTGCCACCGTCGATCCCTGCCATCAATGTGCCCCGGGACGCACCGCCCATGGGCCCGGCGATGGCGCCACGCATGGCGGCCATTCACGCTGACGCACCACCGTACCAGTTGAGTCGTTTGAAAACACACCTGAGCTGGCGCCTCAGCTCAGCTCGGCGGCCTCGGCGACACTGGGCCGCGCTGCAACAGCAGCGCTGCAACAGCACATATGCCCTCGGCATGCCGTCTTCTCACAGCCCCCAGGTGGCTGGCTCTGTCGACGCAATTGCGCTACGGTGCCGACCGCACATGCTCTGAATACACTCCCGACACCCCCTGCCCAGACACAAATCACGCATGCATATGGCACGATCATCACACTGCAGGACACTTGCGCATGGCGACTGCATCGCCTTGTTCGCAGAAGGCGCATCCACCGATGCCACAAGCACGCTCGGCGTGACGCCGGGCCTCGCTCCGCAACAGCCCCACAACCCCCCCCCCCCCCCCCCCCCCCCCCCCAACACTGCGGGGAACTTCGCGCTGCCGTAGCCACCTGCTGCAAGCAGCGCCAGCGCAGAACGCCGCCCTGCCGATTGGCCCAGACACCGCGCCGTTTGCGTTCTGGCGATGACAGAGTGAATGAAGAACTGCCACCAGGCCGTAAACGAGGGGACAAGTACAGCATGCGGGGCCTTGTGGAGGATTCGACACAATGACAGATTGCAGGTTTAAAACAGCAGAACAGGCCCTCAGCTTGACCCCCAGCACGGATCGACCCGGTGACGGCAGAGTGCGTACCGGCCAATGCAATGAGCGCAAAGGGCGGTGCCAGTGCCTGCCATGCTGGGCATGCTGTGCCCAGCGCATGAATCAAGGGCACCTCTGCCTGAAGAGCGTGGAAAAAGGAGTCTGTCCCCGGACAAACCCGGGTGGGCCTGCTCCCTGCCCGCCAGCCCAGTCGTGCCCCGCTGTCGCACCGCTGCGCAGTCCCGTAACGGCACCCGGCTTTCATCTCAGATATAGCCATCGCCCAAAACGTGGCTATCACCTCCGCATGCTGCCCATCACCCCACCCCGCCCAACGCACGTTGTACACAGCCCACCGGGCGCCACTATGCATGCCACCCATGCATTACGCACCCGCCCATGCCTCCTGAGCGCGGGGCCAGAGAGTGCGCGTCTCGACGCGTCACACTAGTTACGCGCCGCGCTGTCAGTACCCGGCGCGGCAGCTATGCGCCGGACTGCATGCCGGCGAGGGGTGACGGCGGCGCGTCGACGGCGTCGGCGGGGCCGGGGGAAGGGGAGGTCATCTTGTCGAGGGTGACGTCGTAGATGCGCTGCCAGAGCTCCGCGTGCTCCTCCCGCTCGAGGGCCTCCTTCATCGCGTCGCGGCCCTGCACACGCACGGCGCCTGCCAAATGTTCATACACTCCACACGGCAGCAAACCGAGTTTCCAAGGCACACGTACGGCGTCAGTCGACTATACACTATGCTTGGATCCTGTGGCTGTCTGTTGTCGGTGAGTGCACTCAGGCCCATGTCCGGCCGTTTGTCGGCTGTCCAAGGCACCAGCGCAGAAGGACCCCCTGCAGCAGGTCGCAGAACGCGCGAGGGTCTCAGCTCACTGGCTGGCTATCTACCGCCGATGAAATTACGTAAAAATGACGGGCCACCCACGGAGGCACGGTGCGATCATACAACACCAACCCCCTGTCAAGCCCACCGCGTGCAGAGTCTCGCTGCACTTCAGGCCGGCGTCCCCACCCAAGATCAGCCCGCATCTCCGGACGTCTACGGCATCCTGCGCACACCCGAGTGCAGGGAAGACATGACAAATTCAACTCCAGCGTACATACACCGCATGGCACGGGCGGGCACGCGCATCGCCGAAGCCGCACCTGCGCAAAACTCTTCTCCGCCGCATCCGCGTCGTCCGTGACAGCGTCTGTGAGATAGTAGAACGCGCCACGCTTCTCAAGCACCCCGTAAGCCACTGCGCCGTCGATCATCGACGCCGTGCGGTCGAGGCCGCTGTCAAAGTAGAGGTCAAACAGGGCCTGGCCGTGCGGCGGGGCGACCTTGTTCTTGACGACCTTCGCGCGGATCTTGATGCCGCGCGCCGGGCTGTCTTTGGTCTCCCCCTGGAGGACTTCCTTCCGCCGCACGTCGATGCGTTGGCTCGCGTAGTATAGGAGGGCCATGCCGCCGGACGTCGTCTGCATGCATGCATGCGTAGTTTCCGCGGATGCATGTGGCGTGCCGCGGTCAGCGCGTGTGTACATGCGTGCGGAGGCTACAGAGAGAGCGGTCCCCGTGAGTCGGTTGAGATGGCAGCACATGCATATGCTCCGATGCATTCGGTGTTGCGAGGGCCTCAGGGTGATCCCAGCTGGCAAACGGCGAACAGTGAAGAGCGGCGCGTGGTCCGTCCTGCTGCTGCGGAACCAGTTCCGGGGGGACGCCAGGAGAACAGCGGCAGAGCTGCGCCGTCCTCTGCAGAGACTCAGACACGCATGGGAGTGCATGCGTGGGCGCCAGCCTGCGCCAGCGGCGCACCTCCAAGACGCCAAACACGACACCGGATCAAAATTTCTTGTGGCACCACACATGCATGGGCCACCTTGCATGGGTGACGGGGCGCACGCACCTCGGGGTTGCCGAACATGACGCCGATCTTCATGCGCAGCTGGTTGATGAAGAGCACGGCGACGTTGTACTTGGCGGCCGAGGCGGCGATGCGCTTGAGGTGGTTGCTCATGAGCTTGGCCTGCGCGCCGATCTGGGGGTCCCCGGCCTCGCGCGCGATCTCGGACGCCGGCAGCAGCGCAGCCACGCTGTCCACGACGATGATCGACACTGAGCCGCTGCGGATGACCTCCTCCACCGTCTGCACGCCCGCGATCTCTGATGCCGGGCAGGTAGAAATAAATATGCAATCAGCGAATTAACAAGATTTAGATCAAGCTTGCATCATCGCCATAAGTAGTAAAACAGATCGTGTTGCAACAGCTCGGGGAACTGCATGTCGGATCAGCCACGAGTACTGGATCGCCACGCAATCGCCACGCGTGACCTTGCATTTTCAAGCAGCAGCTCCTCAGCCGCACAATGGCATACTGCACCGCCAGGAATGCATCTGTCAGAGGACAAGCAAGACACTGCGTGAAATCACACACGAGAAGACGTGTACGGTCTCGCAGTCTCAACGGTGTATCTGCACATGCAGTGCTGCGGCACCGCAGGAGTAACGGAAGCGTGTGCTGTGCATGCTGTGCGTGCTGGGAGGGGGGGGGGGGGGGGGGGGGGGGGGGGCGCACGCCGAGGGCGACGTCGCCGCTGTCGGGTTGACTGTAGTAGAAGCGGCTGTTCTGGAGGCCGAGCTTGTCGCCGTACGCCTTGTCGTACGCATGCTCGACGTCGATGAGCACGACCATGTCCGTCGGGTACTGCTTCAGGGCCTGCAGGGGTGAATGCATTGGCTGCATGAGTATGTGATACACTCACATGACAAAATGCTAGCAAATGGGGTGTTGTGTAAAGTAAAGTATGTACATCTGCATTTTCTTAGCCACATCCCAAACAGGGCATTGCCGACTTTGTATGTTCGGGACCACCTGCCGTGTGTCCTGATTGTTCGCTGATTGTGTTTCCTGGTCTCTGAAGGTTGCGTTCACTTCATAAGAGTACGATATCTGGGGGGCACACCTGCGCCATGATGCTGAGGGCGAGGGTGGTCTTGCCGGAGGACTCGGGGCCAAAGACCTCGATGATGCGGCCGCGCGGGATGCCGCCGCCGAGGATGCCGTCCACCGTCAGGCAGCCCGTCGATATGCGGTCTCTGCATGCATGCGCCAACACTGTCAAGTAAAGTAAAGTGAACCTGGATTCACCGAGCCGCATGCTGTAGAGGACAGCGACAACTCCGAACGGACCGTGCCCTGCTCCTCCATTCACAACGTTTCAGTCCCCTCGAACGTTTCAGTCCCCTCGACTTTGACTGGTCCGGCCAGAAATATCAACTACACGAATGCTCCATTCCATATGTCTGTATACAGGGAAGAGGGACAGGAATCAATGCACATTCGCGAAGAGTGCACCGTCGCAAAGAGAACCAGATCAGAGCAGATGAGAGTTAATGAGAGCAGAATAGATGATTGCGGACCATGGCGAAGCAGATGCAACACAAGTCCAGTGGCATAGCGGCCATATCACTGGATTGCCACTGTAATGCTGCAGTCATTGGTGATTTCCCTGAGGCAGGCTGGTCAGTGGCGGTGTGGACATTCCCGCTGTGAACATGAAGTGATGCCGTGGCGTGGCTGCAGGATACGCCGTGGTGCCTGGTCATAACAGCTGCAAGCAGGCAATAGTCCAAGCCTGAGTGACCGTGGAGGAGCTGAGAATGGACGAGCAGAGTCAGTCAGAATTGCTGCTGAAGGTTCACAACATGAACATCAGGTTGATGGGATGTATGAGCTTGCCTCAATGAAAGGTTGTTATCAATGAACGGTTGTCGAGCATGTAGCTCTCCCCAATAGTCAGTCAATTGCGGTCAGCTCTGGTGATACGTTCCTGATGAAGCTGTTGCCAGAATTGATCGCAGAGGAGATACCACAGCTGCATGCGGCCATGTTTTGCGATGTGGAAAGTTGCGCACATGTTCTTTACCACCTCTCGGGATCCGTCCATGGCCATCAGCGTGTTGGGCCCATACTGCTTGCTGAGTCGACTGATGCTCGCTTGGAGCGCCGATTTCTGCATCAGCATCTGCTGTAACCACAATGCATAGCTTTGTACTTGTGGCACCTGTCGTATCCGAGCTATCCGAACGGCATGGCTGTACTCCACCGCTGGTTCCGGGACAGCAAGCTGGGCAATTCAATTGGCATCATATGCGAGAGCTGGCATGATCGGACGCAATGCTATCCAGCTAAAAGGTGTCCTCTACTCCGACATTTCACCCACGCTCGATCGCTTTGCTAAGCGCGGGGCATCGCACGCAACGTGTGTGCGTGGACATTTCACGAGCACCACGGTTTGGAGTACAACAATACGCATTACAAACCCATCAACGCACGGGAAGCAGATCTTCAAAATTCCATACCTTCCTATCTGCTTCCTCAGCTTCAGCAGAGCTCGTTCCGGGCTGGGGGTCAGCGACAGGACTGTCTGGAGCATCACCGGAACCCACTGGCGCCTTCGCAGCTGCAGCATTCTTCTTCGACAGCGTGCGCAATTTCCTTGTAGAAGCACTGGCTGATGGGACTGCAGTCACATCGTTTTCGCCACTGGTCACAGCTCTGGCCCGCACGGAGCTGCGCACGTTCGCAAGCGCTGAGAAAGAGCGCATGGCTGGTCTCGACGGAGTAATCATGGGAGTATCTTTTAGGAACTGTGGAAGGATGTTTACTCCGACCACCGTCGATATCTTACACAAGCTCTGCGCGCTGGTCGCTATCGACCAATTGCACACAGCGGATCGCAGCATAGATCAGGCGGAGCAACTGGAAGCTAATCCACGCCTGGCAGGTATCGAACCACCCGGCAATGTGTGATGACATACTGCCACAACTGCGCACGGTTGGCATGCGGCTGGTGCCCTGCAAGTCGTCCTGTGCTGTGCTCCCCGTCTCTCTCGCTTTGTCAAGCCCAGCTGGCGCCAAGCCTGTCTCGACGGGCCTCTGAGCTCCATCTCAACCCAAACGATACGCTCAGACACCACTTCATTGCGAGTCCGCTCCATGTGATGCACATGTCTTCATCGAGGCTGTGTATCATCTGGCGGTGTCCGTGCATGCGGCACAGGTGATCCTGGAAACCCACCTGTTCAGGCGGCTGCCCCAAATTGGATACAGCGCTTGTCCTTCATTGTTCCTGATGTAAGCTGGATGTGCCTAGTTGCTATGAGCAAAGGCGTCTCTATGGCAGGCCTGTTGTTGGACGTGCTCTGCCCACACATGTGCAGCTTCTTTAGAGGTAGCCAAACGTATGAATATCGCTGGGATCTTCCACACACGAGCTGGAGCAGCTGTAGCTTCTGTCTAGGCGATAGACAATTCTGACACAGTACCGGGGTCAGGTGTGGTTGCCCGATGCACGTAACTGTCCCCACAAGGAAGCATCTCATGCTCAACAAGCCTTGCTACTTGAAAATATCGGTTTCTCTTGAGTGAGAAGCAGCTGCTGGCTGCCATTCCCTGTAGCAATTCTCCTCCAAGTCGAAGCACATGATCCGAAACAATGGCACAAGCAATACACTGTGAGTGACACCTCTTGTGACAACCGAAATGACGTGCTATGTTTGTGTCAAGCATTGAAATTGAAACATCTCAGCGTATTCATAGTGACCAATGATGCATGCTACGCTCCAGAGCCCTCGAGGCAGACCTTCGGTGCCTCGATGCCCAGCACACATGTAGGCCGGTTGCACACTTGGCAACCGCCCCACATCCATGCTGCCTTGCTGCACCTGAGACCGGAGATCTGACAGCACCTCTTCCATTTTTTTCCTGTTTTTCGCGTTGCTGGAGTTGTTGAATCTGCTTCCACGAATGCTGTTGGCAGCGTCAGATCCCAGGCAGTGTCAGATCCCAGGCCCGTTCCCAGCCATAGGCACCACATCTGTACCTCATCTGGCATCATCGCGGGGGGTTATTTGACCTCTTTGAACACGCCACCAGGCATTCCTGATGCCATCATGTTGTGCCTGAAACACAGCTGCTGAGTCTACGTTGTGAAGGCACAGACCGGTGAGAGATAGTCCAATGCTGGCATTGTCATCATCATCGATATTTTGGAGCAAAGCACCACCCATCTGCAGACAGGCTCCTTGAGTCACTGTGCCTGTAAGGGTGCACATCGCTCAAAGCAGTGATCATGTCTGAGCCTCTTTGCCCCATAGCTATCGCTTGGTCTGCCTACTCTATCCCAGAGACAATTCTCCTGTGGCGCTGCGGCAGCAAGTAATGCTGCCACATTGTGCTGTATGCTGTATCGATTCGTGCGGCGCAGGCTTGTGCCATGTGCTCAAGATGCCTCAGCACCACCCCGTTGCAACTGCTGGTCAGTGCCATGCAGAAACAGTGGTGGTGGGTGATCTGATTCGATCATGAACTGGTGGCTGACCTTGCTACATCCAGATTCATCAGCAGAACGGGCATCACATGAATGAAGGCATCGAGTCAATGGATCAATGGATCAATGGCTGGATCAATGGCGCCATCCCGGGATGGCGCATGTGTGCCCGGTTCCAGACTCTGGGGCTGCTGCATGATGCTGACCGGGTGTGAAAACGTGCACTCGGGTGTGAATGCCAGCATATGGCAATCGATTTGTCGGTTGCGCAGTTCCTCTGCAAAAACCACAGGCTTGCACGAGGCATGCTCCATTGCTGGACATCACTTCAGAGTCTGAAGTTCAGACCCACCAAAACACTCTGTATTTGTAGCACAATTTCCACGGTAGTTTTTTTTAAGGGAATTTATCGGTGATTTATTCAATCCGCCTGTATGAACTTGGCGTGGAAGTTCCCGAGCTGCCTGGCTCCTGGCTCGCAGCCCCGAAATTCGCTTGTCCCTGCGCTGCGACGCTAGCAACTCTCTGATGTTTGTCAACACAGCGCGCAGGATCTCTGGCAATACCATATAGTTACAATTGGCATGCGCCTTTGTTAGTCTCATACAAAATACTAGGTGATATGAACTCGTGGTCAAAGTTCGTGCTCGTGGATCCCCGATCCGGAAATGCGAGTCTCGTCGATCGCGACATACATCAGCGGGTCCGATAGAAGATCCATAGCTCGTCCAGAATCCAGACACAAGGTCGCCGAGGTACATTGGACGAAGCGTCATGAGCGTCACCAGCGTGTGCAGCCAGGACATCCGCGGCCGGGTCCACGATACTAGGAGATACCGCTGCGCGCATGAATTCGTGCTACCAGGTAGCTGGGAGACCGCATCTGCGCCAACAGCCGGCAGCGAGGGTCCTACAGAGCAACTGTATGCACACAATGCTCTACAAGCTGCAGCCATGCAGCTCCAGCGGGCGCAGCAGGGCTGCACGTTGTATCGAATTCTATACTGTGTCGTCGCGCCTAGCCGCCAGAATGCCTGCACGCTACAACGACATCACCTATCCTCAAAGCTGCAGAAAAAACGGCCCTCAGAAATCAGCCTGGCAGGCTGGCCGAGGATGATCAAGGGGTCCGGGCGTCGTGCAAAAGCAGGCTACAAGCGCACGCGAGCCTGTGCGACCCACGACGAACAGGAGACCTCTGGTCTGCGGAAAGGCCGTAGACATCTCACACACCACACACACAAACACACATGGAGCTCCACGGCGGGCTGATGCGCCTGCATTCCTGGGTCGCCAGCGCTGCAGGCCCGTGGAAGCTCCTCTAGAGATCTCATAGGAGCTGTGGACTCACACCCTCTCGCACTGCCGATGGACGTTCGCATTGCAGCGCACTGGCGGATGCATCAATCTCAGAGATCTAGAGAGATAGACTCCCACCAGAATTTCGCAACCGGAGTATATGCATGCATCGCTGAAAATTCTCCGGACTGTCAGCGTGCGCCTGACAAGCTTAGGCAAGCTTGGGCGAGGCGCTGCTGGTCAGCCGTGGGCGAGGGTTGACGCTAATGTTCACGTCCTTGGTGGCACCCTGTAGCCACGTAGGTACCGGGTGATAATCGGGTGAGATTTCATGGTGCAGATGTGGGCATGACACAATCCATGACCTCATGATCACGTCCACACCTCAGGCCCATGCATGGTCTCTGTGTTTGGAGTGGGTCTCTCCACTGGGCCCCAGGGGGGGGGGGAGGGGGGAGCGGGTTCATTCAGACCTCCAACCAGTGCTCTACGAACCGATTGGTTTCCCAACGAAAATTTTAAAAAATGGGAAATAACCGACGGCCAGCGGATGGAGTCGTCGGGTTTGCTGCGGAAAATCCAACTGTAGAGCACTGCCTCCAACACCTCAGAAACACCGCATTCCTATGTGCATGCATGCATGACGAGCATGGATGTGCATGCGTTTGTGCTGCCTAACTGCGCAGCCATGTCTCCCTGGATTGCCACAGGTCTGCACCATGCTCAGCTGGTCAGTGATGTTCATGTGATACAGCATCAACCAGTGATCTTTCTACCTCAGGTAGCACACAGGCCTGGGCACTGCCCACTGTGTTACAAGGACAAAGCAAGCAAGGCAGGAAGTTCCGCGACACCGGCTGTGCATCGATGCTTGGATCTCTGGAGAGACTGCCTGCTCGTAGTCACCTTATGGAGCCGACTGTGACATGTGCACACTAGCTGCCAGGTCTGGCTTGAGCCTATACTATAGGCTAGTAGGCCCCTGCAGATGTCAAGTTGTGAGGTATGCATATAAGCACGCAGAGATCCTGAGGAAGGGTAGCTCCTGAGATACCATTGATCAATACATGGCAGGGAGCCAGCCACTGGCGTTGTGCTAATGTGCTGTATGTTGAGAGTCTCCAGACATACATGGCCCTGTCATGTGCACTCTGACCAAACTATACTCCTGACACCTGACTGACGGATCTACAGACAAGCCTGCTTGACTGAAGCTAGCACTGCTGTGCATCTACAGAGAACACTGTGTATCAGCACAGTTGCGCAGCGCTTGCAGCTCTAGCTATAAAGGCGGCCATGTCACGTGAGTACTGCATTGTAACACTCAGCGCTGTAGTATCATGTGTCTCTATGTGTGTGTTGCTGTTGACTCGGTTGAGGCTCGGTTTTGGGGTTTGTCTTCTCCCGTTCACTCTTGTGTGAAAAGCGCTGTAGTATACAGCCCGGTTGAGGGGCTTCTTGCTTCTGGTGCACTGCAGGGCCCTTGATGAGCCTTAACTGTATCGATTGTCAATGTTCTAGGCGCACAGGCCAGTGCATAGGCTCCGTGGCCAGGGGTAGCTGGCGCCCGAGCCCATGGACCTGCAGGTCCGCGGACCATCGTCGGTGCCGGCATGCGCCGAACCGCCGCCTAGGCCTCTCTCGCCGCCTCTCTCGCCGCCTCTCTCGCCGCCTCTCTCGCCGCCTCTCTCGCCGCCTCCCTCGCCGCCTCTCTCGCCGCCTCTGGATCTCTCGCTGTAACGTAAACGTCTGATGTCTATAGATATATCTCACTTCAGATGTAGAACCTCAAGCAATGCCCACGCACCAGTGTTACAAGGATAAAGGTGGCCATGGTTGTCAGTGATAGTCGTACATAGTGACACCTTGTCACTGTATGAGCGTTTTGACGTTTTGCGGAATCGATTGATATCGCAGCAGGGGAGTCCCATCAGAGCTCCACCGCCAGGATATTCACACATGCATGTCCGGCTTCTCTGCCTTTTGTCCTTGTACCAACTGTCCAGCTATATATGTGTGTTACAAGGACAAAGGCAGCAAGGCGGGCAGCACCGCGAAAGAAGCAAGCAGACGAAGCACACACCCGGTGACCAGACACCCGGGCCCAGCTATGTGTGTCACACACGGTGGCTGTGACCAGCGCGGCTGCTAACGTTGCGGGCGTGTGTTGGTAGGGCTACGTGTGTGCTGCGTGTGCTGCGTGTGGCTGGTTGCGTGGGTGTGCGGTTCCCCGGGTTGCTACTCGTGTTGCTACCTGCCTTGCTCGCTTTGTCCTTGCAATACAAGGCGATGGATCCAGCTATGCGCCACCATCATGATGCATGCATGCACATCTGAATCAGCTGGCTGAGGTTGCGCCTCGTTGTGGTGTGGCGCTGGTTGAGTGTGGCTTTGTGCAAAGGTCCCGGGAATGCCTTTGAATGCTCATGTGCTCCGTATGGGGCTTGTATGGGGCTTCAATCTAGGGCAGGTATACTATAGTGCTGGTAGGGCTGTACACACCACAGAGGTGCGAGCTCATGCCCAGCCTGGTGCCAATGCATTAATGCGGGAATATTATATTAATGGGTGTGTATAATGATTATAATTGATTTCAAGAACAGCGCACCCAGCATGCGCCTTTGTATGTGCATGCACACCTGCATATTCTTGACAATTCTCTGCAGATATTCTCTGCAGATATTCTCCATCGAGTCATAGCTTCATGCTTCCAGCCAGGAAATGCCTTGATGTTCATGTACTACAGCGGCAACCAGTGAACTTTCTATCTCAGTACACGAAATTCCTTGAACCGGCAGACCCATGCATGGACCAAGCTGACACATGACACGTGTAGAATCTTGCACAACCCTTCCTCATGATCAGGCTCATGATCAGGGTCTGCATTGCTCCACAGCTGCAATTTTCCCTGGCGGGAAAACCGACGGCCCGCTCCGCTCGCTGTCGGGATTTTAAATTTGCCAAAGTTTCCGAATTTCGGCGGGAATACGGTCGGTGTGCACCGCAAGACCCCTCGCGTCGTCGGGAAAACCGACGGCTCGCTTCGCTGGCCGTCGGTAATTCGCCCCTTTTCTCATAATTTGTCTGGAAACCGATCGGCATGTAGAGCCCTGGAGACTCTGCACTGCGCATTGCTGAGTCTGTACCGCTGTACACTCAGAAAACATCAACATGCGCAGGATATCATACTTGTAAAAGACACCCATGCGCGAAGCAGCATCTCCGAGAGGCTAGTTCGTGTGAGCTTCTAGAAGCATACGTCCGGCATGCTTACGCCGGTTCACCATTCTGTCACGGGCACGCATACGGCAACATCTAATGCATTCACCGAGGGAGCAGACAGGATCCCGGTGAGACGCCGCAGCATGCGCGCGGTCGAACGCAGGTCGTCACGCCCATGCATGGCGCCCGAGCCCAGCAATTCCTACAGACCTCAGGCCGGGGTGTAAGCTTCGCTCCACGAGCTGCTCGGCCACGCATGCGCCTGGAGCAGTGGTACACCAGCTCGCTGCATCCCTGGGCATACACTGCAGCTGCCCTCAGTCAATCAGCCTCATACTTCACCCGAATTCCATAGCTGCAAGCACCATTGTAGCCGCACAGTGCGCTGGGCTGTTGTGCATGTCTCCTGGCTTTCAGTCGGTCGTCGGTCGCAAGGCCACCCCTACCCTCAGCCCGTCGTCTCATCGGAGCTGAATAGCAATTGATTTGTACAGTGTTGGTCGGTTTGTTTCGTGCCGGCGTGTCGCGTGCGTGGATCCACGGCGGAGTCAAGACATAGCATCTACCAGCGCAGGATCGCAGCCCGGAAGCACTGCAGGTAAGGCAGCGCAGCACAGCGCAGCGTATCCTCTCTCATGTACAGCATTCTGCGTGCTCTAGCGCAATTCAGCGGTATGTTGGGCGCCGGTGCTGGCGACCGGCTGCCATGTCCTGCGAATTGCGTCCTGCCTCGCGCTGTGTGGCGCAGCTGACAATCGCGCGGCTGCAGGCGGGACGAACACAGCACGCAGCAGCCATGGGAGTGCTCAGCAGCATGGTTCCAGCGCTCTGCGCCGTGGCAGCCGTGTGTTGCGCCAGCGCGCCGTTAGCAGCAGCGCAGGCCGGTACGACATTCGCCTCATGGTTACGCGAGGGGTCACGCTGTCTCGATATTCCGAGAGTTTTCGGCCTCTGGTGACAGCGCAGAATCGCGCCGGTGTGATATGTGCGCTTGCGTCATGACGCCGCATGACCGCAGTACGGTGGAGTCGCTTCTCAGCGGCATCTTTGATTTAGCACACCGGGTGGAGTGGCGACAGCTGCGTGAGATGGTGTTTGTGACAGATGTGGTCGTGTGGGATGTTGCGATTTCCACACGCTTGTGGCTGCGGCGCTTGGTGAAATCCATGTGTGTATCCGCCCTCGGCACTTCGCACCGCAAGTTTGTGCCGCCCGATGCTCCTGCCTTCGACGCAGCTTTAACGTCGATTGCGCCAATTTTGCCGACGGTCTACGCACATCGCACATCGCATAAGAGGTGTGCCCTGGCAGTATCCAGAGCCATGTGGCGGCAGAAGCGTGGTGTGGGTTTGCTGTGTCCCTGTGCGCGTCTCAATTGTGGTGCTACCTGCCTCTCCAACCTGCTCTTGAAACAGGACATCCAATAGCACGACAGGGCGTCTCTGGCCGACCACACCATCTCGACCGTGCGGTGCATGCTCTGTGCTGCAGAATGATCTTCTGACTCTCTTCTGGAAGTACGCCGGAGTAGTCCGTACGTGCTTTCCCCGGTGTCAGTCGACCGAATCTTCGTCTTCTTACCGCAGGCATGCAACGCTCGCGCCGCGAGATGCCTCCGTCTCGGGATAACACGGAGCAGCCTGTTCACGCGTCATGTTTGGTTGCATGTTTCGGTGAATGATCTCGCAAGTGAGCTGTGCTGCGTGCCTGGCGGTTTGCGCAGCGCAGGACGTATCAGGTCCATTCGACGGGCCAAGGTCGTGGAATGCAAATATCTTCGTCAGATGTGAACCACGTGCTCGACACCGTGGCCCTCCTGCACTCCCCTTGGAGAGGACGCATGCTTGTGTACATGTTGCAAAGGCAAAGTGCGAGAGGCTGATAGCACCACCAGGGCGACGAACAAGCCAAGCAACGCAACCGTCGACAGCGGATGCTTATTTGTGTGTGACTCTGGTGTCGGTCGTCCCAGGATCGCTTGACTAGTGTATGCTTGCAGGGGCGTAATTTGATGATTTGCCCGAATGCTCGTGGTCGACATAGCTCAGGATCATTGGTTGCAACGTTGTGTAAGCGCCAACGAGGTAATTTTATATTTCTGAGCAGCATCATGTTCGATAACGCATCACAACGGTGTTATGCACAGCGATGCAGCTCAGTTCACCCACCGATATCCCAGGCCACTACCATGCATGCGACGCAGGCCCCCAAGATAACATGTTCGATCTGTCGGCGGAAGTGGCACGCGAGCGCCCGATAGTGACGCTGTCCACGCTAAACGCCACTGGTCAGCCACGCATGGCTTGCCGTTTGCAGAGTGCCGATTACTTCTGCGTCCGTGATCGGTGCGGTTAGCCTGGCGTTGTGCGACTCTGCCCAAGCAAGCGCTTGTGTCTCACAGATTTGCACGCTCACGACGAGCTGATGTGATACGATGGCCACTCATCGCGGACTAATCGGGTGAGTGCACTCATGGTTACTGCTGGTTTTCTCTCATGCGCGTGCCGCCGCATGCTGTCATGGTTTGCGTCAAGCTGTAGTAGCCCATAGTCTTCTGAGTTGTGGCAGTTCATTGCAGCGGCATTGATTTACATTTGTACTCGGCTGTGCTTTTGTGGGGTCATGGGGCTAAGGCTATGTACTCGTTGGGCCTAGCGTCTTGCACTGCATGCTTCCGTCATCGCGTAAAGAAGTTTGTGTCTATCACATCTACCACTCAAGTCTGCTGAGATGTCAGCTGTGGTCAGCGCGTGCTGCACGCGAAAGGACGCCATCGCACAAACCCACGTTTTCCATCTTGTGGGCATACGGCGGTAAAAGTCGACGTTCTCATAGCCTTTTTGCCATAATCTACAACTGTCTGAATGATGTTTGCCGTGTCAAGTCTTGACGTACGCACAACGTGATCGTCAGCCTGGTGCGTTCGGAGAGGTTGACGCACGATTTGGCCGTGTTTTTTTAGGCCCTGGTTTCCAAGTCTGTGGCCACTTCACCAGATCGGCAATTTTGCTGGGCATGTAGTGAGAAAAATTCACAACCGACTGTGTGCCATACGACTGTGTGCCATGCAACAGTACCATGTAGAGTAGGCTGTTTGTTGCGCATGCAGTCGATTCGACGGCTTGACATGAGGCACCTGATGCATCTATGACTGCAGAAGGCAGCTGTTCCTGTCAGCATTTACGCAATCAATCGGCAGTGGTCTTGATTGAGACTGAGCTGCAGAGCTCTGAAACCAGTCCTCCACGAATGGCTTGCAGCGTATGTCGCACTCTTTGCGTACAGTATGCATAACGAGTTGGCTACTGGTCATTGGCGGGCCTGATGGGACGGTCATTGGCGGGCTGGTCTGCAGCTTGCCTCTGGCCATCCAATAAAAATCCAATAAGAAATAACATAAAAAAAACTCCAATCTCAGGAATGTCTGCATGCCTACGCATATGCTTGAAGGGTTCTGTACAGTGCATAGCTGGCCCAACTATTTTTCGTTGCGCTGTTTGTGGCTCAGTTCCTAAGCGGTCACTCCTATGAAGAAGTGGTCCCCCAGCTAGCAACTAGTCTCACTGAGTGTCACGCGTCACGCCTGTGCCCTTACGCAAGCAGAGCAGACCCAGATTTTTGAATATCCGCGGAGGCAGTGGGCTTCAAAGTGAGGCAAGGCCTCTGGTCGCTGATGATCATTCGCTCCTACTCTTTACATGTTGCGCTTCTTTGCATTCGAGCTCTACAGCTCAGCTCTACAGTGCGCAGCAGTCACAAACGTGCATCCATTACGCGCAAATGCCGAAATACATTTTCTGCAGGAGTGTAGATTGTTTTCGCCCCTGCGGTGGTGCTTCAGAGGTCGTGACGTAGATTGCTGCATCCAACCACCGCGCAACATTCACCTGCGCTATGTAGCGTCATGTGAATACGCGAGGTTCACCTGCATTCGCACAGCGACGTTCACGCGACGTA
The DNA here is from genome assembly GCA_023078555.1 of Ulva prolifera. Lineage (NCBI taxonomy): Eukaryota > Viridiplantae > Chlorophyta > Ulvophyceae > Ulvales > Ulvaceae > Ulva > Ulva prolifera. The sequence goes on from CM041196.1 coordinate 11,292,796, forward strand.
GCTTGTGTGGAATACTTTTGGTTCGAATTGCGCATCCGTGGCTGTCTCGAGCCGTAAATTAGTCAAGGGACCATCACGGTCACGGACGACGTCCCGTCCGAGTGCAGTCCTCTGTAGGAAATTCAACTTAAATATGACGACGTATGTAGCAGCCTGAGGTGTATGAACCCCCGGCCTTTGTGATTTCGCTGTGCAGCTTGAACAGCTTTCGGAACACGTTGTTTTGCGTCTCGCAAGAAGATATGTTGCAGAACATCTTCCTACTTGCCGAGTCTTTTGATGAATACAACCTGTTGCGCTGATGTACCTGGTCATTGCCATTACTTGGCCCAAGGATCGCAAAATACTGGCTAGTCAACTCACTGCCCAAGCAAACACACTCAGCTGACACAGCGCCCTAACATGAAATGTGATGCTCTTCCCATTCTCTGGACAACTCGCCTCAACTACCTGTCACTCTGCTTCCATCAATGAACATCAAGATCGGTTCAGCCTTGTCCGTAGCATGTCCAGGGCAGGCTGCCCTGGCTCATCGTTCAACTGGTGATCACCTCACCATATGAAGTAACGACCTTGGCAATGCCATCCCCATGTTTGCAGTGCATCCAACCTGCAATCTCGCAGGATCTCGACAACAGCGAGTCCAACTGTGGTTGAAGCAGCGCCATGCATGCAGGAGTTGTAAGGACAAAAGCGACCAGTGTGGCTCAGTGCGATGTCGTCGCCGCCACCGACGCCAGCTCGCAATCCGCAGAGGTCATCGCTAGTGTCGGTGCTGCCCCCACACCCCTGTCGAATACCCCTTGGTTGCTGAGACCCCTTGGGTGTTCTCCCCCCCCCACCCCCCCCCCTTCCCAATCCCGGCCTTCCTCCACCTGTGCTAGCCTGCATGCATGCCGGCGTCGCTCAGGTTAAACCAGCCCGATCCCGTCAGCCAACGGGAGCCTGTCCACAGGACCACATCCTCAAGCAGTTGCCGGGCTGTCCAATTACGCATGCATGCACAGAGTGGCATCCATGCCGAACTCATACACAGACACAGAAGCTCTTCAGATCGCAATTGCCGCAGATGCCACGCTCGTGTGCTGGTGTGAGTGAAAACAGGGGTCAGTGTGAGTGTGTGTGGTGCAGCGGCGAGCACGGCGGCGTTTGTGTGCGAGCAGAACCGGAGCATGTCAGAGGCAGAGACGCTCGTGCAATCGCGGGACATCGCGCTCGCGACGGCAGACAGCTTCGCCCGCGCCGTCGCGAGCATCTCCGTCGACTGCTACATAAGTGCCCCCCCCCCCCCCCCCCCCCCCCCCCCCCCCCCCTCTCCCACCACCTCATGTTTTCTTTGATTTTTCATATCAACAACATCATCCAGATCAGGGTAGCGCAGCAGGTGTTCACAATGAACCACCTTTGCCCAACCTGATAGACACAAAACGTGGGCTATCAGTTAGAAAAACACTTAATTGTATTTTCTCAACATCCTCTTGCCCCTCCTCGACAGACATCCCAGTAGCTAGCGAGTGCGTGAAGCCCCAAGGGTGCAGGCGGGACGTCGTCCATCAAGATCAACGGCCGCAGCGTCGCGATGGCGTCCGCGTTCTCCATCGCGCAGGCTTACGTCAAGGCTGTCGCCGACGCCGACGCGTGCGACAGCTGCGATGCGACCGCGAAGCTCGTCGCCGAGCGCAACCAGGAGCTGTGGCTAGAGGCGGTCGCGATCGCGGAGGTGAGGATCGACACCGCGACGTACCGCGGCATCGCGCGGAGCATCTGGATTGAGGAGTTTGTGGAGAGTGTGCTTGAGGGGACCGCGAGCGCGTTTGCCGAGGTGCGGCGCGGGCTCCCTGTCGTGGCGCACTCGCCTCATTTCTTGTTTGAAACACACAACAACAAAGAAATCCGCCACAACGAAACACAGGCAGAGGGGGGTGTGGGTAGCCTCGGCGTATTATCGAGCAAAGCTCAACTCCACACAGCAAAGCCGCATGCATGTAGCGCGGACTGCTAGCTCTGTGCGTGTGTGTGTGTGGGTGTGGGTGTTTGGAGCAGATGGGTTTGTATCGTGAGCAGCTGCCGCTGCTAGTACAGCCGTCTCGCATGTGCGCGCCAGGAGAGATGATGGCCGGTGTGTTCAGGCACAGTCCAGGACTCGCGCGGCTTCGCGCATCCTGAAATGTGCCTTTCCCGAACACGCCGCCCGTCATCAGGATGCATGCTTTAACCTGCGCCACAGCCACAAAGCAGCCCGACTGTCGTCGACACTCTCAGCCACAGTCCGTTCACATTCGCCACAAGAATAAATCCCCCTGATTTGTTCTATCAACTCGCCCAGATATTCGTGTGATTTACGGGGGTGCTTGGCAGTAGGTGATCGCCGGGTCGTACTCGAGCACGGAGGAGGGCTGCCAGGTGTTCATCAAGGGTGAGGCCAGTGTGGACGCTAACACCCAAGACGACCGCGCGCCAAGCACGTTCTCCTGCGAGCTCAACGTGTCGGCGGCCGAGTACGAATTTGCGATCGACTCGGTCGCAAACGCGTCGCGGCAAGCGACGATATACGCGTGCGAAGAGCCCTCCGACTACCAGGCCAACATCACAGCGCGGGTGCGTTTCCTGGCGCCGGGAGGCTGCTGCGTGTTGTGAGGGTGCTGTGGGTGTGCTGGGGCCGTGCTTTGCGCATGCTGTAGCCGTGCTGTGGGTGTGCTGGGGCCGTGCTTTGCGCATGCTGTGGCCGTGCTGTGGGTGTGCTCGGAAGCTTGGCGGCTCGGCCGCCGTCAGACCCACTCTTTGCAGCGCCCACATCGGCGGAGTCGCCGCGCTCTATGATCCTTGAGAATGCCGTGCCCTCAAACGCTAGTCCTGCTGCTGGATGAGCCGTGCCGTTTGCGTTTGGGGGCTGTGGGGCAGTGTTGGATCGCTTTGCAGCAGTTCCAGGACTGCTACCCAGAAAGTAGACCTGAAGATTCGGAAATGTTCCTTTTGTGATCGGGCCAGGCGCCCCAACAGTCCAGCTGTCCCCGCGTCCCGAGTGCGCCTGCCTAGTTGAAAAACAACAACTCCTTAGGGGGCATGGGGCAGACGCCCCACAGTCCCGGTGCAACACTCTCCTGCAACAATTCCTGGAAAGTTCCACCCACGCAACGCGGCGTGTGTGCGGCCGTGCAGGAGGTCGCGACGGCTGTCGCATCCGCCATCGCCATGGTGTCACTGCAGTGCGAAGTTCCCACCCCGGAGCACGTCTCCGGCGCCGGCGTCGTCTGCGCGCTCGGAGCCGCACAGGCCGTCGCTGTCGCTGAGGTGCGCCCCCGCTACTCCCCCCCATGAGCTGCATGCATTTGCATGTCGTGGTCAGTTGACGTGGCCGCTATGCCATGGGCGGATCGTGCGTATCCAGATCCTGTGCGTATGTACCGTGTGACAAAGCGCGCATCAGCTGTAGTGCGACGTGGTCGTGCTGGAGCATTCAGCAGATCCTGCGATGGACTCGCCTGTCGTGGTCTCTCCTTGTGCCACAGTGCATGCCAGTACGCTGGCCTGCGGCGGGTGGTCCTGTTCTTGTTCTTTTTATTTGCTTGCTGTCTTCAGGGTGCTGCCCGCCTTTTCGCCTCATAACACAGCTGTCCGTAGGTCCTCCTGTAACCACCCGCGGTGCACGAAGCACATGTGCACGAAGCCACCGGTGGCTCGTGGAGAGCATGGTCGCCTCTGCCAAGGCACCTGGTCTGCTGCCTGCTCTTGCGGTAGACCGTACAGATGTTTTCTGTCTCTGTCTGGGCTCTCCACTGTGCTTTCTGTGTGGTAACTGTCGGCACGCTCCGCCGGTGCCAGTCTGGAATTCCAGGATAGCCCTCTTCGACCTCTTCGTTTCACTGACGCGCTCACGGATTGTCTTTGTATGTTGAAAATGTAAAAGGGTGCGGTGATGTGACCGCTGTATCACGGGACCCTTGCACGCCGCGACATACCACTGGACGCTCACCAATCCATGTGGCGTCCTCTGATCTGGCCTGCGAGTGTGCAGGCATCGGCGTATGCATGGGCGGAGGGGTATGTGAAGGCCCTTGCGCAATGCGACGAGTCGCTGTGCGTCGCCTCGGCAGGCAACATCGCCTCCGACATCGCGACGCTCGTGCTCACCGCCCACGCTGAAGTCATAGAGCGCGCCTGCGCCGGTGCGATCCCCTTGTGTTGCTCAACATGGTCTCCTCAGCCTCTCGTGCGAGCGTAAACACACGTCTGTCCACACATTTGTAGTTACAAAGGACAGAGGCCGGGCATCGAGCCGGTTCTCGGAATCCACTCGCAAATCCACACATGTGTATGAGTGTGTTGATGGATGTATGTCTCTCAGGATCCTTCTGCTGTGCTCTTTCTTAGGCATGTGTCCTGTGTTCATCTTCTGTAATGGTCTTAGACGCGTGGGCCTTGGGCCGTGTGGAGGCCCCATTCACCATGCGGCCGCGCTGTCGTCACAGCGATGAGAGCGTTGAATCCGGTTCTCTCAAATTCCTGGCAGAAAGGCCCGGGTGACTGGCACATGCCAGAAAGGCCAAAACTCATCACATGCGTGCTGACACCCAGTCTAACGTGACCTGTTTGTGGCTTTCGGTGCTTCCCGCCTTAATGGCTTTGTCCTCGTAACACACCCAGTCAATCGTGCATTCACCACTGCCATGCTGCCAGGCAGCATGGGACGCTGTCCATGAATACTCTCCAACCTCTGACACCTCATCGCTGAGCCTGATGCTGCTGTACAAACTTCCTGCTGTGTCGCCGTCGCTGACGAGGCCGGGCTCTCACCTGCAGGCCAGAACGAGACCTTTGATGTGATGACCACCGAGGCCGAGACCGTCGCCGACTCCGTCGAGGCCGTCGCCACTGTCCTCCTCTCGGTGCGGCTGCCTTCACCTCCGGCTCCCCCTGCCTCCAGCGCCATGCATGCACAACTCCCTGGCATCATGAGTACCCTGCGCTCCTCTTCATGCATGCAATGTCATCGATTCAACACAGTTGATTGCAGCAGCCTGATCTTGCTTTTGCAAGATTTGAATATGAGCTCTGCCGTATTCCGTGCCATGCATATCACTACAGCTACCCCTGGGTATGGCGTGTCTTGATGCAGTCGAGGTGCCTGTGTGTGTGTGTGTGTGTGTGTGTGTGTGTGTGTGTGTGTGTTTGCACTTGTTCCCCAAGGTAGAACTGTGCCAAGACGCAATCGCCCGCAGCGTCCACAGTCACTCTGCTTGGCCACACCGCCCTGTTTGAGAAATAAATCCACGATTTCCCGGTCTGAAGTGCGCTGTGGCTACAGGCGCGCATCACATGGTACGGCCAGGAGTGTGAGGCCGCGTCGGACGTCTCGAGCTACATCATCGGCACCCCGGCCTCTGGCCGCATCCCTACCCCCCTCCCCGTCCTCCCCGCCAACGCCAGCACCGGCCCCTTCCCCCTCGTCATCCCCACGATCATCACCAGCGATGGAACTCTCACTGCGAACGGATCCGCGTCTACCGTGGAGACGTCGGCGGAGCACGGCGCGACGGCGACCGGCAACGCGACTGAGTTCAGCGAGACGGTCGTCGCGCTGCGGCCGTGCGGCGAGGGCCCATGCGTCACAAACTACGGACAGTGCTCCGGGGAGATCCGGGGGCAGATCCTCGAGAAGGCGCTGCCGTGCTGCGGCCGCGTGTTTGAGTGTGTGAAGCAATCGTCTGTGTATGGGCTCTGCATGCCCAAGGGGCAGAAGGCGCCTCCGGACTGGGACGGGGAAGTTCTCGCGGGGTACTGTGGCTACTAGGGGCATCAAGTGTGCACGCGTGTGCCGCTGTGCCCAGCCTGTGCGCGTGTGAGAGGACGGGGGCGGGCCGGGTGTCCAGAGGTGCCGCGATGCAGCCGCCACTCGCCGCCGCCCCCGCGTCCTCGCTCAGGAATAACAGAATAACGCTCTGAATGGCGTCTGCCCGGGGTGTGAACTGGAAGATTGCTGCGGGAGATGTGCACGCCTGGAACCGCTGGAGGCGGCCGTGATGGCTGCAGACATGACTGCGAGGTGGGGCGGCGTGCGTCGGCGCGAATTTTTAGCACAGTATATAGAGAAATGTGTGGTTTTTTTCTGGTCGTTTGTGCCGCAGGCTGTGCGGCCCCCGTGGGAGCCCCGAGAGGGCGCCGCCGATGATGCGTTGGAATCGACCGGGTGCATTTCGGCGGACCGCGTCATCTTGGTTGTGGCTTGTGGGGGGGTGCGTGCCTGGCCCGTGCTGTTTGGCAGAGGTGGGGCGATGGCGGCGGCGGTGTTTACTTCTTGAATTGTAATTGTGATTTTGCTTGCTGCCTGTGGGAGGGGTTGCATCTGGCGTATCCGCCTGAAGGGGTGGCCATTGGGAGTCGATGCCAGGCTGTGATGAAGACACTTGCGGTAATGGCTCACTCGAGTCGATGTCACTGAGTATGAAACTCACATGTGCGCATCTCATATTTGTGCTACCCTGAACTTAGGGTACACATCTGAGGAGGGGGGAATGACCCTCTCAGGAAGCAAGATCCATTAGCTCAAACAAATCTTTGATCCGGAGAACAGCGACGGTGCGTGATTTTTGGAAGAGCCTGGCTTTCTCTGCCTGCAACGGCGCCCCGTTCGAATTCACGGTTTGAAGTTCACGCACGTACAGCATACTAGTGCCTGCCAGTCCACCGTTGTCCCTGACGGGAAGTCGGTGAAACACATCCGAGATCATGCTGCAGTTTTTGTTACAGAAGTCTAAACGGTCGCAAACAACGACAGACAATGAAACGCGTCCGAAGCGGTGCTCACATACTGCGGGTACATTGCTGGCAAGCCTGCTCAGCGGCTTGACCACTGGTGACAGATCGGCACATGCCGTGTAGCTTGCAGAAGCATGTACCACAAACCCTTCACCCATGCGCTGCGTCCTAGATGGGTCGGCCCTGACACGAAGCCCAGCGTGGCATACCACCTCAGCGGCTCCGCACGTGAGGAGCACCGGTACCCATGGCAAGGGTATACGAGCCACAGGCCGCCACAGTCAGCAAACGGGTGCATTTGGTATGAGCGGGGAGGGGGCCCAATACAGAGGGAAAGCAAAGAAATGGACCACATCACCACAGCCATGCCAACACCACATCAGCACAGCCATGCCAACACCACATCACCACAGCCACGCAAACACCACATCAGCTGCAGCACAGCCATGCAAACACTTGCTTGTGGCGTACCTGGATGGCATCGGCTACTAGTACACTAGCAACCTGCAACCACAGGTGCAACCGGCCACAGGGATGCACTGCATTCTACCTGGTGATCTACCTGCATAGAGATCTGTAGACCGATAAGCAGGCCCGGGCAGGCACCACGGCTCGCAATGGGGCGGCAGTGCTCAACCGGCTTTTCATGGACACCAGCTTCGCCTGCACTCTCGTGCTGGACGGGCCAATGCGCGCACCTGCGGGGTCCATGCATGTTGCGCTGACGCTGCGGCGGTCGCCGCGGTGGCGCGGGAGGTCAGCTCCTGCAACCTGCACGCACCGGATGCAATTGCTCATCGTGGCTGTCAGCACCCCGAGGGGCACGCTGGAGAAACGGATTGTATGTAGTTACAAAGGACAGAGGCCGGGCATCGAGCCATTGCTAGGAATGCACACGCAAATCCACTCATTCACCAGTTCCGTGCACGCCCACTACGTGCAAGTGCACTGCACATGAGAAACTACAAAAGCTTCTACACAATTAGAAGAAAACACAGGCATCCAGCTTCACAAGGAAGCAGCTAGTCAGCAACCACGCAGCCCATTAATATTGTCGCATGATCGTCAAAGCCGTTGCAGCAGACAGGATTGTATGTATGCATGATGGTAATGTGCATCTTGTTTACAAAAATATATAGCTCTGTCCGTGGATCACAACAGATCTATTCCTTATACACCGTGCGTGTATTCAATGCACGTTCATGAGGCTACACCCGCAGTACGGTGTGCCTTCTGGCCACTGTCCCAGTATGTCGGGACTGCTACGGCATTCCATAGCAGCTGGAGGACGTCGCCGAGACGCTCTCGTGGCATGGCGCCGCGTGAGTGAGGGCGAAGGCCTCGTGGAGGCGCCTGTGCGGCTTACTCCGTCCGTGCACGTCCAGATCCTGTTGCGCCGTTGCTCCGTGTATGTATTTATGGCACCCTGGCTGTGCACAGCACTTCACGCAGTGCTTTCGGCACACATGCATGCGCAGGGCGCGTGCCGCCGCGGTGCTGTCCCCGCCGGAGGAGCTTGTCTTGGGTCATACAGACTTGAGCCATTGCACGGCAGAGCTCCAAGGCATACCACCAGCCACTACAGCGAAAAGCAGGGATGTAGCCCCTCGTTTTGTTGAGACAACAGATATGCCGCCGGAGGCCGTGGATGTTGTGGCCGTGGGTGATGTGGTGGACGCAGAGCTCGCTGCAGCGCTGGCACGGGGCATGCAACTGAGCGCATGCATGTCGGCCGCGTCTGTGGCCAGAGCGCTAGTGCTGCCTGCGTGAATGAGGGTGTCTGAGGTGGCACGCCGGTGAACTGGATCGATCAGCCGAGGTGAGCTGGCCAGCCAGTAGCATGTGGCGCAAGTCCGCAGCTCGGCGAGTCGGCCGGCAGATGCCGCCCTCTCGGCGCTGCCGGCGACCCCCTGACCACCTGTGACGTGGCCGCTGTGCTGTGCTGATCAGCTCGAGCAATGGCCAGGTGGGGGACGTTCATGCATATGCATATGCAGCCGCTGCGAGCTCGCGTGTGCGTGTGTGCGTGCATGCATGCGCCATGGCCCCCCGGCCCTGGTACAGAAAGGAACGAATGAAGGCAAGTTCAACACAAGAGTCTCTTCCGGCCGCGGACCACCTCCCACGCACACCACCAACTACATGTAGAAGGCACACATGTCTCCTAGATATAGGGTATCCCCTAGATATAGGGTCCGCATAAGTCCAGGGGGGGAGGGGGGGGGGGGGGGGGGGGGGGGGGGGCAGTTGAGTGCAGGCTCGAGGGTAGCTCTCTCGAGTGGCGAATCTGTTTGCAAGCGATCCGTGTGCTGTGCACAACTGTAAATTACGGAGATTTCAGCGCGCGGTCACTATCCTGCGCACGTGTACCGCAGCTGCGTGGCCTGAGCCGCAATGCAAAGCCCATGTTCGCGATCGAATTCGACCTGAAAGAGGGACCCGACCAGGAGTTCCGACCATACATCTCCCCGCCCAGACCGTGGAATCGATCGACGCGTACGCTCATGCACGCGGCGCGGCCACGGCCAGCTCTTCCGCAGAATTCCGATCCGCCCCCATGAGCAGCAGGCATGGCAGTGGAAGGCCTTCACACGCGCAGCTGTGAACTCCCCGCACGATCCTCGCCAGCGCCGCACCTCTGCCACTCGTAAACTCTGCCACCCTCTCCTCACAGGCTGCTCGTCTGCATTTGGCCATATTGTGGTTTTCACCCTCAACCGTGATCATCTGCTCGCTCTGGTCACGACGTTGCTTCGGTCGCTGGACAGATCGCAACGGCACGGCCAACTCCCCAGCTGCTGCTTCAAGGGCATCTCAGCTGTAGATCTTGACGGCTAGACGGTGTAGGATTCCTGTTGCAGAAGATAACAGGTGCCTCGCAGGCATTGACTCCCGCAGAGCGCAGTGACTGCAGTGCAATAGAGCTGAAGCGACAAGCGCAACAGCTCCTCCGAACGTCTGCGTGTCCACAGCGGAGATCAACCCGTCTGCAGCCTCCACATCCAGCACCTGCTCACCCAGAGTAAATCGTCTCTGAGTTCCGGGGAGGTGACTGTTCCAGCAGGCGAAGTGACTCCTGCGCAGCGGCAGCCACGGCAGCTTGCGTTTGACTCGCGCGCGTCAACGGTATCAGGATGGCTACCCCGGGGAGCTTGATCTCGCTGTTGTGCACAGCCGTTGCGCTGTCATCAGTAGCGCTGCCAGTGCTGGGCGCCTTGCCAACAGCTCCGCATGCGCCAGGTGCGCCTGAGTACACGCTCGCGGCAACTGCTCGTCATGAGCGCTGGGGACGGTTTTGCCTAGGCCCGCAACCGTCGACGTCGGCGCTGCGCGCTGCTCATGCTGATGCGCTGGCTGAGCTCGCTGAGCTTCCCTTCGGACTCTGGGGACTTCATATCAATCTGCTAGAAACACTCTAGTTAGCCATCCCGCGGGCTGGTCGGATAGCATGCTCAGTTGTTACAGAAGGGTGGGCGGGCACGGCCAAACACGATGCAAGCATTTTTCTGGGCGTTCGCAGTTCGTTGTCACGACGCGTCGATGTGTATGGTGTGCTGGCGGTCAGCTAGCTGCATGATGACGCGATCTAACACACCAATACTGTACCCGCGGTAGATGTTGAGCTCTGTAGAGCACTGTAGAGGTCGACGACCAGTGCCTACGGAACGTGCGGCTGGCGGCAACTGTGAAGGATCTACCCACTGCCTCAGAATGTTGGCCTTCGTGATGCTCCATGTGAATCCATTGATGAACCGCGGGGCAAGCATGGACGATGCTCAGCGTGCCGCGTGCGCAGCGTGCTGTTTCCCATCCGATTCCATGTCTCATGCGTATCTGATGTCCTTGCAGCTGCATACGCAGCTGATATGACATCCCAGTGCACAATCGCGTCTCGAGGCAGGTCACGCAGGGATCGATCTGTCACGTCCCTCCGTTGCAATGCGTTCCGCTGGTGCTGTAGCGCGCTATGGCGTCGGCCGGTTCACAGTGAGACCGAGAGTCATCTGATGACGCGTGCGTACGTCAACGTGATCTTCATAGCGCATGCATGCGGCGGCCGGGAACAGCACGGCGGACGGTGAGCGAGTCACGGGATGACCAGCGTTGACAACGAACGGCTGGGCTGCAACGGCGCATTGCAGCCCAGCCGTTCAGGCGCTACGTAGAAGGCATGGGGATGGGCGAAGCGCATGCACGTAACCGTGACCTACCGCCTGCACCCTATTTCGAACACATACTCGGGACTCAAATGCCATCTCCACCGGTCCCCGTCACCCCTGCGCGCACTGGAGCCGTCTGCACCATGAGACCAGCACTGCAGTCAACGTGTAGGCAAAGACAGAAATTGCTCTGGGCTGGACCCGGACGTCTGCTCTGGTATTGTACATGACTCACAGGCATGCACACACACGCTCACCATTGGCCCACAAGACAGCTACAGCCCAGTCCTCCTGTGCATTAATCCGCTGGGATCTTGGATCGTCAATCAATCGCGGGTTGCAAATCACAGCAGGCGTCGTCCGGTGGAACGGCCCACCATCCGAGCCGCCCCTGCCACTCAACGTCCGCGCACGATCCATCGCACGCCCACATTCATCTTGCGTAAGAATCCAGGCAATGCCTCATTTCACGAAGGCCGCACGCATGCAGCCATCTCACGGCGCAAGGCGGTCAGTGCCGCGAGCTGTGACATCAAGGCTGGCACCGACGTAACGAAGAAATCTGCTGCTGTTGTGGCCAACTTTGGTGTGCCCCCCCCCCCCCCCCCCCCCCCTGTTTCCTGTATGCCTGTCTTTTCTTTGTTCGACAGTAGCACTAAGAGCCCCTGGTGTTCCTTAACGCGATTGTCTGCTCTCATGCTGGGCCGGCGCATATCAGCAGTGATCTGTCAATGCCGTACCTGCATGCGGCCTCACTGATGGGGAGCGGTAGCCACACGCATACACCCAACTGAATGCATCGTGTGCGTGCAGCGTCGGAGGTGTCCGCGTTCATATGTGACCCAACTGGCGCTGCCTCGGAGCAGGTGGTTGTTTCGCGCGGCAATGCCATCGCCACCGCGGAGGCGGAGGGCTTCGCGCGGGCCGTCGCGTCCATCGCCGTCGACTGCGCCCTCAGTGCGCCCTACAACCTCCCCTGCCATTGCAGACTGCTACTGCTGTGGGGCCCAACCCGTCTTCATTTTCTGAACAACAGATTCGTGTCTACGTTGCACGATCCTATGTGCACTGCCAAGGAGGGTGCCCGGCCATCAACGGCTCAGCGAGCAATGCTCAGGCATGCATGCGGTGGATTCCGCTGCGCTGTGGGCGCGGTAGGCGGACTCAGCGTCGTATGTGGCTTGGGGGTGTGCAAGGCTGCCGCCGCAGCACACACCACGTCGATGCCAAGCCATGCATGTGCACCCCCACCCCGATGACGGGGGCGTTCCACCGGCACCTGCGGACGCACCGCGACTAGAAGCTTCTCTGTAGGCGGACAGACGAGCGTGACGGTGAACGGTCGCTCCGTCGCGTACGCTCAGGCGGAGCTCATGGCGACGGCCGTCGTCAACGCCGTCGCGAGCTCGGCCGTCTGCGAGCGCTGCAGCTCCCGCGCCACCCTCGAGGCGCGCAAAGTGACCACGGAGATCCTGTCGGCGGTCGCGGTCGCCGAGCTTGACCTGAAGGACAGCTCCGCCGGGGGTGACAGGAAGCTGGCTGTGGATGAGTTTGCCGAGACGGTGGTGAAGGGCACGGCGACGGCGGTCGGGGAGGTGAGTGCCTCATACAGAGCTGCAGTGGGTGCCGGCTGGTTGCCGGCTGCAATTGTGTTCAGCAGGGTGTATGTATGTTCCGCGTACAGCGCTACACTGGTCATCTGCAGAGAGCCTCGTGAACAGACAAATGTCCACTTCATGAAGCTCCCCACACCGAGATTCTGCCATGAACTACATGAGCTCGTGCCCTCCATAGATCACAATCAAGATTGATAGAGATCTCTGTCAATAACGCAGTCAGCAGGTCATGATAGATGGCGTGCGATTGCAGCTGTTGGTGACGGCTGCGGCGGCCCTGGACGGCAGCTGCGGCACGTCCATCACCGTCAACGGCACCATCGACGGCAACCGCGACGACGCGACCCCGGGGTCCGACTATGCGTGCGACCTCGTCACGCTCGGTGTGCCGGGGGCGGTCATCGAGAACGCGACTGCTGATGCGTCGCAGACTGTGCGCGCCATGGCTTGCGAGGAGCCCTCGATGCTGATGGCCTCCGCCGTTGCCCGGGTGCGCATCCACATCTGAAATTGCGTTTCGGCCGGTTTCGGGGAATTTTGGTCGATTTCGCATTGTTTTGGGTATCGAACTCTGATGGTTACGCCAGAGGCACAGTCCACCTGTATGGCCGACCCCTGACGCTCCGCCTGCATAGTGAATGCGAACGTGAGATGTCATCTTGTGGACAAGCGTTGCTTGCGAATGAGTCAGCTCGGCTGTGGCAGATTGACTGGCAAACCACCAGGATCCACTGCGCGCATAGCACCTCCGTCCTGGAGTGTTGATCAATTTTTCAACGACGAAGCGCGCCCACGCCAAGTCTCACTTCTGTGCATATAGTGGCGGGCAGTAATTCTGCATGGACGCCGATCGGCTCACGGAGGCGCTGTTTTGCAGGAGGTCGCCCGTGCTTCTGCTGTGGTGGTGGTGTTCCAGACACAGGAGTGCGACGTCGGCGCCGGCAACTCCGCCTGCTCCTTCCTCTCCCAAGACATCAACACCACCGCCTCGGTTCGTCTCCGCCGCAGCTCATGTGGCGCATGAAGTGCTGCATGTACCCGCTGCATGTACCCGCTGCATGTACCCGATTGCCGCCCTGCCTCTGTCGCTTGGCAGCAGCTGCTGTGGCGATGCCTGGCGAGCCCGCGCAGCCGCAGACACTGACATTCGCACGGCACCGGCACCGCTCATCAGACCGGCAACGCAGCGTACAGGCGTTTGCTGCGTGACGTGCTGTGTGCGGGCACGTCGCTCGGTGATCGCGCGGCTCTGTGCTCGTGTGCGGGAACCTGCCGGCTGTGATCGCATGATGGCGTGCTGTTTGGGTGTCTGCCGGCCGAGCCCACATGCTGTGCTTGTGCTCACCGCGTCTCCGGGTGTTCCATGCAGGCGTTTGCAGTCGCGATGGCGAGTGCGGTCGCGTCGGCGGTGAGCACCTGTGACCCCCCCCTCTGCGTCGCCGACGTGTCGGCCATGGAGACCGAAATCTTCGAGGTCGTCGTCACGGCCACGCAGAACGTCATCTCCAACCTCTGCGTCGGAGGTGCGGGCTCTGCATGCTGTGTGGCGCTGCGCGCTGCTGCAAGTGGTCCATCCCAGCATGCATAGCACACTGCTAAACTCGCAGCGGACCTTGCCATCTGAGAATTCGCCTCATCCTAGAAATGGTCCTGCCTGCCAGGAGTTGTTTTGTGACGGGGTGTGGTGCTGGTGCAGCGGAGGGCACCTTCAACCGCAGTGCGCTGGAGGAGGACTTTGTGAGCGACGCCGTGGAGGCCCTGGCCAGTGTCTTTGCGCAGGTGCGCTCCAAGAGCACCTATGAATGCATGGCTGCATACATGCATGCATCATGAATGCACCCTCGATGAGAGGGGTGCTTCATTCTGACACGAAGCTTCAGATGTCGGGCACCGACCTTCTGGGTACCAACCTGACATGCATGTCTCATGAGGTTGGCACACGCCAGAAGTCCTGGCTTTTTGCCCAGGTCTGGACTGTATGTGATTCCTTATAGATGATGAGCACGAAGTTGCTGTCAGGTACTGGCTGGCCAGAGGAACATCTCTCCCATGCGCATCCCGTCCCGCTCTCGTAACAGGCAGCAGCTGCTCCCTCGACCCTGCGCCTGTCAGCAGCTCCGCAGGTCTGTGGCTGGTGCTGTTGCCACCACGCGCCATCGCATAGGCAATCGATCGTCTGTATTCTTCTGTGCGAGCCGATCACACGATTGTTATAAAGTTGGCGTTTACAACGCACTTACTTTATACTGTCCAAACTGTACAGGCCCTTGTCGACCACGGCACTTGCCAGCCCACGGCCGAGGCCAACGCGTCCATCTCCGACATCCCCAACCCCCCCAACCCCACAATCAACCTCACCTTCCCCGAGCTCCCAGACTCTCCCGCCGCCACCAGCGGCCCCGGCGCGAACGACCCCGGCACCACCGCCCCCGGCTCCTTCACGAGCCGCGACGCCGTCGACTCGGTGATTATCACGCCGGCGCCGCCCGGCAGCAACACGGAAGCCCGGGGGGCCGCCGCCACCACCTCGAGCACCGACGTCACGGTACGGTGTCTGCAACGTTGACCCCTATGGTGTCTGCAACCCCGCTCTCTCTTGTCTCACCTTGGAAGGTGAACGCTTTAACGGATTCTTCCGCGGAAAATCCGCGGGTGTGTTGGCTGTGCAACGTGGGTCTGTTCGGGTAGGGGTTCGGTGCTGCCCCTGAAGCATGCAAGGGGCCATGCGCAACCCCCGTGTATACGGTAAAGGGGGGTGGTTCCAGTGCCATTCCCCTGGAATGCATGCCATGCATGCATTCCAGCGGGGTTGGACCCCCCCCTCAGGAGCGCCTGGGATGTGTGTTCACTCAGCCGGCCCCTGCGCGGAGCACAGCACCATCTGCGCCGATGACATCCCAACAGCTGCATAGGCAGTGTATGTGTGCGTGACCCCTTCGACACACCGGAGGGCGTGGCGAGTATCCTTGTTTCGGCATCCACAACGACGTCTTTCGTATGCTCTGGATCCACTGTAGGACCGCGTTCGCCACCACGTGCTTCCGGCAAGCCACAACGACAGGCCCTGCGGCCTCACCTTCCCGAGCGTGCTGCGGAGTCCGCCATGCATGACTTGCCCTGTAGCTGCGGTTTCTCTCCCCGTACCACCGTATGCCACAGTGCATGTAGAACATTCTTCATATGAATACCTACCACAAATGCATGTTGTCTCAGACGCAGTAGGGAGCTGGACGAGTAAAGACATTCCTGCCGATGTTATCCCGCGATGCCTCCATGCATGCAGTTCACGGAGGCCTGTGAGACGGGCAGCTGTGCCGCCAACTTCAAGCAGTGCGCCGGAATCGTCAACGGCGTCGCCATCTCCCCGCTGCCGTGCTGCACCGCCGGCTTCGAGTGTGCGCAGCAGAGCGCTCGCTTCGGCCTGTGCGTGCGCGAGAAGAGCAACCTCGTGCGGGACGGCCACGCGACCGTCGTCGCCCCCAGCTGTGGCTACTAGTGCGTATGGTGCACGCCATACACCACGTGTAGTTGCTGGCGTGCGGGTGTGTGTGTGTGTGTGTGATTGCTGCAGGCGTCTCTGCTGTTGATGCCGTGCTCAGCTGACAGTGCTAGAGCGGCTCTGCAGATCAGCCCAGCATGCGGCATCTGGCTGCCTCCTGCGACGCTGCCTCCTGCGCCGCTGTGGGACACCATGCTGCGGCGGTTTGGGGTGGCGATGGGCGGTGGGTCGAGCAGACAGGCACAATTTCGGCTTGTGGGTCGTGGCTGAGGTGCTGGTTCATTTGTCAGCTGCACACCCTTCATGAGGAAGGTGCGGAGCACACATGCACCCGCGGCTGTTGAAAAGCTGTCCGGGGTTGTGCTCCATGAGAGGGCAGCCACCTGCTGTAGTGCTGAGCGTGTTTCTTGGGCACTGTTTCTTTTAGTCATTGTTTTCATTTGAATCATGTAATATGGAGGAGATGACTCCGGCGACACCGATTTGTTGTTGTGTGGGGGCTGTCCTCACGACAGCACAATGCATGAACAATAGCCCCAGTCTCGCATGGTAATAGAAATTAGCAATTACTTAAGTCGCACGTGAGATGTGTCCCTGTAAGACTCGGGCATGCGTGCACCATGCCAGGCTCGCAACGAGGACTACAAAGGAGTGTGTTCACGTAGTTTGTGTAAACACATACTGCACAAGAAGCACCCTCGACAGAGGTTCCACACACTTCGATGTGTTCACCTGCCACGACCCAGAACCCTGGACCAAGCACCCAGCACGGCGGAGTCATGCTGCCCTACTTCGCATAGAACATTCCAAACGGGTTGCAAACCCTGATATTTGTGGCATACCTGACCTGGTGAAGCAGGCAGGCCGTTCAACTCGATATTTGTCGCCTGCTGTCAAGTCGAGAGTGATGCGATACCTATGGCTTTCAGATAGGCGTCACACATAGACCATGCGACATAGATGACTGGCTTTCAGAATAGGCATCACGCAAAAACACAGCGCACGCTAAACACATCAAATAAACCCTCTTGTAAGGAACGATTGCACAGGCTTTGCACCAACAGCCCAATGCTGCAGACTCCACTTGCATTGGGGTTGCCCTAGCCGCTGTGCGCATGCCAGAGATCCTGAGGCATCATGCCCCCACAGGGAGGCCCGGGCGCCACGCATGGCGGGCCATGCATACGCACGTACTCCTCGCCATCCTCGGCATCTAATACGGTGCAGCGGTCCAGCTCGTGGCGTGGGTGCACTGGGCTGGGTTGTTGGGTGTGTTCCTGCCATGTGATCTGGTTTCACACGGCCGTACCCTTACCCTAGCCTTTGCCCTTGCAACACCACACAGCGGCGCAGGGTGAGCGCCCTTACCCTAGCCTTTGCCCTTGCAACAGCACACAGCGGCGCAGGGTGAGCGCCGTACACCCAGCAAACTCTGGTTACATCTGGGCGGGCATGTACGCCACCGTCTCCTGCCATGCGCATCACGGCACACGGCATCTAATGCATACACGCTAAAAGCCAAGCAATGTGGTACGTCGAAACATGTGGACCACGCATCGACACTGTATCAAATAATGAATCAAACTGGGCATCTCGCCCTGGCCTACGGCGACGCGCTACAAACTTCCCTCTTGCCGCAAGTTGACCCCTTCCGGGCCCCCTCCCCAAACCCTATTCTACAGGGTGTGGGAATGGCCCCCCTCACCTCGGAGATGACAATACCCTGTATTAACAAATTGCAATCCGACCGCCTGCCGATGAGGGCACTGATCGGCCGCTGTCCATAGTTCTGTCGTATCAACCTACATGCAGAAGCGCTAGGGGAGGCCGCGGCCTGGATTCTCGTCCTGAAGCCGGTGTGGCCTCCCCAACCCCACCGTGGGGTGACCCCCGCTACAAACACTTCCTCTGACCGCCGAATAGGCTCCCTCGCCTGGCAAAAAGTTTCCTGCATCCCATGAGCCCCGCACTGATGCCATGCATTTGCATAGGCTGGACTGGTCAAAGCGCGGCATGATCCTGCGATCCTGTGCAGCGGTGAGACAGGCACACGGCCTCGCTCCCACTCCAACGGCGCTGCGTGGGCGCCATCGCACCTCCCGCGTAATCATCGCCGCAGCCGTTCTACCGCGCCTCAACCCCCACCTCCCACGAATCCCACGAGGTGCTCACCAGATCTGGCGTGGTCGCCAGATCCGCACCAGAAGCACCCCTGCAGGCGCGCGTGCTCTCCCCAGCCCTAACCAACAGCTATCGCTCCTCAAAACAAGCACACCGGACACTTGAGACCGGACGGCACTCATGCATGCAAACGCTCCCCACAACGCCTGGCCCAACCCTGTCTGCACAGGGGAGATCCCCGAACACCTCGCCTACCCTGACCCGCCAAAAAATCCCAACCCACAGGTGTGCCCACAGGCCGCCGCCGACACGGACCCTATCTGCTGCTTCAAGTCTATCTGTCCGAGAAGCCTGCAGGGCCCCGAGCAAAATAACCCCCCACGCCCGCGCCCCCGAGCACCATGCGTACGCCTCCATGCATTGCAAATACACACAACAACTCAGACATCTATGCTCAGGGTCGGGAACGCTTCCCAGAGCGCGGTCAGCAGCGGCGCCACACACGGCTCCAGAACGCCCCGCACCCCGACCGCCTTCATCTTCCGCAGCATGCGCAGCGCGCGCACGAGGTCCTCGCACCCGCGCCGCTCAATCTCGCAGTTGTTCACCCGAAGCTCCTCCAGCTGTAACAACCCTGTGCACGCCGGCTCCGCGTGGCGGCCCCCCACGTGCTTCCCCTTTGCCCCGCGTCCTACGGCCTCACCCCGCGCATCCGGCACAACGTACACGTTGGCGCCCCCGGCCGCCGCATCAGGCTCAGCATGCACAGCTCGCGCGAGCGCGGCCGCGCCGACGTCGCCGAATTCGTTCCGGCTCAAGTCCAGAGCCCGCAGCTCGGACAGCTGCCGGAGCGCTGGCGCGAGGACTTCCATCCCCGGGCCGTCGATGTCATTTCCGCGCAGGTCCAGCCGAGTGAGCGCATGCATGGGCGGCATGCGTGGGCCGATCTCCGCACACAGCCGCGCCGCGACCCCGATCAGGTCCGAGCTGAGGACTCCGAGGCAATTGTTGCCGAGGTCGAGCGCGCGCAGGCCGGCGCCGTCCGCTGAGTCAGCGCCGCCGAGCTCATGCATGGCGAGCACCTCATCAAACGGCACCCAGTCGTCCATCACGCTCAGCGTGTCGTCCATATGAATGCTTGGCATGTGTGCCGGCGCGCGCATGCATGCCGCAAGCGCTGCGAGCCAGGGGTATTCTGCACGGGCCGCGAGCGGCGCGAGCTCATGCATGGGGGCACCGAACGAGGTCGGGGGGCCCATCGAGACCGGGGGGCCCAGAGAGTCGAGGTGGTACAGGCGCTTCAGCTGTTGGTCGATGCCGTTGTGAATCGAGAGGGACTTCAGGGAGCTGATGCCGCGGCACTT
This sequence comes from Ulva prolifera, assembly GCA_023078555.1. Lineage (NCBI taxonomy): Eukaryota > Viridiplantae > Chlorophyta > Ulvophyceae > Ulvales > Ulvaceae > Ulva > Ulva prolifera. The sequence continues at coordinate 11,312,312 of CM041196.1, forward strand.
GCGGCGGAGCTCGTCGCCCAGGGTCACAAGGGCCGCGGGGTCCGGGGGGGACATGACGTGGAAAGCGACTGCGAGGTGGCTGAGGTTGCGCGCCTGGGACAGCCCATACGCTACCTACACGCATGCATGCCTCTCATACCGTGGGGTAGCTACAGGGGCAGTGTTGCAAAGGGTGCGCGCGTGCGCGCGTGCGCGCGTGCGTGCGTGCGTGCGTGCGTGCGAGGCCTCGACGGGCCAGGTGTGTGTGTGTGTGTGTGTGTGTGTGTGTGTGTGTGTGTGTGTGTGTGTGTGTGTGTGTGTGTGTGTGTGTGTGTGTGTGTGTGTGTGTGTGTGTGTGTGTGTGTGTGTGTGTGTGTGTGTGTGTGTGTGTGTGTGTGTGTGTGTGTGTGTGTGTGTGTGTGTGTGTGTGTGTGTGTGTGTGTGTGTGTGTGTGTGTGTGTGTGTGTGGTGTGTGTGTGTGTGTGTGTGTGTGTGTGTGTGTGTGTGTGTGTGTGTGTGTGTGTGTGTGTGTGTGTGTGGTGTGTGTGTGTGTGTGTGTGTGTGTGTGTGTGTGTGTGTGTGTGTGTGTGTGTGTGTGTGTGTGTGTGTGTGTGGTGTGTGTGTGTGTGTGTGTGTGTGTGTGTGTGTGTGTGTGTGTGTGTGTGTGTGTGTGTGTGTGTGGTGTGTGTGTGTGTGTGTGTGTGTGTGTGTGTGTGTGTGTGTGTGTGTGTGTGTGTGTGTGTGTGTGTGTGTGTGTGTGTGTGTGTGTGTGTGTGTGTGTGTGTGTGTGTGTGTGTGTGTGTGTGTGTGTGTGTGTGTGTGTGTGTGTGTGTGTGTGTGTGTGTGTGTGTGTGTGTGTGTGTGTGTGTGTGTGTGTGTGTGTGTGTGTGTGTGTGTGTGTGTGTGTGTGTGTGTGTGTGTGTGTGTGTGTGTGTGTGTGTGTGTGTGTGTGTGTGTGTGTGTGTGTGTGTGTGTGTGTGTGTGTGTGTGTGTGTGTGTGTGTGTGTGTGTGTGTGTGTGTGTGTGTGTGTGTGTGTGTGTGTGTGTGTGTGTGTGTGTGTGTGTGTGTGTGTGTGTGTGTGTGTGTGTGTGTGTGTGTGTGTGTGTGTGTGTGTGTGTGTGTGTGTGTGTGTGTGTGTGTGTGTGTGTGTGTGTGTGTGTGTGTGTGTGTGTGTGTGTGTGTGTGTGTGTGTGTGTGTGTGTGTGTGTGTGTGTGTGTGTGTGTGTGTGTGTGTGTGTGTGTGTGTGTGTGTGTGTGTGTGTGTGTGTGTGTGTGTGTGTGTGTGTGTGTGTGTGTGTGTGTGTGTGTGTGTGTGTGTGTGTGTGTGTGTGTGTGTGTGTGTGTGTGTGGTGTGTGTGTGTGTGTGTGTGTGTGTGTGTGTGTGTGTGTGTGTGTGTGTGTGTGTGTGTGTGTGTGTGTGTGTGTGTGTGTGTGTGTGTGTGTGTGTGTGTGTGTGTGTGTGTGTGTGTGTGTGTGTGTGTGTGTGTGTGTGTGTGTGTGTGTGTGTGTGTGTGTGTGTGTGTGTGGTGTGTGTGTGTGTGTGTGTGTGTGTGTGTGTGTGTGTGTGTGTGTGTGTGTGTGTGTGTGTGTGTGTGTGTGTGTGTGTGTGTGTGTGTGTGTGTGTGTGTGTGTGTGTGTTACAAAGGAAAAAGCTGGAGGGGCAGGCAGCACCGCCAGGACCAAAAGGGAGAGCATAAGAAACGCAATGTGTGTGTGTGTGTGTGCGCGTGCGAGAACTGGGGACACTATCTCACCTACCTATACCTGGAATACCCAAACCTGGCATAGAGCTCCATCAAGCGAGGTAGGGGCGCGCCTGCGAGGCCTCGACGGGCCAGGAGCGGCTGTGGCCATCCTTGAGCTTCAGCCCGTGCACCTCTAGCCGCTGCAGCCGCGGCAGGCGGCACAGCAGCTCCCCGAGGGACGACGCGCACGACGCGGTGATCACGCCCCCGATCGCGAGGTGCGTGAGGTGCACGCTGTGCGGAAGATGATCGGCCATGATGTCGCACAGGCCGAGAAGCGCGTTGTTGGTGTAGTACGGGGTCTTGGTGTCGGAGGCGTGGTGGAGATCTAGCTGGAGGCGTTCTAGCGCGGTGAGGCGCGCAACGGATTTGACGATCTGGAGCGCCGATTGGACGGTGACCGCGGCGCGGAGAGACACGCTGCGCATGCTGGGCATCGCGCACACGGCGACGAGGGCCGGGGCGGGGTCGGCGCCGGTCGCGCCGCCGACTGTCGCGAGGTGGAAGTCGTCGAGGGCCGCAAACTTGCGGAGGTGGCTGTTTAGCTTCCGCATGCATTGCGCGTCAACGTCGCAGTTGTCGAGGTGGAAGCGAGAGAGGTTTGGGAGGCGGGCGGCGGCCTCAAGCAGGGCCCCGCCGGCGCCGCAGCGCAGCGGGATGTTGCGGAGTGTGAGGCTGGTGAGGCTGGATGCTTCCGGGAGGTTCTGCGTCAAGACCGCGAGCATGTCCAGCGCCTGCGGGTCAAGTTCGCACGTGCCCGTCAGCATGCCGCTGCCGTACCGTGGCATGCGCTGCTCAGGGTTCTCAAGGCAGATCGAGAGGATCCCGGGCAGCGCGCACACGGCGATGATGAGCTCTGCGCAAGCGCATGCATGGGAGGTCCGCGGCTCCTCCGAGGAGTCTGACGCCGACGACGCGACCGGACTGCCGGGGCCGGTGGCCACGCACCCTGTGGACATTTTGACCCAGGTGATCGGCGGGAGGTGCGGCAGTGCGCGCGCAATGCATGCGACATCGTGCAAGGACCCCCCGTCGGCCGCGCCGAGGTCGACTGTCAACGCCTGCTCGCCGGCAATGCATGGCGCGCAGGCCTGGAGAATCAGTGGGTGGAGGTCCGCCGGAAAGGCTGTGAACTGCGGCGGAAACCAGAGGGCCGCAGCGCGCGCGTCGCGCCCGTCCGCGTCCGCAAACTCCGGACAGAACGGCGGCCCGGCGGCGCTCTGGGGGGGCATATGGAGGGCCGGAACGAACGCGTACTGGAGGAAGGATCTCGCGAGGTCTGGGGGGAGGGAGCGGAGAATCTGCATACGTGCCACACATATGCACATCGCAAGGACGGTGCCGGTCGGGGTTGTCAGTGCCGCCAACGTGCAGGGGGCTGAGCGGTGGTGGTGAGCGCCTGTGCGGCATGGTCGCATGAGAATTTGTTTGGAAGTGGGAGGTGCGACGTGAACACGTGCACACGTTCCTGCGGGGACCCATGATACCATGCGTGGAGATACCAGCAGGCTGGGGGGTGGCGTCACACAGTATGCAAATTGGATTGGTATCTGCAGATTTTCGCAGAGGTCTTTGCCAGTCTCCCAGAGCACTGTCGCCACAGTTATGACTGTGCTTGTTGACCAAGCGTAGGGGAGGTGCGCAGTGCCAGGCCCCTGCACCTGACACAACCCTGGTCGCGATGCTGGAGCGTGCCTGCCGCACCTCGGACGCGAAGACGCCGACAGAAAGGCGTGACCACACCCGAAGACCACGGCCCTGGCAGACGGCCCTGGCAGACAAGACACATCTCATAACGCCATCGTGCTGCGTGCTGTGCTGTGTGCTGTGACGATATCACGCGCCGGGTTGCTGTGCTTGTGTGCACGCGCACAGCAACATCGGACATGCATGGTGGGCATGCACGCATGGGTTCGCACCTCAGCCACGGTCTCGGCCGTATACCCCGCTTCATCCTCGCTGCGCACGGGCAGCGACTCGGGGGCGCCGGCGGGCGGGGGGAGGCAGCGGCTGCCGTCGGCGGCGGCGGCGGCGCTCGCAAACGGCCGGTCGCACGCCTCGGTGCTGGAGACGAGGCAGTCCGGGAGGCTCACGCCGAGAGCTCGGTGGCATTCACCGCGAAGCGCGGTGCAGTGGCGGAAGATGGCGCCGTGGTCGGCCATGGCATGTGCAGCCTGCACAGCACCTCCAGAATTCAGTAAAAATTAAGATAAGAATACTGATGTTTTTTGCACAATTCCATTGTTCTTGGAAAGGTTTGGCCTGGTTGGTCCCCGACAAAACTCAACACGGGAGTCCTTCAGCATGTGCACTGCAACAAGTCTGACCATCGCATCGAGAATCAGCTGTGGTTGTTCGCCGGGTGCTTTCAGCCCGCCATGGGCACTAGGAAAGCCTGATGCTAAGGGATGTTTTTTGTGATATCTAAGGCCGTGTTCAGTGGCGACCGGTCACGGTGGCGGTCACGAGTGCTGTGACTGGTCACGCTGCGGGACGTGTTCAGTGGCGGTTAGTGCACTGCCGTCGCGAAGCCACGACAACGCAAAAAACTCTTCAAATCAATCAGAAACTGTTCAAAAGCATTCTTACACCTACTGTATACAGTATGTCACTGCTGTGTGGTGCGCTGCTGTGATTCGGGGTGGGTTCGATCTGCAATGTCTCGTGACCATGGGCCGTGACCGCGATCACGACCCACGACCGTGACCGCGATCCGGGACTGTGAACCCCCCTCGGAGGGGTTCACGAGCCCGGTCGTTCACGATCACCGTCACGAGACAGATCAACAAATAACTCCCAAGTGGCGTCATGAAACGTCAAACGACCGATTCATATGGACTTGCAATATCTATTAGAGTAAATGTCACGTGTATTCTGTGCTTTTTGAGACATTTTTTGTATCCGAGGTCGAGCCACTGAACAAGGCCTAACTGTGATATCTAACTCAATCCACTGTGGGTGGCAGCACCCCCATGATGCGGCGGCGCCACAGCTGCCACAGCTGCTGGCTGCGTGATGATGTGGTGTCACGTCAGCATGCAGTGAGCAGTGACGTGTCCACTGTGGCTCTCTGTCCAGTGCCCTCTGGAGCTAGTATAGCAATGGCTTGCTGCGCAGTGTGCTGCCATGTGGGTCATGTGGGTCATGTGTTCTGGCACACCTGATGATCAGATTCTGATGGACATCATGGCCATCCTGCCCTGTGGCACGTCATTCGGCATAATCTGCCTGCCACGCATTCTGCATTGGCTGACAGCTGTGCTGTGGCTGTGCTGGGCCTCAGTTGTGTTCCTGCATGGTTTATGCTATGCTGGGCCTCAGTTGTGTTCCTGCATGGTTTATGAAATACCTTCGTCTCCGCCTGCTGCGGAGACCTGCCAACCAACCAACTCTGGCAACTCTGCAGTGGTACCACACATCCCTCCATGCAGCGGCCACCTGTCAGAAGCGCAAGCCACAGACAACCACATGAGCGCAGGCCATGGAGCCTGTTGGGTGGAGAGATGTGTGTTACACAAGGACAAAGGCAGAAAGGCTGATAGCACCGCCAGGGCAAGAACGACGATAGCAAATGCAGACCCGCATCGAACCCGGCCCTGGCTGCCCAGCACAACACAAATGCTTCATGGACACATGCATGTGTGGCTGCAGCTGTTGCATGCAGACACTGCCCACATGTCCAGCATGGTATACTGAGCTCAGCTGAGGTAGACAGTGTACTGGTTGATGCTGTGTTACATGCATCACATGCATATAACACATGACCTTGCCCAGGGCCCTGGGCAAGGTCATGTGGGTCATCTCACAAGGCCCTGCAGGGGCCTTTTGAGATGCCTACACCCTGGTTGTCCACAGACTAGTAAAGTAAAGTAAATCTAAATTTACTGAGCCGTATCCTATTGGACATTGACAACTCCGAATTAACGGGACCACATATGCACTAGTGCTGTGATGCCCTCATCTGCTGTCATGACAGGCTGGGCTCACCACACCACCAGGGGGTGCGACATTATTCTGAACCACTGCTGAATGCTGGCTGCCCTCTGAGGCCAATGGGATGAGAGAGATGCCAGAATTGCATTAATTAGCTCAGGGGGTTGCTACATGGTTGAGCACCAAACCTACCATGACAACCTGGCATGCTTCACACCAACCATCAAGGTCCATAACCTATGATCTGAAATAAGTAAGATTCTCTAGATGTCTCTCCTCCTCTAGATGTCAGTGCCTCCATGTGATCACTTGTACACACCCCTCCCTGCAGCTACACCCAGTCACCACAGCAGCTGAGGTTGCCCTGCCCCACCTGTGCCCACCAGCCTCTGTGTCCTTGTTGCATCAAACTGTGAAGGCTGTCACTATTCCCACACCACAACCACACCATGATGACACCCACCTCTCTGCAGATGACAGCAGTGAGACAGGCCTGGCCTGGCAGGCAGGTGCTGCTGTAGGTAGTGTGGGCAGTGGAGGGAGCAGGTGGAGGGAGGGCAGCATGCGTGAGCTGTCATCTGCAGTGTGTACTGTGTGCTGCCAGGGGAACATCTGCGACATAGCAAGGTAGTTTTGTTGTACCACCTGTCCATGCATGTCCGGGCTGGATCCACTGTGTGTACTGGAAAGTGGGTTGCAGTCAGAACGAGTCACCAGACGTCGGCAGATGACCGACTCAACAGGATTGGAGCTACAAAGGAAAAACCAGCCCAAAAGCCAACTAAAAAAGGTCGAAAACTCGAACGGGTTGGAGTGGTGCTGCAGAGCAGGATCTGCACTGCATCATGTTCATCATGTGTTGCAGTGTTGACAATGCTCGCTGGTGATCACCTCATCTGTGTACTGATCACCTCATCTGTGTGGTGATCACCTCATCTGTGTACTGATCACCTCATCTGTGTACTGATCATCTCATCTGTGTACTGCACCATGTGCACAGTTCACACAGCAAGGCCATGACCCCTGCCCAACACCCTGCACATGTCTGGTTTGACCAGCCAGAGTCAGAGAGGCGCCCTGAGAGTGTGAGTGAACGAGTGCTCTGTGCTGCAGTCTGTGTAACGAGCCTCATGTTGTGCACATCATGTTGGTCACAATGTGAGCACACACTCCATGTGATCAAAAACATGGACTGTGCGGTTACAGAGACAACAACGTTCAAGAGGCCAGTAGCAGCCAGTAGCAGCCAGTAGCACCACCAGCCAGGGGAATGTGCGAGCACAGCAATGCGACCAGATGCTGTCCAACACCTACGCCGCAGCGGGGACTCCTGCGGCCACAATGGATCTACTTAATTGGCACAGTTAATGGCGGCATCATGGCCATGTAGATGATGGAAGGGTGACGACTGTGGCTGTAGGATGCCCTGGAATACACGACAGGTTTGAACTGATTGTGAACTGTGTTGAAGAAGGGAGAACTGTAAGGATCCCAGCACAGGGCAGCAGGAGACTGCGCTTGGAGGTCCATTGTCTGGGGACAAATGTTTCAATTGGGGGATTGGGGGTTTGTGTGATGTGGGTGACACAGGCAGATCTCACTCACCCACCCACAGTGCAGAGAATGTGCCACTGCTGAATATCAGCTCTGCCAATGCTGGGTATCAACTCTGCCTATGGCACATGGGTGTATACAATCCCTTGCATGTCAGTGCAGCCTCAAGCAATCATGCATGCAAAAATCCTGGATTGCTGCAGATGATTCAGGCTGCAGCCTCAAGATCAAGATCAGCCTGAAGATCACTCACTCTGCAGCCTGAAGAGCAATAAGTCTGCAACAGATCACACCAGCATCTGCAACATGTGTTCCCCAGCATGTGCAACCTTGATGCCCCCCACCTGTCCAGTCCTTGTGGGACTGGGATCCTGTGGGATCACACAGGCCCTACCCTCCCAGTCACAGTACCCTGTAGGATGTGATAGGAGCTAGGTCTAGCTCAGGGATGCACCAGGATCAGGCTCTAGCTCTATCCAGGTGGAAACAGGAGGCGGTTACCCCAAGCTGGATGGGGTAAAGGGTAGCAGCAGCTACATGGTACCATGCAGCCTCCAGAGCAAGCTGGGCTGTCAGTACCGCAACCATTCAGCCGTTGTCGTGACTATCTCTGTCGTGACTACCTGAGATACCACCTGGTCTGCGCAAGTATTTACTGTAATTGTGCCTGTCAACCTGCCCTGGTGCGTATGAATGGCTGGAAACTGCCTGTCTGGCAGCCGCCAGGGCAGCCGTTACCACGATTAGCAATGCCGTCGGCGCACCGATCAACATGACAAACTGCGATCTCGATAGTGGGCTGCATGGCATATCTGAATTCACTGGCGTGCTGTGTGGCGGGCTGCGGCCCGGCGGTGACTCAGCTGCACGATGGACGGCCCAATGCATGCGTTGGCCTCGGCGATGCTGACGCGTCACGGCCAACAGAATTCCGCGGCGTTCGAGTTCCACACGTGGCGGGAGCTCGTGGCAGTGTGTGCGACGCATGCACAGTAGCCGCTAGCAACAGTCGAACGTTTGGGAGTTGAACGAGAGGGGGCAGGCGCTGCCGTAGTGCTGGCAGCAGAGCGCAAGGCTTCTGGGAACGACGGGGAGATGGAAAAGACAAACCTTCCCGCGTGCTGATGCGGACGTGCTGATCTGGGCGCGCGAGGGAACTTGCACCGGCGACACTGTGAACTTTCGGTGAGAGATGAAGATGTGGCTGCGGGACACCAGGATTTCCGTACGTGAACACACGCACTGAGCTTGCACTTCGACACAACACCCAGCTACACCGCACGCGACACCAGGAAAAACGAGGCGCCTTGTGCGGGAGGCTGTTGAGGAGTGTGCACGGCACGAGGCTATCGCAGGGCACGTGACGAGTGGTTACATGCAAGCGATGGCGACATCGTGAAGCTGGGCCGCATCCATGCTACAGCAGCTAGCCGCCACCACAGTTCGTAGCCGCGCATGGCGCACGCGCTCACTGGCAGTGCCAGCGCGGCCTCGACGACCGCCATTGGCACACGCAAACGCAGCGCGCACGCGGGCGAGGGGGGTTGACGGCGTGCCTGGAGAGTAGCGATCAGCTCTGAAGGAGACAGCCGCTGAATGCTGGCCACGGATGCAGTGGTGCACTCTCGCCACCTCCGGAAGTTCTGCCCGGTTACTGGCAGGCCGGCTGACGCGCCCACGTCGAGGGAGTCCTGCAGGTTGACCAGCACAGAGCTTCTTCGTACAGTAGAAATCTCCATCGCTTCTTCATGGCCGAGGAGAGCCAGGCGCCCGTCGTCTGCGACGACCACAAGGCATGTGTCGCTCTTATCAGCTTCTGCAAGGCCCTCGCCGGTGCGGGTGCTGCTCTGGAGAAGTTCCTTTGCGCAAGTGAATTCCTCCCGTGGGGATTCTGGCTGGCCGTTGCCGGCCAGGCAACAAAACAGGCTCGCCTTCATCGTGCGCTCTAGCACGGCCTAAGCATGCGTACAGGTACGGTGTCTGCGGCCCTGGGACGGTCGAAAGGGGTGGAAGCAATAGATGTGGCGACAGAGAGTGTGGGTGCGGGATGTTTGACAGCGCGCCTGCCGGTCTGGCCCTGCTGTGGCTGTCGACTGGGGCCGCTTGGTGCAGCGATGTGCTCGAGCTGTCGCGACTGTGGCAGCAACGTGGCACCGCTCGCCACTGCAGGCACTGGTGCGAGCTCGCGGTGCACCGAAATGTGGAGCCGAGGTCCAACGGGATCAGCGGCTGAGCCAATCGGAAGGATCTGTGTACACTCACGATATGCTGCAGTGATGGTCAGTCGCCAATGTGGCGTGCGCTGCCTAGGTTGGACCTCAGGCATTGCAGTGCTCCACCGCTGCAGCGCACAAGGTCGCTTCACGTTCATTGGAGGAGGCTCACAGTCAGCAGCTGCAGCCTGCCTTTCGCTGGCATGTGTCAAGCATAAGCAGTCCAAGAGTTGGCCTTTTGAAGCTCATTCAACTCGCCTGTGAGCCCGGTACCTGGGCCGAGTCACCGCAGTAACCGGGGACAAGCGCAGCACATCCTCCGCCAGCGACGCGCCAGATGCAGCAGATATGTTCAATCAATCGCAACTGCAGCTGATGTGATCTCGTGCCATTCATGCTGCACGCCCAGCGCTGTGACACCCTTTCCAGCGACGTGTTGATGCTCTGACCGGCCTTCGAAAGCAGATCGGCTCTCTTGCAGCTGGGCTGCATGTAATGACCAGTGCAGGTCTGCTTCATCCTTGGGATTGCACTGCTGACCTCGAGCTGTGGCAGAGCTTGTGGGATATGGCGGTCCAGCTGCGGTGGCGGCATCGCTGTAGCACACTGGCTCACGTTATCGCCACGACGCCCGCTCATGCGCGCTGTTCATTTGTTTAGCCATGCTGTATACGGCTGAGATGTTCCTTCCCAGGTTTCGGGGACCGATGCCCGCCCAGCACAGCCCGGGATCCGGCTTCGCAATTCACATCGACATAATCGAAAGGCGAACTTCAGTCAGAATGTATTCCCGCATGGCATTAGATGCAATCTCGAGTTGAACGGCATTTCATCTAGATCTAGGTTCGACAGGATTTTACTTCACCATCGCTAGAACTGTGTTTGTGCCCGACTGACCCCCCGAACAGCATGCTTTTGCGCGCGCGGCCGAGATCTCTGAACTTGGGTTTGACGGGCATGCACGTCACCCGGGGCAGGGCAAGGCAAGGCATACAACAGCAGAGCGAGTCAAAGCAAGACTTCTGAGACAAGGCGGGGCTGGCCATCGCATTTTCACAACTTTCGATCCATACATGTACACAGTCAGTCCTGTAGGGCTATCTCTAGGAGATACAGAGATATCTAGGAGGTACAGAGGTACTCTGAGCCAGTGCTTGTGGAGGCACAGCTGTCACTGCCTTTGTCCTTGTAACACAGCTGTCACTGCTGCCTATCACTGCTGCACATGCATGCAAGACGGCCAGCAGGCTTCCCTGCTCCAGCCCTTCATTAGATCACACATATCGGGCCATTACATGGCCCGTCTTTACATGGCGAAGCAAACAAACACATCAAGCCAAACCAGACACCGGGTGCCACACAAGCAACCACAAGAACTCACCACAGCAGACAACCCGGACAACAACCAAACACAACTGCATCAAATGCTCCATGGCCAGAGGTCTCAGCCCAGAATCTCATCCACCGGCCCGTCAACGCCATGGGTGAAATGCTCCAGTCATGGTGCACACAGGCCCCCAGGCTGCAGCCTGCTCACACTCCCACAGCTGTCAACCACCTCCTGCACAGTCAGATGTGGGCAGTGGCTGTGACTCAGCAGACCTCACAGCTGTACTAAGCATTTTGGAAACACCAGCACGAGACATGCAGGCTCTCAGGACTGAAGCATGGATCAGCCCTGCTGTGCATCTAGGCCTGAATCATGCTTCTACTTTTGCCGCTGCATCCTCTTCCCTGCCCATGTCATGTCACAGTCTCAACAGCTCAGCTAGTTCAGTGTTCTCCGCACACACTGTACTCTGCTATGAAGACTAGCTTAGCCACATGATGGCTCTCAGAATGAACGCTGCCCTGGAGCTGGAGCTGGCATTTGATTTCACATCAGGACATATGCTGGTCCAGATCTGCTGCTTCGCGATGTGCAAGGATCCAGTGTTGTAGCGGCCATTTCACTGGATTGCCACAGATGCACATGGATCAGATCAGTGAGCTATCATGCCAGCTGCTGTCATGCGGACGAGGCATTTTACTTGCACCACCGGGATGGGCAAGGAACTCTTGAACTACATGTCCCACCAGGATGGGTAAAGAACTCCCGCACGACAAGAGTGAATTCACTGTACTGGTCACGGTGCTAACTTCCTCTGGACAAGCTTGATGACGTGGCCTCCCTCTGGACAAGCTTGATGACGCGGCCTCCCTCAGGACACGCTTGATGATGCTGCCTGTAAAGAAGTGCTGGGTCGTCAGGCCGGGTCGCACAGAAACATTCCGCATAGGTGGGAACTTACTGCATCTTGAGGTCGGATTTCTGGATGGCAGCCCTGAAAATGCTGCCAGGCGACCCAACGCTGGCCACTAGCATACAGGTGCCGGTACCAGAGCCCACATTCGCCAGTGTTCTAGCGGCCAGATCATGCGGATGGCCACAACACTGCTTCTTCCTTGGCGGCTCCAAAGATCCTTTGAAGACTCCGACATCGAAGGCCGGGGGAGGCAGGCGAGCTCGTGGGCGGTGTCGGGGTTCAGAGATCATCGAGTCCCGTCGCCGCCCACGGCCTCGCCCTCCTCCTCCGGCCTTCGCTGTCAGCATGGAGGGCCCGGCTGAGATGGCCTCTAGTGCGTTTCATTTCACAGTCAATCCTCCCCCCCCCCCCCCCAAATGTCAGGCTCAGACTCCAGACTCCATATCCTGACAGCCGCCACTCTACCTTGGCACTCGCTCTCAACACCGAGAGCCCAGCTAATGTGGGCTCTGGTACGGGCGCGGCTGTGCACCAGTGTTCGGTCGCCTTGCAGCATTTTCAGGATTGCCCCTCCAACCTGAATTTTTGAGGTTGTCCTATGAGGTCGGGCCCGTCGATCCATCACTGCCAAGGGCGGGGCCGAGCCTTGAAGCTGTTCTCTGCGACATGGGCGACCTGGACTGCCGCATAGGCAGGAAGTCTCGATCCGGTCAATCCTAAAGTGCTTGTGTGTATGTAGTGACAATGGACAGAGGCCGGGCATGGAGCCGTTGTGTGAATGTATGCATGATTGCTGAGTCACATCTGTTGGTACAGTGACTACTCCGAAGACGGCATCCAGGCCAAATACTGCCCTGATCACAATGAGCAAAGTAGTTTCAAGAGCCACTAGCGATGTCCTGTGATATCCTGTACAAGGCAATGACTCCGGACACACGTGACAACATGACGTACCACTAGTTCTGCTGGTGGCCAGCATCATGCTTGATTTACTTTGTGGGATATTGCTGGGTATCAGTGATGGACTATGGGCGGCTGGCCGTTTCTAGCATAACAGAAGCTCGATCAGACCTGAGAACGCAGAGGGGCGATTGCTGCTTTAACCAAACGGGCTGGCAGACTTCAGGGCAAGTTGCCCAGCGTGCTGCTCAGTGCTACTCATCGCACCCGCTCTGCCTCAGACAGCCTGTAAAATGCCAAAAGCAGGTGCAGCAGGTTGGGCGAAGGCATCGCTGTCCTCTTTGTGGAAGCACAGACTGACAAGCATGGAGAGGTCACGTGAATGTACTGGCATCACTGGGAGTATGTGTAGTGGTCACCGTCGGCTCGTTGTTACTGATTGCTATTGCCATGGCAGCGTTACCTGGTTGTGAAATTCACAGCCGGCGATGGGCGGTCATGTCCGGTTGAATACGTTGACGATCAATTTTCGGTATATCACTCAGCCCTACAACGCAGGACGCATACTTCAGCAGCCCGACCGTGCTTAGATGTGCAGCAGTGCGTGCTTGTGCGCTCTTCGTGCCGTAGCCAGTCAACGTCGGGGCCAGCTCTGTAGCTCTCAGGAGTACAACCAACACGACGGCCAACTTGGAAGCATAAAAATGAATTACAGTGTTCTGAGCACCTCCATTGCAATGTCCTGGTACCTCAGGTATGCTTATACCGACGTCAATGGAACAACGGCAGGTATTTGAACGCGAATGCTTGAACGTGTATGCTTTGAGAAAGAGGATTGCAGCAGACGCAGTCGCTGAGCGAAATGATATAGCCGAGGGGAAATCCGCATTGGCATGCGTGCGCTTGGAGAAGCAGCTACGCATGCGGCCCCGAATATGACCTTGCTATGCATGGTCGCCCCTTGGCGCAGAACAGACACTCACGCGACTACCGGGAGCGCTTGCAGCTGCAGCCGAACAGCTATGTGCATTAAATGGAGGTCAACCTCCTTCCGTGGGCAGACTCCACTGCTTCTCCCATCTCGCCAGGCCTCCAGTCCGTGCCCACAACGGCGTGTCTCCAGCATCAAGTAGTTTCTGTTCCGAAGCGTGGGGAAGCAAACATTGCGCTCCATCGGTGCCTGATCTCTGCCATGAAGCTTTCCTTGCGACGGGAGTTGCAATTTGTACGCGGTTCAGGCAGAGGATCGGTTCGTGCGACTGCGGCTCCTGCCGTGCAGAGCCGTCACGACAGCTCCACAAACGTGGTAGACCCTCCATCTGCAGACGCTTTCTCTCCTGATGTAACCTTTGTCCAACGTCAAGATGGAATCCAAGACGGTACGTGACGGCGGGGGCCCCTGCGCTTGCCCGACGGCATACGACACACAGACACACAGCAGCGATTTAACAACTGCGCCAGGATCACGTGTGAAGTAGCGTCACATGCAGGAGAATGGCAACTTCGAGATCAGGAGCTTGTGGATGAAGTAATCCAGACGGCCGGGTCTCGTGGAGCCGTCCATGCTAACACGGTGCTGCTGGGCAAGAACGTAGAGCAGCTGGCGCAGCTGTGCGAAGACATGGGTCATCCTAAATATCGCGGAAAGCAAATTCACGATGGCCTCATGCACGGGGTATCCGCTGTCAACGACCTGAACCAGGTACACATGCCCTGAAAAGCGCCTTGCAGCACAACCAGGCCTTGGGCCTGCCCTGCCCTGCAAACCTTTCACAATTCTGAAGCAAGCACCCGCTTTCCAGTTTTTCATCATGTCGACGCCAGTCCATGTACGCCTGGATACTAGCCCCAAATCGTTGTGCCACAGTCTCACCGGAGTGCTGCTGCAGATACCAAAAGCTCTGCGAGCCGACCTCACGGCCGCAAACATCACAACTGGCCGCAGCAGAGCCTTCACCGATGTCACGGCCACAGATGGCACGCGGAAGCTGCTGCGACAACTCCACGATGGCCGTGTCGTGGAGACTGTGGGCATTCCATCCGACTACTCAGACAAGCCAAGGCTGACCGCCTGCGTCTCGTCCCAGGTCTGCTGCACCCTCTATACACCTGCGATGCGGTGCTGCCATGCCCTAATCCTGTTCTCGGCCTGTCTGGTCCTCAAATTTTTTCGAGTGACCCTCGAGTGTTTCCCCCGACACTTGGCCCAGCCGTTTGTGTACACGGTTGCCGGACAAGCGACACATGGCCGTAGTGTTGAGCTACCGTTACCGACACCTCGCTGTTACACCGTCAACTGCTCCGCCAGTGCCACCTACTCCTTCCTGTGCGACTCCTGACTGCTAAGAGGATACTGCTCTGTGAGCTGTCTCTACATGGATTCCTGGCGGATGGGGACTGTTCATATGCACAGGCCGCAGGCCGCAGGACATCTCAAACGCATCCCTGTCGCTCCATGTGTTTATGCATCAATACATAGCCGCGTCCATGCAGACAGTGTGTGCCTTCTGGTGCATTACCAACCTGTGCGCCCAACCTGTGCCCCGCGCGGCCAACGTAAGTGTGTGTGTGTGTGTGTGTGTGTGTGTGTGTGTGTGTGTGCATAGTCCCGCATGCATGCAAGCGTGTGTCGTGCACAGTCCCGCATGCATGCAGGTCGGCTGCCCGATGCGGTGCACCTTCTGCGCCACCGGCAAGGGCGGCTTCGCCCGCGGCCTCGAGCCCCACGAGATTGTCGACCAAGTGCTCGCGGTCCAGGAGGATTTTGACCGCCGCGTCAGCAACGTCGGTGCGCCGCACCGCACTCTGCTTGTCCTAAACCCCTCCCACGCCTCACCTCCAGCACTTTAACAAAAAATTCTGAAAACAAAACCAAAGAAGCAGTTCTTCTGTTCTATGAACCCCGCCCGCCCGCCTACAGCTGGACCTTGTGATCGGGGCATCTGTGACGCATGCATGTGTGCCCGCCCCCTTGTGTCCCCATTTTAAAAAAACCGTCCGGCTACAAGTTCCATGGCCGCACTAGCCCTGCTTTGCTGGATTCTCATCTCTCTTGCTGCCGTCCGTCCTCTCCTGCTACGTGAAGGGGTTCTGTTTGGGGCTAGTCTGAGCTGCGTGACTGCATGCAAACATACCGCTGTATACGACTGCGCACATAAACACCATGTGACTGATGCAATTTAGGTGCATGCATGTGTGCTACTGTACCCCTGGGCCCCAAAGCTGTGCGCCTGCAAGTCTGGCCTGCGTTGATTCTCCTCTCTCCCTGTTGCCGTCGTCCGTCCTCTTGTGCTGCATGAAGGGGTGTTTGAGGCCGGTCTGAGCCGCGCGAATGCATGCAAACATGCCGCTGTATGCGACTGCTCACATAGACCCCATCGCTGTCTCAGCGTTGGCAGCCGTGCAGTGTTCATGGGCATGGGCGAGCCGCTGCTGAACGGCCGCAACGTCGTCGAGGCCGTGCGCTTCATCAACCGCACCGTCGGCATCGGCGCCCGCAACATCACGATCTCGACCGTCGGCGTGCCCGGCCAGCTCGAGCGCCTCGCGCAGGAGCAGCTGCAGTGCGTGCTCGCCGTCTCGCTGCACGCCCCCAACCAGGAGCTCCGGTGCGCCCCCCCCCCCCCCCCCCCCCCCCCCGCAAAACACTGCTTTTCCCCCCAAGGCCTGGCTGTATGAGTTGCGTTGTTGGGTAGTACGAGCGTGTTGGGTCGTGTGAGCATGAGTGGATGTCTGCCATGAAATGGTCCGAGTCCTGGTGACTTGATGATTCCACGGTGCCCGGTTTGTACGCTGGGGCGCTGGGGCTGCGCTTGGTGTCGCGTAGTAGCTACGTCAAGAAGGCTTCGCCTGTGTCATCTCTGGAATGCCCCCTGCAGAATTGAGATGACTGTCCGTTGTTGAGTCTGCAGCGTGACTGTATCTGTGGTCGGGCGGATGTCCTGAAACTTGGCTTGCTGCACGTGTGAGTCCATGTACGTGTTTAATCGCATGTGTAATTTGTGCCCGCCCTTGCTGGCTGCCCGTTGGGCCGTGCAGTAGCTGTGAACGGCTGGGAGGTGATGCCATTATCTTGGTCCGTGTTATCGAGAGCGGCATGGCTGCCCATGAGAACATCCCATACAAGATGCTGATCCCAACACATGTCCAACCCTTGCGATTCTCCATGGCCCGCCTGGAAATCTGGCAGGAGCGAGACTGGTCGAGTCTATTCCCGATTTCTGGACTGAGCAATGTCCCAGTGAGTGCGGCGCAGTTGTTGTGCATGCATGCGCCGGGGCCGTGGCTGCGCATGCATGGGGGCATGCCCGCGAACACTACAGCAATGAGTTAGGCTGGCCATACGCTATACAGGACATCTGCGACTCTGTATGCGCGGGGCCAAGTGCTGCAATGGAAGTGCCGCCGTGTTTTTTTCAGTCCCATTCGTGTCTACTGGCGTGTCCACTGAGATGTTTGCATGGTGTGGGGTCGTGCTTCACCTGCATCTGCCCCTACATGATCCAAATTCAGTAATTCCTCTTGAGAGATCAACATGGTAGAGTCTACATGCACAGCTGCTCTCGAACCGCCCCGGGTACAGCGTCGACACGCCAGTGCGCGCATCCAGTGCGGAATCGTTCGCTGATGTGGTCGGTGTGGCATGATGGGCGCCTCTTGAGCTCTGCTGCTGCTCCGTGTGCCCGACTTGTTCAGTAGCTGTGTTTCTGCGCTGCTTGCTCGTGTTGCGGTGCTGCCCGCCTCGCCGCCTTGGTCCGCCTCACCCAAGCGTTTCATGTGCGGCGACGGTGTTTCTGGCCTCGGCGATGTGGCGACGCGGCCATGCGTGAGCGCGAAGTGTGTCGGGGTGTTGCGTGAGGACACGGGGTGTGATGCCACTATCTTGGTCCGTGTTATCGAGAGCGGCATGGCTGCCCATGAGAACAACCCATACAAGATGCTGACCCCATCCCCCGCCGCGCTGGCAGCCATGCACCACCTGCACCGTGCCGGCGCAAGTGGTTCCGATCCGGCGCAGCCATGCACCCGCCTGCGTCTCAGGATCTCCACCTGAACCTGCACTCCTATCGCTGCAGCGCACGTCATGTTGTGTCCACACCAGACATGCGGAAAGACGCAGTCGACACAAACCACCCAAGCCACGGAACAAGACCGCTCTGTCCCAGGGTGCATTGCAGGTCCTTTTGACTCTCACACCATCCACCCCCCACTATACGTGATTGCGCGACCAGCCCGGGTTGTCACGCGGGAGAAATTCAGCCACACACCACCCGCCCCCATACCACGAATCCACGGGGCCGCCTCTGCGGGGGTGTCACGCGGGAGAAATTCAGCCACACACCACCCGCCCCCATACCACGAATCCATGGGGCCACCTCTGCGGGGGTGTCACGCCGCCGCTGCGCATGCAGGGAGACCCTCGTGCCGTCGGCGCGGGCGTACCCTATCCAGCAGCTGCTGAAGGATTGCGCCTCCTACTTCCGGGCGACGTCGCGGCGGGTCTCGTTTGAGTACACGCTGCTCCGCGGCGTCAACGACAGCCCCTACCAGGCACGTTCCCCCCACCCCTTCCTTCTAAGTAAAGTAATGATAATTGTGCAATATTACATGACATTCTTCCGGGTGAGGCGTCGGTCGTGAGATTGGTCAACGTCAAGCACTCAAAGCCTCGCGATGGAACTTGTACCTACCTTCTGGTCGCTTCTTCCGTCAGCTGGCTGTCCCCAACCGTCCTCCTGTTGGTTGTGTCAATACCCCTCTTCCTTGTTGGTGATTTTGGAAGGCTGCCCGCTCGGTGCCTCCCGCTCAGTATGCTCAGATGGGATCACTCCTCGCTCCTTTCCTGGAACAGCGTCACAGCCCTGATCTGGAATTATGTACCTCGTATGACCCAGCACATGATTGCGCTTGTTGCTGCAACTATTAATGCACTGATGCCCTCACTTGCTGCCCATGTTTCCCTGACCATGGCCACATTTTGCGGGATCTCAATCTTGATGTAGTTTGCTTGTTGCGTGTGTGGCTTTCGCTGTGCATGCCTTGGATGTGTGTGTGTGTGACGCTGACTTGGCATGTGGCTGTGCAGGCTCAGGAGTTGTGCAGGGTGCTCAAGCAGCACCGGGTCGCGACGCACGTCAACCTCATCCCCTGGAACCCGGTTGCCGACGGCGACTTCCAGCGCCCGAGCCGCACCGGCGTCGACCGCTTCCGGAAGGTTCTGGAGGCCAACGGCCTAGAGGTCACGGTGCGCATCACCCGCGGCCTCGATGCCGCGGCGGCGTGCGGCCAGCTGCGCAACCAGAACCAGGCGCAGGCGCTGCAAGAGTTCTCGCCGCTGGAGTGATGTCGGGGAGGCCGTTTGGATTCCAAGGCATTCTGACTTTTCTAGCCTGATGCTTCTGATGACGGGTCTGTCCCAAAACCCCCCAAAAACGTGCACCGCTTGGTTGGGGCAGAAGACAGGTGGCCCGTCAGCTTTACATAAAAGTAAAGTAAATTTGAATTTACTGAGCCGTTTCCTATTGGACATTGACAACTCCGAATTAACGGGACCACATATGCCGACGTGGATGTGTGTGAGACTGGAGCATCGTACAGTGCTGTGAGCCTCGTGTTGCGCAGCTAATGCAGATCAACTGTTGTAAGATTGTCACATCTGCGCTCATCAGGGTGCCGCTGGAATTGCCAATCTCGGGCTGGGATTCTCCACCCCTGTCTAATTGACGGGCCCCGACCCAGCTTGAAGGAATGCAACTCTCCTGCAACATGTGAAAAATTAGGCTCAGCTGGTTGGCATTTATATATATACATGTACAGGCGCCTGACGCTTCAAGATACTGTGTGATGTTAGTTGATGATCCTGTCTGGATTCAGAAACCTTCAAGTGTGTTTTTTCTGAATTTGCCATGACACAAGCGCTTGCTGATGAACGCCTGTCACGGATCACAGAGATAGATTTACCTGGTACAACACCTAGAAAAAGCGTAATAAGCAATGCTACTTGAGAACTTGTCATGTACATAAAGTGATGTGGCAAGCAACTTGCAGGGCATGACCATGTCATGACACCTCACAGCAATGGAATTTACACTATCGTAACTCATATTTCTGCGGATCAAGACCACGATGGCCTGATGCCCAGCCATCGCGCTGGGACATCATTTTTAATATGCCAGTTTTGTCAGGCCTCACAATCACCCTCCGAAAACCAATCGGGAAATCTCAGCGCCCCCTGTGCCGACTCGAGCTCTGGCTGATGCAAAGATCGTCTGCCCTCCCAGGCCAGCTCGACACCTCCAATGCGTGATCCTGACTTTCTGCTCCTCCACAGCCAATGCTATGCCCCTGAGACACGTCACGCGACACCATCATGCCACCCTTTATTTAGCGTTGCACTGTGAAACAGCGGCAACATAAATGACCCCGGAGCGATGCAGATGCACCGATCAGGGGCGTACAACAAAATCTCCACCGGTAGCTGCGCGCTTGGCAGGCCAAAGTCCGCCAAGGCAGCCTGTGACTACGTTCCAACGCAAACAAGACCACACCAGTGCACCAAATACAACACATTCATGCAGCTCCCGAAACAACACACAACATCGCAGCAGTGATGGAGCACCACTGGCGCAGCTGACCAGCAAGATAGCTATTCGTGCTTGTCCACACCCCTCATTAATCCAGTGGCAACATCCACTAGGTATCTCCAGCTTATATTCTGCCGTGGTCAGAGGACATATGAGCATGCCACTGGCCCTAGGCTGAAAAGCGTTGAGCGTGCAGCTGCATCCTCTGCCTGTTGACCACGGACCATGCCAACCACCGCGCAGACCCGTCGAGAAAACCATCGGCGGTCATCTGCAGCAGCACAATTGTTCGAGACCCTGCTGCCATGCGCCTGACCTTCCACCAAAGCACAAGGCACTTGAGGACAGACCCCCTGTGGCGAGGTGAGACCACTTCGCTCGAACATGGGTGCCGCCAGCTCAGTGCGAGCGGCTGTCAAGCACAAACACAAAGATGTCCCCTGCAATCGGCTGCCCCCCATTACACCGGATCGTCGCCGCCTCGCACGTCACCAGCACCCACCCCGCATCCCTCGCCGCACACTCGACATACCCCCGCACATGCTGGAACCGGCCCGTCAATGTCGCGATGTAGCCCCGATCGAAGCCCCCATCCAGTCCCCGGACCCGGTCCCCGTCCACCGCCGCGCAGCCGTCGTGGCTCTCCGTCGACAGCGCAAACAGGCACCCTGGCCGTGCAACCGCGGCCGCCGCCGCAAACACCGGCGCGAGATCGCCGAGGTACACGAGGACGTCCGCCGCCACAACGAGGTCCACCGGCGGCCGCCCCTCGATGCGCTGCCCCTGCAGGAACCCTACCAGCTCACCGACGCAGAGCTCGTCGTAGCAGCCCTTGCTGCGGGCCTTGTCGACCATCTTGGGCGAGAGGTCAACGCCACGCAGGCTGCCGACGTGCGGCCGCAGGCGCGGCCCCATGAGGCCGGTGCCGCAGCCGAGGTCGAGGCAGGAGCCCCAGTAGCCGCCACGCTCCGGCGAGCCGATGCCGCCGTCGTGCGTCGAGCCGACCTGCACCCTCATGCGCCATGAGATTGGTAACGCTTACACGCAGGGTGGGAGTCACAACTGGATACGCATATGCTTGTACTTCGCTGCCCCTGGGCGCACAGGCTGGCCTGCGGACAATTTGTGTTCACTACATCACAAAGCAACCGTCGCCGACGACACTCCGTAGGTGCGAGCGTGGGCAAGAGCGGACACGGGACCCCCAGCAGATGGAAGAGGCTGACCCCCGCCCCCCACCCCAAAAGGTAGAGGACACCCCCTAGACATGTAGAGCCTACCCGTTGTGGAGGTAGTCACTGTCCACAAAAACAAAAAAATCGGTTGGGGGGTGCACCTGGTCGGCGGCGGCAGTGATGGCGTCCATGAGGAGGGTGGGAGTGCGGTACTGCAGAGCCTTGACGAGGTGCGAATCAAAATTGTCAGCGTAGCAGTCAAAGAGGGACGCGACGTGGCTGGGGGGTGCACGACGCACATCCTCGCCGGAGAGCACGCCAACCCAGAAGAGAGCCTGCACACGCATGGAATGCTGACACACACACGTGGACTGCCGGTGTGGAGTCTGGCAGGCAGGCACGACACCGTTGTCGCCAATGGTATGGCCAGCTATTTTGATACAGTGGATAATTCTTGTGCTTGTGGGGCCAGGCTGAGCAGGCTTCGTGTGGCCAGTGTCTGCGGTGAGTTTGTGTGGTGGGTGCTTATGGTGCCAAGATGTGGTGCACTTCAGATAGGGAAGTGAATCAGGGTGAGGCAAGACTGCACATGAGATGGAAATGCGGCATAAGTTCAGATGGACAGATCAACTTGAAATAATAAAATGTTAAAACAGTAACAGAAGTCGTATATGCAATCGTATCACAGCGAATCTCACAACACACCACCGAGGTTGCAGTGGGATCCAGTCCCTGGTATCATATGAAGTTGTAGCAGTGTGAAACATGAGAGGAAGCCACAGAGCGGCAGTCAATGACATGCATACCTGCTCATCTGCAGGATAGTGTTCCAGGTGACGCCTGTAGTGGAGGAGAGCTTCCTGCTGCCTCCTCAGCTGTCTCAGAGCCGATGCACACTTGAAGTTGGCTCGGGGATGGCTGGGATCCAACGCAAGGACTGATTTGCAGACCTGCAGCCAAAGCACATGTTGCAAGCAGCGGCGTTTGCATTCCATCTCGTGTGCTGGAGGCGCTGTGTCCACACTGGCTTTGCTTGGCAGAGCCACAGAGCATTGCTGTGGCCTGGAGTCACGGCCTGAGAATATGGAATGAGAAACTAATATGGCAGTCACGGCCAGATGTGGGCAATTCTTCGTGCACGTTTGAAACAGCGGTACAGCAACAGGACATTCTCCCATGGCATGATCAGTGCCACGCGGTGTAGAGCAGATGCTTCTACGAATGACGATCTGCATGATCGACGTTCATTGTCACTTAAGTTATAGAGTCGATATCTATGCTATCGCGATGCACCACATCGATGTTGGACCATAAGAGGGCGATTGGTGTGGGGCAACGCTCGGGTGTCACACGTGCCACAGGCTCAGATAACCAATATGACACATGAAACAACACAGCAGATGTAGCATGAAGCGAAATGTCACTGACTCAGAGACGACTCGGATTGCTTCAAAGCACTGAGCCGCGACGGGAGACCTACGGAGCCTCCATGGCGCCCCCGCGATCAACAGCTGTGGTATTGGCGATGGTGTCCTGTGGCGAATGCCACACCCCACACCATTAAATTTGATATGTTACATCACCATATGCTGCAGCCATGGAACCCGGACGCGGTCGTGCACGGCTGACAGCGAGGAGCATACCTCAGTGACGCGAGTGAATCGCTTGAGATGCGTGAGAGGCTTCACCAGACTCATCAGAAATTTCGTGTTGAAAGGATCTTTGTCAACAGCTCGCTGAAAGGCATCAACAGCTTGATGCCAGTTTTCCGCGACATCGTGGGCGACACCCAGTGAATGACGGTACTTTGGCTGTGACGGATCCAGAACGATGGCTCGCTGGATGTGGTCACAAGCCACCGTCAGCTGCAGGCACCCAGCCATCAACAAAGATAATGGCGACAATTGAGAATAGAGCCTCCTGTATCTACTCAGATGCACGCTGGACCCCGGGCAAGCAGCCGGAGGAAACGGACCTCGTCAGTGCCATGGCGTTGCACCAGCAGGGCACCAAGCAGGTGGTGTGCGTCCGCATTCAGCGAGTCCTGCTCAATGGCATGCTTGTACAAACGCTCGGCTTGCTCCAAGTCGCCATTCTTGTGCAAGTCCTGAGCCTGGATACTTACAGACATGCAGTGATGAAACAGGTGAGCATATGAGCTGTACTACGTCTACACGAACACAAATGTGATTTGCGAATTAATGCGTCGTTTCTGCTGTTTATGCGCAGGTTCTGTCACACACGTTGCACAAGCGGGAATGGATCGCTAGGTCTAGTTCCGGACGAACGATAGGATCTAAAGGCATGCCGTTCTAAGCATGTCACCATACGCATGAGATTAGATCGCTGTGAACGTACTGTGTTCAGCGTTTCGCGTGCTGCATTCACACGCTCGAGGCTAGGTGTCAATCCGTCCAATCCCGGTAAAGAGGGCTTCTGCTGCAGCCAAGATACTGTCGCCGGCATTGAAATATACTGAGCATGAATAATGACTGCAAAGCAAAAGTATGTCCGTTTTAAGGACGTGCTGTGATGATGGCGCCCGAACAGATCAGGATGTCGTGCTAAGATATCCTGCGGAAATGTGAAACACCAGGGGGTAAAAGCATGGCAGGAGGTAAAGCGTGGCAGGAGGTACGTCCTGTCTCGTGAGAAATTGGGGCAGTGAACTGGTGTGATGAACACCAGACTGAAAGCCCTCTTCTCTTGCTGTCGAAAATGCCAAATGCATGCACAGGTCCAAGTCCTGAATTTCAAATGTACACGTCGACGTGCAGATCCAATTTGGCATGATGCAGGACATCACATGACGTGGATAAACTTGCACAATGGTCAATCATTTTGTTCAACTGTTGGAATTGTGTCGCTGTCGTACTCAGAACGCGACTCTGTATCGCGCTGCAGCGCTGGATCACCCGATTGAGATGCGTCACACGCCACGAAACCTCGGATGGCCGCCGCTGCATCGACTCGACTGGCACGGCGGCCTTTAGCCCGCAGCATTGCACAAATCCCTACGAGAGTATTCGCCCTCGAGATAACGTGCCCAGGCAGGTGTCCTGTGTGGCCAGGCTGCACTTCGAACGCACGTCCTCGAATCAAAGACAATCTATAGACCTGTACGTACGGTATACGAGCAAGGCAAGAGCATGTGATGCAATGCAGGTGCACATGGGTGACCACGCACGCCGCCATCGAATTCGATTCTCCATTGATCGTGTAGAGAATCCATGTGTGGCTCCGTGCAGTTGTGCTGCGTAATGTCTGGTGCCGTAAACTGACACCATCGAGACTGCTTCCATGGTCGATCACGATGGCGATGCATCGCGATGGCCCGGACATGCCCAGACACATAGTACCACTACTAATGTCACAGTGTAGTTGCAAAGGACAGAGGCCGGGCATCGAGCCATTGCTAGGAATTCACACGCAAATCCACTCATCCACCAGTTCGGTGTCACCATGTATGTATGTAGATGTCTCGACTGGCTCAGATCGATGAATGCCAGTTCTCACTCGGTCACCCGCAGTGCGTGGTGTGCATTGACTTTCCCACGATCGTTCTGGCGGTTCTCCAGAACACTACCAGTCAGATATTCTTAGCGGTTTCTCTTAGACGATGATCTAGCTGAGAGATACGGATGGTGCTTCGCGAAGGGATGTGTCTGTGACGGCACTGGATCTGTCAAATCAGGCGTGGTATCTCTCGAGATGAGGCGTCGTGAGGTCATCTGTTGCAAGGGGTCGCGAAAGCGGATCACGTGAAACATCAGCACTTCTGAGCACGCACCGAGCGCATAGCTGTGATGTGTGACTCGCACTGTTGTGTACTAGTCCTCCATCCCAGTTAAGCATTTTGCTGCCTGTTGCATGTGGCCAAATCTCCCTGTGACATGGGCAATGGACCCAATAACACAGAAGCTCCCATCGCATCCAAGGCCGCAAACGCTTTTCCTTGGGGCCAGAAGTATTTAGGATATCATCAATTCTGCAGTTTCGCGGGAGATCCGATGCTGTCAGCTGCATGTGCACTGCTGTGCGCTATGTGTCCTGGGCGACCTGACTTACATATCCCAAGAGACACCTCAAAAGACGATGAAATGCCATGGTGCACGCCTCTCGTGTGAGTCAGAAGTACAAGGGCAGAAACACAGGTGGCGTTGCGTTCTTTGTGAGAGTGTGGCAATCCAGTAATACGACCGCCATCTTTTGAGATACCACTGGATTGCCACAGAGAGCCTGTGCGTGTGAGGGGCATATCCCAAGATGCTCCAAATGCTATCAAGACTGACATGCAACAGGAAGGTTGAGCCTTCAAGAAGTGGACTACCGGGACAAGCTACGACTCTGGGAAGTTACCATATTCTGTGTTCGGGCTGCGACCCCACATTTGTATCTGAACAACAGGATATCTCTCCCAAACCAGGGCCACTCACTGAAACTGCATGTACTGACTATGCATGACTGGGCAGCTGCGGCCCTTCACAGCTCGGGCCACTGACCATTGGGAATTCCATTCGCAGATCATGCACTAACTAAAACGATTCCATGTGGATGCTTGTGCACCTGTGCAGGTTGCCAACAGTTCCTGGCAAAGTGGTGACACATCCGAGGCAGAACAATTGTGCATAAGGTTGTCCTTGACCAAGTGGCAACTGCAGTGATCTGGCTCATACACCTTGATCACAACAAGGCATGCTTGACCAGGTGCTAAGCAATTGTGTCAGGGATCGGTGGCGCATCGCAGTAGACTTGGCACACTGCTGCATCTGCTGTCTGATGTGCAAATAGCGTTTAGTGTTTCGTGATGAAAATCGGAATCACGAGACACTTCTACACCAGAGAACAAGATCGTGGATGCTGGAAAATTCATCTAAGCATCCACACAGCATGAATCATGTCAACTTACTGCCACGAAAAGGCATGACCCAAGAGACGAAAAATCATGACCCAAAAAAAACAATAGCACTTTCATCAAATCATGAAGTACTATTCTTGACCAATCCCGACGCCTGTCACAACGACGTGTGGCACAGCCACGGCGCCCTGCATCAGGCATGTACAGTGCTCCTGTACACGCATCTAATAGCTTTGCGGAGAAGGATGACACAGTGTGAATGATTCGCGCCCAGGCTCACAAGCGATCACAATCCGCTGCTATGCGACATCAGCGCTGGGAAAGGCTCACGTTACGGCGAGTCAGCCCCATGCATCGCGAAGTGGGAAAGGTGCAAACGCTGTGACACAATTGTAGCATGGAACCGGACCACGGCTGTGCGTGTCGATCAGTACAGTTTTAGATCAATCTAACTTCTGATACAACTGCTGGGGTTTTACAGTGCGTAACAGATAGATATGCATAGCTAGCGCGCTGAAGTGCAAAACTGCTGGTCGGTGCAGTTGGCGCCGGCTCGACGTCAGGACAGGAAACTTCGGTTGAAAACTTCGGAAGGTTTTTTAGTTTGCATCAGTCACTATTTCCAGTCGGCCACCTGCTGTTTCCCCCCCCCGCCCCACCGTTCTGCCAACAGCTGATTCTGTTTCCACACAGCGCTTGCTTTCGAGGCGGTCACCAACGGACACCTGAAGTGCATCATAAGGCATCAGGCATCCATTTGATATGTCCTTGCCGGAGCTTGATAGTTACCCAGGGTGGCGTCCGGGGGGTGCCCCAGCTGCAGTGCCAGGTGCAGGGCTGTCTCAAGTCGAAAGCTGCGTGCGTGACAACCCGGATTCAAACGTAAATCGTTGCAGGCTCATCGAACAAGAATACATTGTTGTCTCACGGCAGTTCTGGGCCGGTGCGCTTTGTTAACTTTCTGTGGGGTGAATTCTACACAGCACTGGTGTCGGTATCAACCATTGCACTTGGCGGCAA
The DNA here is from genome assembly GCA_023078555.1 of Ulva prolifera. Classification (NCBI taxonomy): domain Eukaryota; kingdom Viridiplantae; phylum Chlorophyta; class Ulvophyceae; order Ulvales; family Ulvaceae; genus Ulva; species Ulva prolifera. The sequence goes on from CM041196.1 coordinate 11,339,519, forward strand.
AGCAGGGCCATTGTGGTGCAGAAATGGACGACCAGTCAACGTACCAATGCAGCTGTCGAGCAGTACTGGGCGCGCAGGAGGCAGGCGGTGTGCTTCGAGGCTGTTACAGCAGCATGCTCCCGCGTCGGATACGCAGGTTCTCCAAGCAGTATACCAAACGCTGATCGACATGCTCGGGCTGTGCGCAGGGGGCAAAGCAAGCTATGCCTAGTGGACCCTCATCCAGTTCAAAGTCTCCGTCGCCCACACGGCCGTGCAAGGCTGGTACGGTCCTGGTCAGACTACCGCAGGCCAATTGACTTAGGCTGCGGGTTTTTGCATTGGCTTACAGTGTGACCGAGCTTCGCCTGAATGGTGCTGAGCTATCATGTGGTCCACCCCCATCCAACAACCTTCTGATCGAGTCATCATTTGACCTCCTGCTCCAACATGAAAGCTCTTCCCTGTGAACCGAGAATTCAAACATTGCCGCCCTGCTGCCCGACTATATGCCTTTCTGTGTGCTCCTGGACTGTGATGGCCGTTGGGAATCATGAACCAGCCGCTGAAGTTCTACAGTACCTTCACAGCGCACAATGAACCGGCATACGTGACTCCGGTTGCATGGAGTCGTCAATGCCCTAAGAAGACGCCGCTCCGTGAATCTATGTTGTTGCTACTGAATGCCTGCATCGGCATGCCAAGTACCTGACCTCCCAGGGCCCCAAGTGTCTGCTTTGTCACACATGCTACAGCACAGCAGACTTTCGGCTTTGCCTGACATGCTTCAACTCCGCAGGGGCACTGCCTGGACGGATGCCTGGCGGCGAGGCCGAGATTGCAGCTCGTGTGAAACACGAGGGCCGCAGTGCACGCCTGGACCTGGGGAATGGGAATAACTTCTACGTTCCGTCATATCCTGGCACACCACGGGACTTATCAGAGAAGGAGCGGCCGCTGTGCGCACCTGCCTAACCCTCTCTGCCCACCTGTGAGTGTCTGCGCTGTAAGCTTCACCACTGTGAGGTACATTGTGTGAATCGTGGTTCGTTTCTGACCATGTGTCCGATGGGGTGTGCGGTCCCGTTTGCCCACGGAGTGGTCGATGTCGTGTAAAGGATGCGGGCCATGTCATATGGCTAAGTTTATCCAGATGTACCATCACAGGTCTGCTCCGATGTGAACGTAACGGTGACGTGTACATCGGAACCACTCCGGCACCCTTGGTTTCAGCTTGCGTGGGGTCTCACTGCTAGACCACGCTGCTGTCCGGCAACTGTGATCCCTGTACGTGCAATATGTGAGCACTCACGGCACATGCCCTTGTTCCTTCTTTGTGACAGGTCTTGGGACCGATGAGTTGAGAGATCCAAGTGTCGCTGACATGGCTGTATCCAGCACAGCCCCGTACACTTTGCAGCCACGACAAACACATGTACTTAGGCGTGTCACGAAACATGTCGTGCATCAAGCCTGCATCCAGGGATAGACGAGCTCGAGGTGCCTGACTGACAGTGGTTTCAAGGGCCAACGTGCAGCAGTGGTGCCTGTCCAAGCACCAGCGTTGTACCCCCCTAACGTTACAATCACGCTTAGCCAAACGCGCATCAGACATGCGTCTGTGTGCTGCCTTTGTGTTCCTGACGCAACGACACGGCGCATCGCAACGTTTCCAGGGGAAGAGGCATCCCAGGCTTCACCGGCACGACTCCTGCCCCACACCTGCGCGCGCCCGTCAAGCCTCTAGAGGACCCTTCAGCGACGTACGCCATCAACGCCTACGATCAGCGGCGGCCGTGGACGTCCGGGCTGCGTGGCTACACGGGGCATCAGCTCCCCCCCACCCTCCAAGGCACGATCCCGCAGCGGTCACAGCTGACCACCGCTGCCCGGTCTGCCGTGCCTCTGCAGGCCTTCTGTGCTCGACATCTCTGTGTGCATGCATGCGTGAATCCGCTGCGTCTGGTCAATTCGTTTGCAGGGGGCAGTACTGGGGGGTGCGGCCGGGCAGCCCGCTCTGCACCGAGATCCAATTGTCTCGGCGCAGCGCGCGCATGAGCCCGGTCACAGCCAAGCAATGATGTCTGTACAGTGTTACGACTGTGCGATTGTAGATGGAAGATTCTCTGTGTTGTCAGGCTCAATGCTGACACATGCATTGCCAATGGGTGCGCCGTGGCACACGGCTGTGCTCGCACGGTCGCCCCTGTGCCATACGTCGCTTCTCGCAGCACGCAGGCGGCACCAGCGCCTTAAAAAAAAAGGCCCCGTCTGCCGCACGCACCCACATATGCCCGCACGCTGCAGGCCGGAACGAGCGGAGCGCCGCGGCGTTTGAGAACGCGCCCCTGCTGGCGCCCGGGCCGCCCGACAAGGGACGCGGCGGAAGCCAGGCCGCATGGTCGCCGGAGCCGCGCAGGCATGCCGATGCGCCGTCGATGCGCTCCGGGCACCGGCCGGGCGATCCGCACGACCCACCCCCGCATGTGGCCGGGAGCCGCCACGGTCACTCACCCCCGTTCGCTGCGCCTCACAGCGCGCAGGCGGCCGGGCCGTACGGCATAGCCCCCTCTGCCACGCCCCGGCCGCCCAGCGCTGTCCCGGAGTTCAATCGACAGGTGCGGGATATTTCACTTGTGCTGCATCTAGTGTCGAGTTGCCTGCAGTAGGGATGGCACAGAGCCGAGGTGAGTGTCCATCTCGTCTCGTGCCGAGGTCTAGGTGGCACGAGATCAACCGAGGTGACCTAGGAATCGTACGAGTTGACCTCGGACTCGTACGATTTCACCTCGGACTCGTACGATTTGACCTCGGACTCGTACGATTCACCTCGAATTGCACTATTTCACCTCGGATCGGGTGTGCAGGCATGTACAAAGCAGCATTACGCTTGTTCAATCAATATATAGCATTGCAATACAAAACAGTCGACATACAAACCTTACAATAGTCATTCAATTGATTCCACCTCCCTCCGTGCATGTGCAAGTGCCTCCATGTCCGCTACTAAAACCTCCTCATCACATGCTTCCACCACAGCTGCACAGATGCATTTTTGTTCTGTGCGACAAACACCATCTTGTCAGCAGTACTCACCTTCAAACGACTTCGCAACTTGTCGTACAACCTGCCAAACTTGCTCAAGTTCCTCTCTGATGCACATGATGTGACGTGCATAGATCTACCTCTCGAGAGGAGTTTCTCAGCAACCATTGACAATTCAGGGAATCTGCTTGACACACCATTGCACCATATGTCTCTCCTATGCACAACTGCGTAATCAATGTGTGTAATTTATTTATAGTTTGTTCATGCCCTGGGCTTGTGCACCTGTGTCCGCAATATATGGTTTCCAGTCAGTGTCTAGTAGTGCGTCTGAGGCTTTAAGCAGTGTTCGACATAACGGGACCTAGACCCCATCCGAGGCGGGCCATTTTTTCACCTCGGCCTCGGTACGAGACTCGTACCGAGTTCATTCACCTCGGACTAGAACGAGGTCCTCGACCTCGCCTTTGTGCCATCCCTAGCCTGCAGTCATACACATGAGGCTGTTTTGTGGATGCGTTGTTGAGTCAAAGATGAATGCCTTGGGCGCATGTTTCAGACGACTGCCGGGACTGTGACCGCTGTAAGCCGGTGACTTGACACGCTGGGCCACGTCCTTGCAATCGTGCTGACCAGGTCTGTCTCTACCTCATGCGAAGAACCGGCTGGTGTGGCCCGTGAGCGGTAGGCCATGACGTCACGCGTCCGGTTGTGAGTTGCTTCACGCGGCCCCATAAGAGATCGCTGTCGCTGCCCCCAGCTCCTCTCCAGCTCGTCTGAATTTCCGCAATACCATCGCAACGCACTGTATCTATTCGGTAGTGCGTTTCTTGTACATTCTTGGGCAGGTGCAGTTCTCTTGACCTTTTACGCAGGGCGGTCAGCTGGAATTGGTTCGTGGTTGCGTGTGCCTAGACCATGGGCGGGGCCCCCCGCACTCACTGCGTACGTGTTCAGGTCTCGCAGGTCCACTCCGCGCACGTACACTGGAACAGCTACCCGGGCCAGCAGGACGCGGGGTCCCCTCAGCCACCCTCACCCCCCCTCCACGACCTCCTTGATGAGGTCTGCTTCTTCGACCACGGCGCCCCGGTGCAGGCCGGCGCGCCCCCGCCACCCCACCGCCCCCACAGCGCTCTCCCGGGACAGCAGCATGGCCACAATGGACACGGCCGCGGCGGACACAGCACCATGCATATGGGGGACGGCTACGGCGGCCGGGCGAGCGCCGCGAGCCGGTCCGCATGGTGCGACGATGGATATGCGGATCGGGGTGGCGGGTATGGGCACATGCGTGGAGGCGATGGTGCGCGTGGCGGAGACGGCGGGCAATACCGTGGCAGCGGAGATGGTGGGCAATACCGTGGCAGTGGAGGGGGAGAGGGTGGCGGCAGGCCGCGCACTGCGGGCTCAGAGGAGGCTGGGCAGCGGAGCGTGAGGAGCGTTGGAATCCAGGATGAGGGCCTGACGGAGCGGACGGGGGGTGGACCAGGCACGGGTGGGAGCCGCGTCGTCGACCGTGACACGCAGACGGCAGAGTCATGCATGCGCGGGCCGGCGGCGGAGCTCGCGCACGCGCATGGGGTTGCGCCGGGCCGCGGCGTGCTGCCGAAGCCGGTGTGGCAGGGGCCGGGAGGGGAGGGTGCACGGCCGCGGTGGTGAGCGGCGTGAGGGTGGCGGGAAATGAGCTGGACGCTTGGGGGCCGAGCCGGTGTGGAAGCGAGGGCTTTGGGGCTGTGTTGGGTTGCGTTGCGGCCTTTTTGGGGCCGCCATCCAGAACGCAGTCGTGGACGTTTGGGACTTTTTTTTATGCGTTTGGGGCCGGCGGGGCCAGCCCAACACCGCTGTGGATGCCGGTGGCTTTGGGGCCAGCGACCCCACACCGCTGTGGAGGCATTGGCTGTGGAGCGGGATCTGTCTGGACGGGGTTTGGGAAGCAATGCTTGCCGTTGGCATGCTGGACTTGGCTGGGGTGCCTAGATATCGTTGCGTGGGCGCCTACCCCTGGGGTGTGAGAGGCGTGATGCATGCATGGGCGCGTGGGCCGATGCGGCCACTCACACAACTGAGGAATCTCTGCAGGGATGTTGGTGGATTTCATGCAGGCAGAGGCCTTGAGTGACACTGACGGCTGCAGGTCAACGAGTGGTGCTTGTGCAGGGCACTCTCCCGGGTCCATCCAATCTGGTTTCTAATCTACCGGTGTGGTGAATGAGTGGATGTTGGACTGTGCTGCCGGGGCCTGACAGAGTGGGCTGTAGGCTCGGTGGACGGTGTGTTTGGACAGACGATCCTGCTTATGTTGGACAAACACAGAATGTGGTGCAAGTGAAGATGCCTAAGATGTAGGAGGCGATCGATGATGGCTATGAACGTGGACCTGGTGTTGCTAGTTCTGATGATACACTGGCCAGGGGCTCTTGGGCTCCAAGGGCTGTGGTTTGGTTTTCCTGGATTGGAAGGGGACACGCTTGAGACTATCTCCTGTTTGACAGTGCACCCTCTTCACATCTGTGGTGATCACTCCATGCTAGCCCTTATGACGAATGTGTAAAAGTAAAGTAAATCTGAATTTACTGAGCCGTATTCTATTGGACATTGACAACTCCGAATTAACGGGACCACATATGCCGAATGTGTTGTCGCTGCTGCCATGGAGAGGCCTCAGAGGTCTCACTCCTGTGAGGGTTGTGAGTACCTATGGGCTTGGTTAAGGGCCTCTGCCAATAGCGTAGGATGCATACTGTGGGCAGAAGAGCTAATGGGGACAGACCACTAGCAGGGCGCCATTACGAATTGGGTGACGTTGCGGAACAACTTCGTTGTGCTGTGCACAGGCCTGAAACTGCGTATGATTGCTTAGTTGCCCTGCTTCCATGCGCCTTGGAGAAGAAGGAGTGTGCCGAGCAGCAGCCATGGGGCTGTCATGGAAGATGTTTGAGAATCAACCATGAAATGGGTACAGTAAGCAAGAGCCACCTCTGCATGGAAAGTCTGTCACGCGTGCGGAATGTAAACGCTGGAAGGTGAAGGTAAGGACATGTGGATTGATTCGATCACATCCTTTGGAGGACATTGATGACTCCAGATGACTGGGACCACCTGCCAAGGGGGGAGCCCCCTCCAGGCAACTGAACACAGTTCATGGGACCTCCTCCTGTGCTGAGTTGGTCACACACGGCAGAGCGCACGCAGAATGCAGAATCTACGACACACGAAGAGGGGGTAGCTTCTATCTTAAATGGGGGTGGCTTTTGGTACCTGGCAGCTGACGACGATTGCGGACTGCCACACATGTTGGTTGGTCGCAACACAGCAATGCTTGCACAGCAATGCTTGTACAGCAACAACGTGGCGATCCCAGGATACAGCGTTTGTATCACTGGATTGCCACAAACACGGTTTCATGTCTCTGCAGCAGTACTTCAAAAGCAACAGTTTCATAGCAGTTTCACAGCAGTAGGTTTCCATGTCTATGCAGTGCAGAGTCTGCCCAGTGCTCTGTCAAGCCTGATGAACAAGTTGCTGCTTGCTTCATGCATACACATGGAAGTTGGATCTGTATTGTGAGGCATGCAGCTGTATGAGGACTGGGTGCCCACCTGGGCCCAGGTGCATCTGTTTTGGATCATATGGGGTAACAAGGGATGTCAGCTCATGTCACCTACCTCATTGGACTGGCCCAGCTGCATTGTGCTTGTTCACAGGGGTAAGCTGTAAATTTGTTGCACAAAAGTGCAGCAGATGATGATTTACTCATGATGACCAGAAAGTTTCACAAGAGTCACCTTGCTGTTTGGTGACCCCGCCTCCACCTCTGCACAACAGGCCATTTGAGTTTGCCAAAGCACCATGTCTGCTGTGCTCTCCAGCCATCACATGTTTCCTTTCGAGACCTCACAGCCACATTATCAGGAGTGCTGTTGCGAGAGAAAACCAGGGTTGCTGATGTCCCTGCAAGTCTGCTGGACAAGCAATGCGAGCGGTCATCATTGTCCTTGATAACAGATGGACCTTCCCAATGACATGCTGTGATAGCTTCAGTTGGGGACGCCGTTCTGCTAATGTCTGCAGCATGTTTGCGTTGGAGAGGATGGCAGGGCACGCCTCGGGGTCTCTTGCAATTGGAGATGGACGGACCAGTGTCGATGTGGTCTCAGCAACGTAAGATTTCGCTGCAGCATGCCAGTGCAAAACGAGCATGATTGTCAGCCAGTGCTCGCAGGGCGTGCATACAATCGGCTGTAGCTGATGAGGGATGAATGTGCCAACCGCGTTGATCACGGGCGCACCAAACGGACATTGCGCAGCTGATTGTGCCAAAGAATTGATGTCCAGTGCGACCTGACCAAGCACACTGCCATGCAGATGTGTACGTGTACGTATGGCTCCGACGCGGTTGCGTTCGACGTTGAATCATCCCTCCGACCGATTCATCGCGGCGGCACTTTATTTGTAAGCTCCAGCCTGTCGACCGAACGGCCAGCACAGACGCCTTGACAACCTGCAATGTGGGTGTTGGGAGTATCAACAGGACAGAGTGGCATGCACGCATCGACCGGTTTTTAGACAGCATCACAATGCGGCAGCTTTGGACGTCACAGGGAACTGTGACTGAGTTTCAGCTCCGTCATCTGACAGGCAGTTTGCGTGTCGATCCTATCATTACGGATAGGCTTGCAGCTGGCTTATGTTTGTTGCAGATCTCGACACACATGCGACTCAAAGCAATGGAGTCCAGCATCCACGCATTGCTTGACGCGCTCGGTAGTGCGTCGTGACCTGTGGGGCTGGCTCTTGTCGAACAACTGCTGGCCGCCAAACCCATTATGTACATTGGCACAGGCCGCCGGTCAGAATCGCCGCGTCACAGAGGTGTCCGGTGTTTGAATTGGCAAATCGTTCACGGCCGTGGCCATAAGCGGCTTCCATCCATCTGCTACCGTGGAAGCTATCAGAATGAGTACTGCCGCTGCTGTAGGGCTGTAAGATTGCGTATGCGCGCTATTTACAGTCCCTTCTTCCGCTGTACGTGCTTCGCTGGCCGTGTGTGCCCCGCAGCGTGATCCTGGCACGCCGCTTTGACTCTGCTTTCATTAGCTGGGCCCCGGGCTCGGGCGATAGCTAGAGCTTGACGATGGCGCAGTTAACCGGCGAGGAAAGGCACGCTGTGAAGGATTGCATCTTGCGCGCACTTAACAAGCTGAACGACAAAGACACGCAGAGCACTGGAGTAGCAGAGCTGCACGAAATATTTCAGGTAAATACGCTATATATGTTTGTTGCCTGCTGTTGAAGGCGCGCCTGTTGACGCGGGTGCGAGTGTAATGAGCTCGGCCTTGGCAACACCGGATGCTCTGCATGCAGAAGTATGTTGACGCTGACATCGTTGGGTTTGTTGTACCTGTGATCTGCAAACCTGGGGAGCAAAGCAAGCCATACGCAAGGAGGGAGTGCCTGCGTCTGCTTGGGGCTCTGACAAGCACCATCTGCCCGAAGGCAGATGCCGTCTTCAACAGCAGCAACCTGATGACCCGGATATGCTCGTACGATTCTCTGTCCTGCTTTTGCTCGTGGGGTCCATGATGGGCGTAATCTGTGGGCCCGCTACAGATCGTGGAGTGAAGTGAGATGATTGACATAAGACGCCGTGACATCGATGCAGGCATCTGAAAACAAAACTTGGTGATTCTGACGCAACTGTGCGTGAGGCAGCAGCAGAGGTGCTCGGAACGATGGCAGCGAACTATCACGCTGTGCGTCAGCTCCCGCTGCCATGCAACCACGCACTCTTCAAAGTCACAATGGACGGTATCAATGGAAAGAAGGAGCAAGCTGCCGCTGCCATGGCGCTGGCAAAGATGGCACCCCACATCGATGCACTTGACACGATGATTGTCAAGCAGCTTCTGAAGCTCCTTTCCTTGTCTTCTTTCACTGCAAAGCCGCACGTGCTAGCCGCTTTCGCACACTGGCAGCAGGAGAACAACAGAGGAGGTGGATTCGTGACGTGTGCCAGGGATTCAGTCCTCCAGAGCATCGGGACTCTTGTTGGCAGCAATGACTCAAGCAGTGCGACCTCAGCTCAACCACAGCCAATCTTCTACAAAGTGTACATGTGTCTATCTGTTGTGCAACTTTGCCTCCCACCATGCAGACGTTGGCTGCCTCGGGTGCCTAGCTTCCCAGGACTGGGGTGTCCGCAAGGCTGCAGCAGAGACACTTTTTGCTCTCAACAGACTCCTGGGGCCCCTACTAGAGCACGGGGCATCATCAGACCGCAAGCGAGTGCCTCGCTGCGTTGATGCACTCGCTGCTGCAAGGCACGACCGTGTCCGCCCTGTTCGGGATGCTGTCGTGCTCGCTATTGCCGCTTTCACAGAGCTGACAGAGTGGATGGATGACAACCCGGTGCGGTCCCGCATGACGCATGTGGCATGTCAGCCCACTGTAAGGCAGGATGCACCTGATTTGAACCCTGTATATCTCATTTGTGTCCCTGTCCAATATCCGTGATTTGATCTACTCTGGGTACCGTTCCACCTGGTACCGAACCTCCTGGCACCACAGGACAAACCCAGCCGCCATGCGCACCGGGACGCCAACATCCTGCCGCCATGAGAGATCAGCTGTCCACTGTTGCGAGGGTGTGAGGCCACCATGCAGGGCGGAGACCTCCTAGGATGGCGCCTGTCATGCGGAACCCACCCCCTAAACGGCCGCGGCTCCTCCTCGCCGACGCGCAGCATCGTCAACGGCGCCGGGCCCCTCCAGGGCTCCTCCCGGGCCAACGCGTCTGCGATCCGCGCGAGCGCCGTCTTTGAGCGTTTCGTCGCGAGCCACCCGAGCGGTGACACGATCAAGGCCGCAACCGCGCCGCCCGGCTCGCCGCCGCGCTGCTCGCCGCCGCCCGTTGTGCCAGCGGACACGCCGGGCGGCGGTGGGAGCCGCAACGGTGCCTCCCCGGTGTCCGCGATCGAGGCCCGCGCGACGCTCGAGAGCCTCCAACACCTGCTCGAGGCCGCGCAGCGTGTCACGGCGTCGCCGGGGGCGGCGGCGGCAGGGGCTGTGCCGCCGCCGCTGCACGTCGACCTGCCGCCGGACACGCCGCTGCCGTCGGCGGCGACGACGGCGGCCAGGGTGCCGACGGCGGCAGGGCAGGCGGACGTCACGGCGGCCATCACACACATCCGGGGTATCGTATCGGACCTCGCGGGGCGCGTGAGCAGCGCGCTGGAGACTCTGGAGCACCGTGTCGCGAGCTTGGAGGCGCGAGCAGCTACGGCCCCAGCCGCCGGGCCCTCGACCGTCATCTCGAATCCGTACTTTGGCCACGACCGCCTCAACTCGCCGTGCTACACAGTGCCGGCGCAGCGCTCCGAAACGCAGCTGGGGCCGGCAGACATGTGGCTGCATGCGGAGGAGGGACTGCGGGGGGCGGCGACGGCGGATGGAAACATGCGGATGCCCCCCGGCGGACCCCCAGAGACGAGCGAGGATATCCAGGAATTTGCGCTCGAGTCGTCCAAAATCGGCGAGGACGGCGACTCGACGGAACTCTTGCTGGCGCACTATGGGACGACGCTCGGCAGCACGACAATGGCGAGCTCAATGGCGGGCGCGGTCGTGGAGGTGCCGGACGCCCTGACGCTCGTGCCGTCGCGGCGCAGCGGCAGCGGCCACGCCGTGGCGCTGCCATCGCCACCACCGGTGGACGCAGCCGCGGCCGCTGCCGCAGCCGCGGCCGACGGCGCGGCCGCGCCGCGGTCGCCTACTGCAGAGCTGCTCGCTGCGGTGCCGGGTGGCGCGCCGGCAGCGGCCGGCAACAGCGAGCGCGGCGGCGGCGGCGGCAGCAGCATCGCGAGCAGCAGCCTCGGGGGCAGCCGGCACGTTTACGAGATGCGGTCGATTGGGCAGCCGGCCGTGGAGGAGGCGTCGGCTGGGGGCAGCACGTCGTCGCCGTCGGTCGCGGCGCCATCGCCGACGGCGATTCGCAGCAATCCGGCGTTCTTCCAGCACGGCGCGGCCGCGGCCGTCGCTGCTGCAGCGGCGGACGCCGTCGGTGGCGGCGCGCCAGCGCCGCCGCCCCTGCGGCGCAGCTTTAGCGGCCGCAGCAGCGGGCCAGAGCGGGTCGCGAAGGACGTGAGCACGCGGGTGGCGGTGCTGCTCGCGGCGCGCAATGACATCGCGCTGCTTCGGCTGTTGCAGGAGCTGGCGCAGCCGTGCTGGGAGCTGCTGCAGCCCGACGTCGCGCGGGGCCTTCTCAGCACCTTCTGCCGGTGCGCCCCACCTGCCCCGGCTCGTGTCAGCCAGGCGGCCCCCACATCCGCACTGTTCGCAGCAGTTCTCCGGCGTTCCAGACTGCTGCCCCACGGGCGCTTTGTCCAGCGCCAATGCAGCAGGTGCTACAGGTTGATCTGTACGCGCAGCACCCTGTACTGCGTGCCGTCCTGGCTCAGAGCATGCACACACATATGCTCACATCGGCAGCTTGCATGAAAGGTTTCCAACCTGTCTGTCCAGCAATCGGCACTAGCAGTAACGGCACTCGACTAGGTCATAACGTTTCCCCAGAACTGCATTGTCTCCAGCATTGATGACACGCACGGGGCATTCGCACTATTGTGCTGTGTGTCCACCTCTCGCAACAGGAACATGGGCAGCCATTTGTCCGGGCGACACAAGCAGCCCAGAGTCAGACAGCGCCCCGGACAGTCATTGTCAGGGCCGCCCCATCACAAAGCCAGCCTGTGCTGGGGCCTCCGTTTTCGGCTGCGGAAGGTCACCACATGCTGTGCATGCTGTGCTGGCCCTTCACTCGCAGGGCCGTTTTACGGTGTATCGGGTAGCTGGGGGTGACCAGGCCGTGGTCCCTTGTGAGCGGTGAGCTGCGAGAATTGCAATGCACAGCGATGGCTGCGTGTCATGGGCACCAGCTGCGGGCCACCCCGCGGGAATGAGGGTGTGGGGTGCGGTGCGGGTGTGTGCACACGTGAGTGGCAGCCTGGGTGCGGCAGCCTGGGTGTGCGTGTCGGTTGTCTTGCGTGCGCTGGTTGCAGCTGTGGCGCGGGTGCATTGGAACGGCCTGGTGCTTGTGCTCGTGCGATGCTTGCACCAGGGGCGGGCCACCCGGCGCGGACATGCGCCGTATCGTTCCCATGCATGGCCCCTGCGCAGCCGTCACGCCCCTGCCCCATGCTGCTGGCAGTCTGATGTGGCGCACTGTGCTATTCGAGGCGCCGTATGCTGCGCACGCCATGGCGTGCGCAGCATACGGCGCGGGCACTTTTCAGAATTTTCCGTTTCTTTATTTATGATCCATAACTTGATAATTGACGTCGATTGATCAATTGGTGACTGTGCAATGTACGGCGCCTTGTGAAGTTCATGCCGCGGGCATGCATGCAGGTGGGCGGAGCAGGGCAGCAACCTGCTGCGCATGAAGCCGTGGCTGTACCGCCTCGCCGACGAGGACAACGCGGCCGTGCAGGCCGTGTTTGGGGCCGCCGCGCGGCACCGCGCCGTCGAGGCCGTGCTGTCCGCGTCTCGCGCGCCCGGCAAGGCCGGCGCCGGCGACTACAGCCTCCTGCACAGCACGCTCTCCGCGGTGTGGGGCGGCCCCGTGAGCGTGGGCCGCGAGTCGGCAGGCGGAAGCGGTAGCTTCGTGGAGCCGGTGCGCGGCCCTCCCTGCGCTGTGCGCTGTGCGCTGTGTTATACAGACCACGCTGGAGCGGCGGGCGGCACCGCAGGCATCGATTGGGGACACCGCACACGCATTGACGCATAACTAGAGCGCTGTTCGCTGTAGACACACCCTTTGCAGCAGCCCCTGCAGATCCTGTGCGCATGACGCCGTTTGGCGTGTTGGTGTTTTGTTTGCCATGTGCTCTTGGTGGTCATGTGCAGCGTGGAGACGGGGACCGTTTATTGTGCATGAGTTTGTGGCGTTGAGGAGTCCGTGTGTCAGGCGGGATGCCCGTGCGGCGTGTGTGCTGTGTGCTGCGAGGCGACGCCCTCTCATCGGCATGCCCCAGCGCCACCGGTAGACACCTGCGAACCCTGAAAATCGCCTGCGCTGTGATGCCGCAGCGACGCTCGGTGCTGTGCGCTTGCAGGTGCCGCCGACGTCCGCCGCAGGCGCCTCCTCGCACGCGCCCGCCGCAGCCGACGGGTTCCAGGACCTGACGTCACCACTCACCGACGCGACGGACCCCCCGTCTCCCCACAGCGTGCGCGACACGCTCGCCTCGATCCGCACCATACGCGACTCCCTCGCCTCGAGCCCCTCCGGCTCTGCGCAGGCGCCGCTCGAGGTCCCCGCGCACGCGGCCGGGTGATTTGTGCGCGGGGTCTGTGCACCTGCAGCCACAGTAGAATGTCATCCATGCGCGGGACCCGCGGCTAGCGTCTCTGATGGACGGGATATCTGTGGTGTGGAGTGCATGTGCAGGAGGGTGTTTTGTCCTGCAGCCGTTCCTGACAATGTGTTGGCGTGGGCAATGGGCTGACATGGCAGTACGGGGGGGCAGTGGACTTCCCTTTGCTGATTGCGATGCGGCCTATGCGTTGCATGCTGATATGTATGGCTATATACAGAGGGGGTCCCGGGCTCAGCGCTGGCAATGTTGCATGCATGTATGGAACAGATGTGTGCACAGCGTCATGGAATTGTCGTCGCCCGGTCAAGCACGCCGAGGGGCTAGGATCCCGGGGAATCGGCGAGATTGGATGGTTTGCTGAAGTGGGGTTGCGGTGGGGACGTGGTGGACGGGCAGGCTGGATGCATGATTCAGTTGCCTTGGGGCTTCATGCTGCCGATTTCGCATGGCTCTGTGGCGCCAGGTGCGTGTGCAAGCTGCTGCTTCCGCTTGCCACTGTTTCTTTTCCGAGTAGTAACGCTGGGCATTGTGATTGCTTCACACCGTGCCATGCATGCCTGGGGTGGTGCCTGCTTGCTTGCTTGCTTTGGGCAGCTTTGGGCAGCCTGTCTGAACATGACCTGGGTTACAGTTGCATGTGGACCCAGAGAGAAGGTGGAATTGCACGTGTATGTACGAATGCTTGACTACATAGCCATACGTGTAATCCGATGGATTTGAAGGACTTCCGCTGGGCATCTGGTGATAGGCGTTACCTGTTGCCTCCGTACAGAATGTGCAACTTCCGGTATGGAGTGTATCTCAGATACCGGCAGTAGCTGTCACTGGTAGATCAATCATCAAGGCATACATGCCCACCTGTCGCGCTAAATGGCTGAAACACCGATTGTTGTATTCATACCATCAAAACTCTGTTGCTTTGGGGGGGATTACCTCCGTCTTGAGTAGGGCTGCTGATTACATTCTCCAGATCTCAGATTAACACTGAATTGCAAAATATAATTACACTGTCAATCATCTGAGAACAGAATTATGTAAATTAACATCGTTTACATTGAATTCATGAGCTTTTTCGGTGCCAAGTTAACACTAAACTAAGCAGTCAATTATTTCCTGTAACTGCCTTTTAGGCCTGTCAGCTACTCAGCATTCGTGAGTTGAGTCGACACAGACACTGCCCATTGCGACATACCACACACTGCCTCTGTCAACGTGCCAGTTGGGGTGCTGTGTAGCAAGCTGAGTGCTGCAGCTGTGCTCGCCAGGAGTGTATCAGGCTGTGTGACAATGGCTGCTGTAGATGCAACACTGTCAGCAGTCTAGCATAAGCTCTAGTGAAGCCTTCTTCACCGCCGGGCACTGCTCTCGGCAATGACACAGATGCTGGGTACTTTAGAACATGATGGGCACAATGTTGCAGTCCAGTGGTATAGCGGTCATATCACTGGACTGCAACAAAAGCTGGGGAACCCTCACATATCAATAATGGATCCTGCTTGGAAATTATCCAAGAAAAGGCCCCTTTTTTGGATAATGCCGGCCATGCTAGCATGATAGTAGCTCCACTGTTAGACTGGGTGCACTACACACTGCATGCTGGCTGCACACAGAGCAAAAACAGAGCTGCACCTAATCATGGTGACAACTGAGCAGTAACGTAAAGTAAACCAAGTTACACAAACACAGAAAAATACAGTCTGTCAAGCTACATCAGAGTGGACTGCACCAGCGTATGGAAACAAGTCCGGATCCAGCAGCACTGCATGCACGCAGCAAGGGCCCGATTGCTACCGAATGGAGTGATACAAAATCATGGCACACATGACTTTGCAACCGCGTCATTGCCAGCCTCACCATCAACACGCATGCCATCTGCACTGCATGACCACCTGGCCGGCATGGATGCTGCTGAATTGACACAAACGCACGGCATGTTTGAATAGTTCAGGTTGATGCTTGCATCCAGTGTCGTACATAGTATGCTCTCCTTGCGGACACTATCCCCAGAACATTCAACATTTATTTGGTCATGGTCCTTCGTTTGCAGGTGGACCACTGCAATTAACACCTTCGTTGCTCAACTTACTTATGATGTCACTGTAATCAAAAGACAAAACTAATAATAGCCGGCTTTGAGGTAATCACATGTTTTCAAATTATCACTTTATTGCAACAGCATAACTCTCTGTAGTCTCTGCTTAATCCGTGCCTAACTGTAATTCAGCAGCCCTAGACTTGAGATCGACGTGAGTCCAGTACTTCATGTGTGCCTGCTTTGACATTCTGCAATTGAATCGTCTTGTACGTGTTGCTGGGTGTGCATCGTTGCATGTTTTGTGCCCACTTGTGTTGCTGGAAGACCAGGTAATTAAACGGCATTTTGTCATATACCTCTTGCTGAGATGATGACTAGGATCAGCTCTGGCACAATTCGAATCCTCGTTAGTTGATGTGTACCTCAATTCATAATACGCTGCAGCCAAGCAGTATTGCATACGTCCCCAGGAAAGCAATGTGGCATGTCACCTAATTATGCTCGATCAGACCATTCAATGACATGTACATACCATTGCACAACAAAAACTGCAATCTGCATTCAGTCGCATCATGACCACATCTGAGCTGAGCCTGTTTACTTTGTGCCCATGTCACAGACGACACATGGATGGCACACCGCCTACTGCAGAAGTTCATCACCATACACTGCCTACACAGTTCCGCTGCCACAGAGAACCATGGGCATGCGGCACACTGCCGAAAACCTCTTGTCGAAACGGGAAAATCTAGTGCCATATAAAATACGTCGTACTCAGCGCCAGGAAATGGGCACTGCATGCACACAGTGCTGACGTTCGCACATCGCGTAGCGCATCTCTAGAAAGTAGCAAACGAGGCTCATCCTACATTGGCCACGTGGCGCGCCCACAGCCACTCTGGCACACCTTCACTCAAATCAGCTTCCTCATGACTCTCAACTCGTTCAAAACAACCATAAACGGCTACAAACCGGAGGAAATGCCGCGTTCCTCTTGCGGCTGAGGAGCCGGCTGAAGATAACATGCCGCTTCAACCCACAAAGCAGCTACTCGCAATTGTCACAGCTGGCCGGACAGGGCCCACTACCCCCTGTGCACCCCTAGGCGTGACAGCTGCCAGGCCCACAATGCCGCCGTGACGGCCGCGACAGCCGCCACAATGCCGCCGTGACGGCCGCCATCAACGCGTTGCTGGTCACGTCAATCAACCCACGGCGCGCCCTCACATCGTGATAACAAACACTCACGTCCGCACACACAGCTGCGGGTTTGCAGACCGCATCGCCGCCATCGCCTGGAACAGGTCGGCGCGGTGGAGCTTGAACATCAGGAGCAGGTCCGGGAAGTCGAGGAGGCGCAGCGCGGGCAGCCGCGGCACGGTCGCCGCGAGCGTCCGCACGCCCTCCACCCCGACGGCACACCCCGAGAGGCCGAGCACGCTCAGCTCGGCTGGGCCGCCGCCGGGCGGGGACTTCGGCATCGAGACGAGCGCGTGCGCGAGCGGTGGGGCAGCGGCGGGATCCGGGTCGCCGACGAGGACAGCGCACAGCGTGGCCATGCCGTCGGCGCCAAACATGTTGCCGCCGAGCTCGAGGTGCGAGAGGGTGCGGGCGCGGCGCAGCGCGCCCGCGAGCGCATGCATGCCGGCGTTGCCGATGCAGTTGAACTTGAGGTTGAGGGAGTGGAGGAGCTGCGGGGAGGGGAGGTGGTGGACGAGCGAGCGCACGCCGTCAGCGGCGATGCGGTTCCACGCAAAGTTGAGCACGCGGAGGCCGCGGATGCCGGAGAGCGCCGGCGCGAGCGCCCGCATGCCCTCCGGCCCCATGCCCCAGCCGTCGACGTCCAGCTCTTGCAGGAGGGGGAGCTTGGGGAGGCAGTCGGCGAGGGCCGCGGCGGCGGCGGCGCTGCCGCCGCACCGGCACAGCCGCAGCGTGCGCATGCGGCAGCAGCTGCGGAGCGCGGCGGAGAGGAGGAGCATGCCGGCGTCGGACACCTTGCAGTGGCCGAGGTCGAGGTGGTGGAGCTTGCGGACCTGGCGGAGGCCAAGGGCGGTGCCCTCCGCGGCGATGTCATCGAGGGGGACGCCGTGGACGGTGAGGCTGCGGAGCTGGGGGGCGGCGGAGAGGAGGTCGCCGAGGGAGCTGCCGCGGATGACGGAGGAGAGGTGGAGGCTCGTAAGGCTGACGCAGCGGCTGAGGTGGCGGGAGAGCGCGTCGCCGAAGAGCAGCGCCATGTGCGCGGCGCCGCCGCGCGGCGGCGCGGCCGCGGCCGGCGCCGCCGGCAGCGGCGGCGCCGCCTCCGGCGCCGTCTGCGAGATGCGCAGCTCGCACAGCGTCGCGGCGTTGCCGAGCGCCGCGGCGAGGCGCTCCGCGAGGGCGGCGCCCTCGGCGGCGGCGCCGCTGCCGGCGCTGCCGCCGGAGCAGCCACTGTGCGTGCGGTCGCAGCTGCCGGCGGGGCTCGCGGCCGGGCTGCCGCCGTGCGGCGCCGCGAACAGCTCCCCGAGCGACTCGTCCAGCGTCAGCACGTTGAGCGCCGGCAGCCGCGCGCAGTCGGCGACGAGCTGCACCGCGAGCCGCGCCGGGAGCCGCATGTGGTGCAGCGCGAGCTCCCGCACGCCGCGCATCTCGCGCACCGTGCGGCGCAGCCGCGTCAGCGTCACGTCGTCCACTGCGCAGTCCCGCAGCTCGAGCCGCGCGAGCGCCGGCAGCCGCCGCAGCGCGCAGACGAGGTCCCCGCCCGGTCCCCGCCGCAGCGGCACGTCCTCCAGCGCCAGGCTCGTGAGCTGCTGCGCGTGCGGGAGCATTTCCGCGAGCGCAGAGACGCACATGCCCCGGCGCCCGAGCCGCGCCACGCTGAGCGTGTGCAGCGCCGGCAGTGTCGCGACGGCGTAGATCATGCGTTCAAAGAGCGCGTCGGAGATGTGCTCCGCGCTGTGCGATGCGGCGAGGTGGAGTGTACTGAGGCCCTCGAATCCCGGCAGCACCGCTGTGACGAGGTCGTGCGTGGCCGGGAAGACGAGGAGGTCGAGCGAGAGGGAGTTGTGCGCGGCGACGGACGGCGCGAGCGCGTGCACGAGGAGCGGCGCCAGTGCGGGCGAGAGCTGCGCGAGCTGGCACGGGAACCAGAGCGTCGGCGGCCGGCGTGAGGCGTCGTCGGCGAGGCAGCTCGCGGCGTCGGTCGAGTCGTTGGTGGGGGCGGCCGGGGGCTGGTGTAGCGTCGGCACGAGCGCGGTGCGTATGAGGGTCGTTGCGAGCTCTGGCGAGAGGGAGACCAGGACCTGCAGCAGCCGGGGCCGTCAGGCATGCATGGGTGTCGTGTTCAGAGGTCGGCCCTCAGGTTCAGGAGCACTGCGCGGGAAGAAATCGGGACATGGGCATGACAAACATGGGCATGACAAACACTGTGTACCCATGTGCTATGAATAGCCAGCGGAGGAGGCATCACGCCAGAGGCGTACCCGGCTTAGCCAGGAGACGGTGAATCGGCGGGACTTGGTGCTGGGGAGCTGGTCGCATGCATGCCGGCTGTGCACCAGGGCACGCGGCAGATCCAGGCCGAGCGCGGCGTGGCACGGTCCCCGGAGCGTTGTGCAGATGTCTGAGACTGTGCTGCTGTCGCCGAGGGCATCAGCTGCCTGCACACGGTCACTTTTTCAAAGGAAAGTTTTTGGACTTTTTCCTCCCGTTTTTGGGGTTTCGAGGGAGGTTGTGAAGTACAGTAAATCTGAATTTACTGAGCCGTGTCCTGTTGGACAACTCCGTGTTGTTGGGACCACATATGCTGAAGGGGGAAACCACCTGGAAACCCCCCTCAGACGACCGTACGCAACACACTTGGTTCTACTGGCTGTCAGTGAGGTGCAGGGCATGCGGTGGTGGTGGTGCTGTTTTGTTGTGGGGGAGCATTGAATGGACATGCAAGTGGACATGCGAGTTGTTTGTGCAGTGCCGCTGAGCAACGCACTACACTGAGAGCATTGCAATGGTCGAGCGCGAGATGCGTTGTCATCTGAACACATCTGAAATGAATCTGGGCAACATTGATCCGAGATCTCTGCAGGGAAGGCCAGCAACAGGAACGCTGTACATAATTGATTGCATAATGGCACATGGTGAATGCCATGGAGACCATGGCATGCCTCGGCCATGTTGGATTGCATGTCAAGCATCAGAATGCTCTGACCCAGGGTTGGCAAGCACATCAGACATGAGGGATGAACTTGGGACAAGTTTTTACGTCAGTGCCAGATGCCAGATGCCAGATGCGATGTCATGCTTGCACCTGCTGTGTACACTGTATACACACACATTCATAAATATGTCAGACACACATGGGTGTGTGCATACACACATGCATAACCTGGGCTGCCTCCGACTTTATCCTTATAACAAAAACATGATACTGCCGCTAATCTCTCTGTCCTACCAGCAGTCCTTGTGTTCTGCCATGCAACGTCCTGTGCTGATGTGTGCTGAACAGGAATGTATTGGTTTGTCCTAGCAGCAGTCCTGTGCATCCAGCGGACACGCACACCATCAGCAGGGCACTTCACTCTCGTGGTGAACAGGCATCGTCTCTGACACCTGGCGGTACGGCCTGGTGCTGTGCAAGAGACCGCCACCGGTTTAGGACTAGTGTACGTACTTCATGCGCATGCACGAGGTGCCATCATTTGCGAGATGCGCGGCGATACAGACCCCATAATCAACGGGCTTACATGAAGCATATGCTTTGATGGCGCTGTGGGAGTCTGCTGGCACGTCGGAATTCTTGCCGATCACTGGAAAGCGCCCGCACTGCGCAGTGCGGAGGCAGGGGTTCGTGTTCGACTTGCTACCGGCACGCTCATAGGAGCTGCTACACAGCAGCCCCAAGAATAAAGTCGAGTCATGTGTAGTGGCCACTGTAGGTTTCGCATTCACGCTCGTCTAATGCAAGGCATGCACATACGAGAGCCCACTGCCACGAAGCTGTCCCTGGTGAGAGGTTCGCTAGACGTCAGAAAACACGAATAGCTCACATAGATCTCTGGAAGAATTGCATTGTAATGCTTACAGGAGGGCATGTGCGACGGTGAATCTGCGATTTGCAGCGAGGTCAACGCGCCAGCTTATCATAGTCGTGCATCGACGTGCGCTGGTTCGACGAGACGGACGCACAAACACGCCCCGCTACTGCTGAATGCATTGCAGCCTGCAGAACAGAAGCGCACCGTCAATGCCTCGACTATCTGCGTTGTAGTCATGCTCTGAATCGTTGCGGCAGAGCATCCCACCGCAGCTCTCCAGGCATGGTACATCTGCTGGCTGATGGGCAGCCATACCGAGTCTCGATGCCCCGAGCTCGCTTGAAATCGCTCAAGGACTTCCTGTCTTCTCTCTGATGCTGGGTCTGATCCGACGTTGCCGCCGTCGACGAACTGAAACGCTCCCGGGTCGGAAACACGGACTATGCACGAGTCGTTCGCCAATTGTGCATGTGCAGGCGCTAGCAATGACGGCATCTCCCACTAGAACAGCTCAGAACGAGCCTATACACTTAATTTTCAAGAGCAGGCGAGTCGTTGAAGCGGTCTAAATGTTTGTGAACGCTGCGAAGCAGAACTACCACTGTACACAGGCAGCTCAGATGTTGTAAAGTGTCGAGAAAAGTTGCCTGATATGACTGGAACAATGACGAGACAAAATATGGATCGCGACCTACTCTGCGGATGTGGATTAATACGACTCGGCAGCAGACTGCCCAGCGTGCATGAAAGAACTCGCCACCATCGCGGCGGAATTCTGATGGTGCGAGCAGCCCTCAAACGAGCACCTCACGGTGGCTAGCAGTGCACCCCGGCACGTTCACAACACCATTCGCGCTTGACTGCCCCTTTGATGTCGTAATTCCTGTGTTGGAGACCACAAAAAACCTGAAAAATGACTTTGCGCATACCCAAACACCATCAGTGCGCACACACCTGACGGTAGCGTGTTGTATACAGCGGGCCTGGCAAGCGATCGCACGACAACGGCCATGACATGAATGTACTACTACTAGACATGCTGTGCCGTGTACATGCATGGGTCGTGCATGCATACGTGCCGAACTTCTGCGTCTGCAGACCATTTTTGCCCTCTGAGTGTGCTTTATGCATAGCTGCATGCATACGAAAATTCGTCACCACCACGAGTGCGTGATGCAGCTTTGCAAGCATTGCGCCTGGAGCCCTCTGCTTCAGCCAGCCAGCTAGCCCGCGCAGGTGTGCACGTGTACTTTCGTGTCGTGCATGTTCACGCGCTCCGTATGTCGATCCGTCGAGGGCGCACCGCATCTGCTGAGCTAGCGCGAGACGCGCTTGTACGGCCTGAAACAAACACAGCTGCCACACGCACGGACAAGATGCTAAGCCTAGCGAATGTAGCTACTAAGCGTGCAAACGTGACGTTTCGCAACAAGTCCTGCTGATCACGCGTGACAGTGCTCGTGCACGGGGCGGTCATCCCGTCACAGCGCATCAGCTGCGGGGGCGGATGACGAGGGCGGCCAAATTCACGCACTGTGAACAACCCCGCCACGGAGGTGAGATTGTAAACCCGAACCGTGAGGTCGAACTCGCCACCCTGGTGGCCACGTGGCCACGTGTACAGCGCGCCTTTGCACCCTTGCGCGCCCTGAGACCAGCGGCGCCCGAAACATCAGCCTTATAATTATATCATGTCATATAAAATTGTGAGTCTCGGGTAGGTATGTATACCGGTGAAAACAGGCTGACACGTTGCACGGCGCGATCGTATACCGTGAGCATATGCACACCGCGCACTGCCAATGCTGGCCGTGGCATATGCCACGGCCAGCATTGGCAGTGCGCGGTGTGCCTTACGCCACACACTGTCCGTGGAGGCGCCGGAGTGCGCTGGCGTGCGGTGGCGTGCGTGTGCAGTGCACAATGGTATCAGAAGAGTTCACGGATGCAGACAAGCTTGCACTTGTGCTTGTCTGCACCCGTGAACTCTTCTGTACACCTTCTGTACAGCTGTGTTCTTGCCAACCATTGTTCCTTTCGTGTGCGAGGTTCCTGTGGTGGTACCTGCACCTCGGACTTTGACCTTGCAGCACACGTGACCTGCGGTGCCTTGGAGCTGTTCCGCATTGCATTGCGGAACAGCCGTACGTCATCCATTTCCGGTTTGTTCCGTTTGCAGTCGAGTCGTGTGGCTTCATGGGCAAGGCTGCCGTGAGGTTTGTCGGTCAGTTGGGGGATGTGGCCGCTGCCAGTGGGCGCATCTCCAAAGGCGCGTTTGTCCAGTGGGCGCTGCGGGTGTTGTCAGTGTCGTTGCAGTGGGGCAATGTAACGGAAGTCTGGGCTTGTCATCTCTCGGGAGCAGGGGTTGCGGTATGATGCGGGCCTTGAGGAGGGGGGTCGGCACTCACTCCTCATGCACGTCCAAGTGAACCGCGAGCACCTCAGAAAGCTCCAGACAGCGCTGGGAACGTCTATAGACTCACAGCAACTTCCTGAATGCTGCTGTATCTTTGTTTTAAGTCGCTGGGCGAAATCGACCTTTGGCCCGGAATCCGCGTGCATGGCTGGGCAAAAAGCCCCATTGTGCCCAGCGAGCACAAAAACGCGCCCAGCGATACCGGAAGCATGCCCAATGGCCTCAGAACACCCTTAGTATGCCTCTAATGCATCCTGATGCGTTGTAAATGGTCTGTTGTGTTGCTGCGGGCGGTACATTGCATGCTCTGCCATGTTTGCTTCCCTGGGACGCCATCGACCGCGTCCCTAGGAGCTGGCACGCACAGAGTAATTACCGGAGATGTTTGAGATGTCTTTTCGGGGCTAGCGAGACTATTGCTTGCTCTCTGTTGGTCTGGCTAGGCAGATTGGCTGCTGCATTTTGTCTGGCTGGGCAGATTGGCTGCTGCATTTTGTACTCCATGGTGCTGGGCGTTGTCAACAGTCAATCACGACAGTGCCAGGCACAGACTCTGCAGTACATAAGATTGGCATGTCCTGACGGCACATGTGACACTTTCTTTCCATCCAGCTTACGTGTGACGACCTTGTTGCATACATGTGTGACTCTGTACCACTGGAGAGTAGTGTATCGCCCTCTTCAGCAGATCAGGCACTGTTTAGGACCATGGCAGGCTGTCTCTCGTAAAACTGTGCGTGGCTCTACTGCGTGTTAGTGTGGACTCAGGCGAACAATGACGTGCCTACGCAAGCCTCCCATTTTGTAGCATGGTGCCTGCTTGCAGTCCATGCTGATGATAGGAATGTACATCCAACTTCATATTCTGATCGCTTTTGATGAACATTCCTGGTCGGTGGTGCTGCTGTCCCTGCAATCTAAAGGTGTAAAGGAGCACTGCTATGCAGTGTAGCATGCTACATTGACTGATCCGGAGGTTCACGCAGTACTGTATGGACAGGCATCAAATTATAGGTAGTCTGACAACAATACTGTTTTAAGGTGAAGCTCACAACACTGGAGCTGCTGCGATGTTTTGAGTCTCTCTCTGCAAGGAGCACCTCGTTCATGTGCTCTTTGTTCACCACACAAGGCAGCTGCATATTTGCTAATAGTTCGGTAAGCTCGCGGAAATCATGGTACTGGTTGGGATTCATCCCGCCAGTATGTTCGCCCGCCATGATGCTGGTCGGACGCGAACACCGCACGGTGACACAAGTGGAGTTGGCAGACAGTGGAACATCGGCGCATAACATTATAGTGTTTTTTGAGTGCTCTCTGCCCACTGATCACGATGGGCATACGCTGGGCGCCGTTTGAGGCCATCTGAGCCGTCGCTGGGCAAAACGGGGGGTTTGGTCCAAAGACCCCGGTTTCGCTGGGCGCTTTCACCTGTTTCGCCCAGACTACTTATAATCGATTCAAGAGGCTACTGCGAGTCTATCAGACGTTTCCGCGCTGTCTGGAGCTTTCTGAGGTGCTCGCGGTTTCAATTGGACGTGCATGAGGCCTGAGTGCCGACCCCCCTCCTTGAGACCGCGATCCTGCCGGACTGAGTTGTGAGTGCGGCTGTAGTGTTCGTGTGTGTGCGTGAGTGTGTGTTGAAGTTGATTCGGATGAGATTCGGTTTCAGTGTTTGTTTTCTCCCGTTCACTCTTTTGTAAGGGCCGTCATCCATAGGTGACGGCTGCAGTAGGACTCGGTTGCGAGGTAGTCGTGCTGGCGCAGCTTTCTGGGGGTCCCTGCGGTGCTAGCTGCCAGTCCGGTCGTGTTTTGCGTTCTTCGATTGTGAGACACCGCATCGGCTGCAGCTGCACAGCAGTGTTGGGTCATCTGGCCGGCCCGATCACATAGATCTTTCGAACAATTCCGAATATTTAGGTATACTTTCTGGGTAGCAGTGTTGGAAATGCTGCAAAGCCACCCAACACTGCTGCACAGCCCGAACTCGCCGTTAATGATGCAGGAGTTCTGGAAAAAATGCTCTAATGCGTCTCATTCAGCAGAAGCGTCGGTCAGCTTGGCTGCACAATTTTCTACAATAGCATTGTGTTACAAGGAGAAAGCGAGCTTGCAAATTGTGTGCACACGGCCGCTTGCACGTTGTGTGTTACAAGGACAAAGCAAGCAAGGCAGGTAGCACTGCGAGCAACAACAAGGGGAACCTCATACCAAGCAACAAGCCACACGCAGCACACACCAACACATCCACGTCAGCACCTGCGCCAAGGCTGCATGCACGTTGTGTGTGCACACTGTGCCAGATGCGTGGTGTGAGTTCCTCTGATTGTTGCTCGCGGTGCTACCTGTACCTGCCTTGCTTGCTTTGTCCTTGTAACACACACTGTGCCAGATGTGTACACAGCTGATACAGCTGTGCACACAGAGGTACCACCTATGGCTATTTGATAACCTATGGCTATTTGATAATGCATACCCACAGCAGCCGTGTCCCATCAGGCTGCCCACAAGCTGAGCTCTTGGCAGGGAGCGATGTCCAATGGCTCCAAGGTCCAATGTGTCCCAAGTTCTGTAGCAATGTAGAGAGTCTTATACCTAGTACCTGATTCACGCAAGGACCACAGTTGGTCTCCATCTAGAGCCTGCGGCCTGCCACTTTGCTTGTATGGAGGCCGTTGAAGTTGACAGTAGAGTTATCCTGTTGGTGGGATAACGGTTGCACGCCTCAAGCAGGATGGTGCTACTCAGCAGCAAAGCACGGATCGACGAAGTGCACATTGCATTGCACGATGTGCAGTGCAATATGCGGTCTGAAGCTCCAAGTTGAATACAGGACCTCCAAATTGAATAAAGGACTGGGCATGACATAGAGCTCTCTGCAGACACTGCCTGCACACTGCAATGACGTGCCTGCCTGATCCTTGCAGCTCACGAGGCACAGTTTACACAGGACTCCTATTTGCACAGGAATCTGCGATGTTTGAGCTTTGATTCGAGCTACAATCACGATTTGGGCACATACAAGTGATGCCTGCTGATTCGCTGCCACCAATCTCACCACGACGATGCAGTTGTTGCCAAAGGCCAGAGCTGTGAGACAGGTGTGTGTGAAAGCTGCTGGGGCCACTTGAGAACAGCGCACTGTTGGAGTATGAAGTTGAGGGCTTGCAGGTTGAAACAAAGCTATGGAGCCGCCTGGTGAGACAGGAAGCTCTGGAACTGAGGTAGTTCCATGACTTGTACACCATGCCACAGAAGTGAAACCCCAGATACAGTCGAACTATCATGGACCTGTCACATATTTCAGATACAATTAGATATGAGCTATGCACCGACTACTCCCCACATGATCTGAACAAGCCCCGCCATGCTAGACGCGAGTAAGGCTCAAGCCTGGACAACTGGATGGTGGCGCTGGACAGAAGTCATAAACACGGCGCACATCCTCCTCCACCACTGTTTAATATGTTCGTGAGACCCTTCAGTAATTGTGGATGCGCTGCGCCTTACGAACATCACATCCACGGAACAATAGCAGGTCTTGCATTCCAGGTCATTCCTGCTTCATAATCTGCCTCATAGATCGCATATAGTCAGAGAATGCTACCAGAAGTCTGACGGACTACATATCATTGCGTGTGGCGATGAGCTGGCGCGTCCTGGCCTTTTTGAGCGCAAAGTGCTTTCGCGGGACCTTGCACAAATCGCAGCTGTCGATGACGATGACGCCTGTCGCTTATGCCGCGCTTTGGGTAGGGAAGCCCACACAGAGATATGACAGCAGCAGCACAAATGTCTTAATCTGGCAGACTGAACACGTACGGAGACTGCCGCTGACGGCAGTGGCTGTGTTGGGCGCACGGTCCCGGGCCCGAGTTGATGAAGATCGCGCGCGTACGCGGGTTGAAAACACGACTGTGATATGCAGAGCTACGCAGTTACATTGCGGATTCGTATCTACGTCATGTACTCTGGGTGCGAAAGGCGAACACTCCGCCTTCTCAGGAAATTTCACCGCAGCGACCATCGTTGTCTCGACAGACGTGGTTGGTGGCGAA
Organism: Ulva prolifera; assembly: GCA_023078555.1. Lineage (NCBI taxonomy): Eukaryota > Viridiplantae > Chlorophyta > Ulvophyceae > Ulvales > Ulvaceae > Ulva > Ulva prolifera. Next base: position 11,366,440 of record CM041196.1, read on the forward strand.
CTGTGTTGCAGCGTAGCGAGCAGCATCGAAAGCTGATGGCTACACAGGGATGCACCAGCTGATTGACGTTTCTCCTAGCATATGTGGGTCTGATTCGCTGGACACGCGCTTGTATTGACGCACATCGTTGTCCTGCCCCGCCTCTGTCCCATTCACAGCGGAACCCCAGCCAAGACATTCGCGTCTGATCTGAGAATATCGCCTCAAACATCCGCAAATTATATGCAAGCGTGGTCTCCGATGCTCTGAGACGCAGTGATGTGCTGTGGAGGCATCTTGACATCTCCCCAAAGGACGCAAATCCATTACACTCCCTGTTACAAATCTGCACCTCCGATTTAGGCACATTTCGAACTGGAATTTGTTAATTGGTGCGGGAGACATGGACATAGACGATCTGACGGCAGAGGACCATGTCGCCATGCGAACTTCAGCCTTCCCGTGCGCGGCGAGGCTGGGCCAGATGGTGGAGCCACACAAGGACGGCTGTTACGACTCCTTCAGGTGCTCGCTTGGGGGCTTTTCAACAGGGCGCGGCCCGCCTACTCGTCTGTTCGCACTACGGCTGTCCACGCACTTGTCACAGGTCTGAAGTCAGGCACACTGCAACAGAACGCAGGCGGTGCGGTTGCTGGAAGTCCATATGTAGGTGATATGCTGAAAACTGTGCATCACCATGCCAACGTTTCTCCCGCATCTCTGTTAAGAAATATCACTCCTGTGACTACGTAGATCCCCATAGCCTGCATACATCATTACAAAATGGCTCGGGCCAATGTCTGTCAGAGCACCAGCCAAACCCACGACACGTTGCCTTCAACCACAGTGGCATAAGGAATGTCTGGCGTAGGTGTGTGACCTCAGGTGAGCGAGATGAGGCTAGTTCATAGCAGAGCCTGCTGGCACTTGTGTGGCCAGGGTGCACAGGCCTGCGCCTTCTTTCTGGAGCCTCTGGCAGTGTCCTGGCTGACATTCCCTGTGTAGGCTGCTGTAATGGGGGCATGCGATCCAGTGGAAACACTGGACGATGACCCTCATCTGGTGCAATGTGGCCATGGGGTGCCGCTCTATATGCCATCATGCCAGCCAACACTGCAGCACAGGCTCATGCTGCAGGCAATTGCGCATGCTGACTTCATTGTCATGCTAATCGCTGCAGCAGCATAGACTGTTCGCCATTGCACACAGAGTCTCTCTGCCAACTCCAAGCACAATCTGTCCCCTGCGACAGTCGTTTGCACAGCTCGGATGACACACCATTGCCAGCACCCTGCTGCGATGCTGTGAAGTCAAGTGATCTGGATTTTCATGACCGTACCCCGAGGACAACACTAACGACCTGCTGTAGGGGTCAACAACTTCTGGCTGTATCTGTGGCTGTAAACCTGATGCCTGGTTTGCGGGGAGATGTAGTCCAATGGGATGACGGGGTACAGCATGCATGTCGTGTATGTGCATACCGCGGAGACAGCCTGCACAACCCGTGGAACTACTAAACCAACGTGAGAGTATGCAATGTATCACCCCACCTGGCCATCATGCTACATTGCCTGAGAGGATCCGGAAGATGGCTGCATGAGGAGAGGCGAGGCCTGCCCAGATCTAGAAACTGACCTATACTGCCACACCTCATCCTCAGCGAGATTCACTCCGTGTCCGTCTACAGCTGCATTCCTCTCAAAGGCATGTCCTTGCTACTATGTCGAAGTGAATATTGATCAACATCGCGGGTGCGCTGAGTTTAGCCACTGATGCCAAAGATCCAGCGCTCAGCAGCACAGCCGCCGCCAAGCGCACCGATTCGGTGGCAGGACAAAGCCACCATACAATCACGCACACCGACGCATCCGCTGCCGCCCGTGCTTCCTGCAGTGCTTCCCGGAGTAGGTCAATCGCCTGCGAGAAGTTCGGGCCATCTTTGTCCCGAGAAACCCCGCCTACAAGGTGGTAGTACAAGCGTAAGTCTGCAGTCCATGGACTGACTCATTGCAACCCACCTACCCGTGCCGTGCACAGCTGCCATCCAGGAACTACACCTCGATAACGCAGCCCTGCGCCCGTCATCGCACATTCAGCAGCTGGTGTTGGGTCGCCTTGCAGAATTGTCGGGGCTGCCATCCAGGAACTACACCTCGATACCTGCATTTGTTCCATGTGATCAAGCCCGATGATCCAACACTGATCTGCAAAACCGGGGTAGCTGCAGACAGGTCTGCAACGTGTCCCTTGCACAGGTAATTGCAGACGTGTCTGCAGCGAGGATGACCTTGGAACCAGCGTGGGATCATCGTGCTGGTTTACATAGAATTCCGAGCATCGACTGTATTTTTTTATTGCAGTCCTGAAAATCCTGCAACGCAGCCCAACACTGTGTCGTCAATTGCAGGCCCTCGGCCCGCGGGCCGACGATGGATCCCGCTCCGCTTTTGCCGCATTCGCACCCGGCAGCTGCACGCACCCCCATCTCTACCTCCGATGAATGAATTGAATTCACACCTCCGCCAATGCAGCGTCTGGATCATGTCGCACCTCCTCAGTGGAGGCCCCCACCTCTCACTTAACCACACTGAGGGCGCCCCCGGGGGGTAGGCACTCTGGCCTGCGACGTGTTCACCGGGAACGCGGAGCACTCTGGCATCCCCAGGACTCCACGGGAACATCTATGGACTCGCAATGTCCCCCCGGGCATCGTATAGCGGTCGCTGGGCAGAAGCTGTGAAAGCGCCCAGCCAAAAGGGGATTCTCGCCGAAAATCGCGTTATTGCCCATTCGGTCCCAAATGGCGCCCAGCGCATGCCCAATGACCTCAGTGGGCCGAGAACGCCCTAAAAACACTGTCATGTGTCCCACATGCATTCAGTCACATACCGACCTGCTCTAGTGGCTTCCGACTAGTCAGCTGACGACTCGTTAGTGGCGAGCCTATATCTATGACCGTGGATGGAGGCCTTCGCTCCTGTTATTCAATTATGCTTTGAAGACCTGGAAGAATGATAAGACCATATGTTTCTAGTGCGTGACGCCTATCAGGCTTAAATCCCTAAAATGTCACTGGCTGGTTCGCCTTCGCGATCGGTAGATTCGAATTGACCCCAGGCATCAGGGCTTTCCTCCACACACGTATGAAACCTATAGACTCAAACATGCCGCTGGCCCGTCAAGCCCCATGCTCAGCGCAGTGGCTAGGAAGGTTGTGGCGTGGTTCTGTTGGCGCCTGTAGGGGGGTGGGCACTCAGCCCTCATGCACGTCCACCGGGAGCGCGGGCACCTCAGAACGCTCTGGAAAGCGCTGGGAACGTCTACAGACTAATTAAAGCCTCCTGGGTGCCACTGTATCTTTGTTTCAAGTCGCTGGGCAAAGTCGCACTTTTCCGTCAGAATCGTATGCATGGCTGGGCATAAAGACAAGTTTTGCCCAACGCTGCCCAGCGCTCGCCCATTGGGCTCAGAACATCCATTATAGTTATACATGGCCCATAACGAGGTTGTCTTGGTATTTGGTGGTGCTGTGGGCGGTTCAGCAGCAGTTTTGACATGTATGGGTTGCTGCACACCTCCTGCAGTCTTCTTGGAAGCGACACTGCACGAAACAAGCACCATAGAAGAGTGATGTCAAGTATTTAGCTCTCCTGCTGATGTACATGCTATTGCGCTGCCTGGATTGCTCAGGAAGCATTGTGCAGTGAGCAACACACTAATCACAGACTGAGTTAGCAGTATATGGCTGGCTGCTCACATCAGTATCAAAGGCTGGGTGGTTTTACGAGCTAAACCTTGCTCGGGTCGTGTGACACTGGAAACATCCAGTTGTGTGACACAAGATACGTGTGTAGATGCCATGAGTCCATGTGATGCTGCTGCGTCTTTCAATCGGAGACTTATCAATTGTCGCGTCCGGTGTGGAGTCAGCTATGTTTTGTTGCAAGCCACTCCAGGTGTGAGCACATGTAGGCGTGCTGACATGTTTGTGAACGTGCACCACACAGGTCTGATGCATCAGGTCATGTATCGCTGTGAGACAGAGCTGTTATTTCATGGTATGAGAAAAACCAAAGCAGCGTGCGTTGTGCGTCACTCTCATGACATTGTGCACTGCACGCCAGATCAATGCTGAAGGCTTGGCCTCAGCACAGCCTTTCCGTCTTGTGAATTCAGAATCAGTGGACCATGGCCAGTAATGGACTGCTTCTTGCCTAGTGGCCAGGTACTGATCGGAAAGTGACACGTAAAATTCGCGCTGGTTGAGTCTGGATATCTAGCTTTCAGCTCGAAGCCAGGATGGTGTCCTCATCAACCTGTTCCGGCCGATCGACACAAATGCTTTGTAGAGTAGATAACAGACATATTATTCAGCAATATATGCCTAATCGTGGTGATCAGCCCCGGCGAGCTGGTCGCTCGCCGTGGCCACGCTGACGAGTCGTCGCGACCCGTGCCGTCAAGTCAGACGGACACCAACAACCAGCTGACTTATCAATGATCACCAGTGACACATATTATGGTGTTTTCGAGGTGTTCTCGGCCCACCGAGCACAATGGGCATGCGCTGGGCGCCGTTTCACGCCATATGAGCCGTGCTGGGCAAAACAGCACTTTTGGTCAAGAACCCCTCGTTTCGCTGGGCATTCACACCTGTTTCGCCCAGTATGCTTAAGACCGATTCAGGTTGTTCTACTCAGTCTATGGCTCTTTAAAGCGTGTTCCAGAGCGTTCTGAGGTGCCCGCGCTCCCGGTGGACGTGCATGCAGACCGAGTGCCCACCCCCCTGCGCCTGTTGCTCCCTTCGTGGCTGACAGTATTACATCTGTCAGACCAGCTATGACTGATAGAAAACATCAGACACTTGTCTCGCACGTGGTAAAAATTGCGAATTCCGATCACCATGCGCCCTGTGTATGAGTCTGATGCAGCTTGCCTGCGTCGGTCTACAGACCTGGAACGGCTGTACTATTGCCCGCGGGGTCCCAGAATATTTGTTTATGTTGAGTTGCAGATATTCACTTCTGAAGGACGAAATGAATGCCATATCTCTGTGGGCCTCTCTGTGGGCCTCGCCAGTGGGACAGCTGTTCAAGTAGCTGTTTTCAGGTTCAGTTGCACAAGTTAAGGCATGCAATTGCAATACGATGTCACATCAGTGAGCAACTCTTTGAATTTATATTGACGAACACAAGCAAGTCTGACATAGTTCATGCAAGCCACATGTAGCAGCAATGATTTGCACACTACAAAGGCACCCTTTGTCTAGGCGCGGAACACAGCATCAAAATCGCCACAGCATCACGCCTCCGACCTACTCCTCCATCATGCAATCCTGGCTGTGAAAGCACCATCAGGTCGCAGTTTGCGATCCATCCAAGCCACAGGGGGCATTGACTGCTAGTCTATAGCCCACAGAGACACAGAGCATGGAAACGAGCCTCGTAAAGACCAATAGAGGCAAACCGGGGGTGTCTGGAGGCCATTGGGCATGCGTTGGGCGGCTGAAAGGCCAAAATGGGTACAACAGGCCAAAGTGCCCAGCCATGCATGCGATTTCGATCGAAAAGGTCGATTCTGCCCTTTCGTGTTCAACGACGTTTCTGTGTTGCCCGGTGGGTTATTGCGAATCCATAGTTGTTCCCACGGAGTTTTGGGGATGCCTGAGTGCTCCGCGTTCCCGGTGAACACATCCTAGGCCCGAGTGCCTACCCCAGTGTTGGGACATAGAACAATTCCGAATATATAGGTCTAATTTCTGGATGGCCGCCCCGGAAATGTCGCAAAGCGACCCAACACTGGCCTACCCCCCTGCACACTGACACTCTCGCGCCGGGTCATATAATGTACAACATCCTCAAACAGCAGGAGTTCATGCCCAACGAAATTCAAGGTGATAATCATCCGGCGCAGCGCGCTGCGCACATGTAAGGAGACGAGAGGGCGCGGAGAGGATCTGTTCATTGTATGGCGGCACAGATATCATGCTCCAGAATTGTCAGAGAGCAACGTGTGCTCTGTGGAAGTTACTAATGATCGTGGCGGTGAACAGGCCCGGTTCAACAGGAGCAGCTCATGTGCATATCCGGTGGCAGGCTGCCACACTGGCGCCACAGATGGTCTACAGTATAATTGCCAACAACATGTGTGTTTGTGAACTCTCCTTCTAGAGAGAGAGAGCTTTCTCTAGAGAAGCTTTGTGAACATATAGTTGGTGTCATGCTGATGTGCCAGGCTGATCCGGACAGAATCATGTAGTGACTTTTCTTTTGTAGATTTAGGAACAGTGCGTTGGAAGAAATGTTTAAAGCATGCCAGGGTGACAGCACTATTGACTCATTACACTGGTCGGCACGTGGCTGACAACCTGCTGCGTACGAGGGGAGAAGACGAAGTCTGGACATGGCTGCCGCAAGTGCAACAGACCCATTTAAAATGTTACATTCTCAACATCAGACAGGAACTCAAGGACAAGTTACAATGGCTCTTCACATCCACCCCTTCCACAAGGTAAGGAACTCCTGTATCGCTCTTTAATACAATAGGAAAGATAAGTATCATCAACATAAACTGGATGGCCACTCATGAACAGAGTTCATCAGCGCATTATTCTGGGGCTTGTCTCACGTGAAAGCAACATTTTCCTTTCAGGGGCATGGTCGGCCGGCACCCTCTAGCCACACATCTATGCAAGCTCTGCATATGTCGCACTGCAGCCCACCCAGAGCCCATGCAGTTTTGCATCCTTGCACATCGCGCATGCCGAGGTGGCTTCCAAACAATACAGAGACAGTGACTGTGCCAAGCGCGCAGTACTCAATCACATGGTCTACATCACACATACACCTGCAATTCTGTAGCGATTGCCTCGCGGTGTCAAAGAACATGTGCGTGTGCACGACCAACCTCTGCTAAAGGAAGATGGCCGGGTTGGTCAGCGCATGGTAGCTCATTAATGAGTGTTCATGCATGCATCGTTCACGCACACGCGGCCCGCCGCACACACCCGGGGCACGCACTTGCCACCCGAGCAGACCTCGCACGTGGGGCACTTGCCCCCGCTGCATTTGCCATTGACGCAGATTTGAACTCCACACTCGGCCAGGGGATCAGGGATGGTTGGGGGGGAGGGGGGGAGGTGGACGGGTGGCGTAGTCGAGACCACCTTGCAGACGTCGTTAACGCACTGGCGGCCGCGGGAGCAGATCCTGGGCACACACTTTCCACCAGAGCAGACTTCGCACGTGCCGCACGCGCCTCCGTTGCAAACGCCGTTGATGCAGATGACGGCGCCGCAGGTGGGGGGATCAGGGGGGGGGGTTTTGGCAGGAGGTGGAGGATGGGGGGCTGGTGCGGGCGGGTGGACACATATGCCTGCACTGCAGACCTTGCCGTACTTGCACGTCTTGGGGGTGCCTTTGCAGGCTCCGGTGAAGGGGTCGCAGGTGTCGTTGTCAGTGCACGGGTCGCCGTCGTCGCAGTTGCCTGGGGTGATTGAAACCTGCACGTTGCTTTGGATATCATACCGGGTCGATGTACCCGAATGTCGCCCTACCAGTAGGTTCCCCACCCGCGCGTGTCGAGCGTAGCACCGTGGTCTTGGTGAATACCATCACATCACGGCAGGTGAGAAAACCATCTGATGTACAATGAGCTTTTGTTACAGAGCTCCACAATCATTCCTTGAATCGGTGCCTGCTAGCTGTGACCGTGCATGTCACAGCGCAACACAATCACCACATACACAGGGATGTGTGCCTGGTGCTATGCCATCATATCATGCACACGTGCTGAGAATACCCATGCTGTCATGCTGGTGCGATGATGGCAGATGCAGCCAGTCACGGGTCTGCAGCAGTGTTCGGTTGGGGGCCGATCATGCAGAAGAACCGCCTGTATTTGGGTTCAAACTTTGAATGGCAGCCCCGAAAAATGATACGAGGAAACCCGGAACCAGGCCCCACCACCCATAGATGCAGGCGCTCACAGAGATGCGGCACAGCTCCGGTGCACACCTTGCACGCCTTGTCCGCCTCACTGCAGAAGGCACGGCCACACTGCGGGTCGATGGTGCCGAAGGGCGTCTTGCTACAGTCCACGGGCGTGCCGCTGACGCACATGGCATGCTCATTGCAGGTCTCCGCGCCGTTGCAGAAGGAGGAGTCCGGGCACGCCTTGCCTGTGTCTGGCTGAGGCTGCACATGTTCACACAGCCATGCTCAGCAAACAGGTGCAGACGTACAGTCTGCTGGGGTCTGATATCACACACCCTGCAGTATCTGCTAGTCAGCAACTCAAGTGAGCTCGGCATCGACTGCACAACATAGAAACTCGGCATGCTCTGCCGTCGGTGGAACCACAAGTGAAGCACGCTGTGCTTCTGCCTATACTCTGCAATCTACACAGTAGACAATGCTGACCACGGAAGACACCCGCATCAATGTTGACACGAGTATACTGCGGCACAGACTCGCCGCATGCCTCACGAATCCCTCACACTGGATGCTACGCCACAGAGCATTTCAGATACAACAGCTACTGTCAAATAGATATGATCTCATAGAGCTAACTACAGTGCAGTTACTCAAACACCCACGTGAGGGTGTGCTTGAAGCCGATCTGCGACTGGCAGAGAAACACAGCAATCAGATCTGTCCGCTGAACGCAATGCAGAATCGCGGGCAGAAGCAGATAGAGTAACAAATAACCCGCCTGCAGCAAGAGTATCAGGGCGCACCCAGCCGTTCACACACTTCTCGCAGATGCGGAGATGCTCACACTCGTCGGCCGGCGGCGGCGAGGACGAACTGTAGTGGGTCGTGGTTGTGGACCCCGAGGGGCCTTTTGTGGTTGTCGTGGTCGGCGAGCTCGGGCCGAACGTCGTCGTCTGGCCATTGATCGTGACCGTGCCCGACGAGGATGATGAGGCCACGACGGTGCCGGCCGCATCCCCTGCACCTCGTGGCTCACTGATCGGACTGATGAACACCCTCCTGATTTGGCAAAATACCCTTTTGTCGTATTTTTCTGCCCTGGTGACTCTTCTGTAACTCATGATTGATACACACAGGGTACCCTGATTCGGATGGGCGTCACGTGCACCACGCAGCGAGCGATATCGATGGGCATGAAATCTACTCAGTGCATGAAATTCACTCCCGCGGCTGCAAATGTATACAGCGCTCGCCCTCGCGGACAGGTCGAGCTGTGAGCAGCGACGCAGCACATCTGCTCCAGACCGGCGAAGCCGCAGCGCGATGTCTGATGCATGCATATGCGCTAACTGTCTGATTTTGTCTGAGTTCTACAGGGTCCTTGCACATACGGCCGCAATGTGCAGCCATGGTAGGGGGCTGCCTGAGATGAACAGGTGCAGTGCCGGGGGCGCAGGAAACCCTACATGTGATGTGGACTCCGAGCCTGTCCGGGTTGGCCGTCGGGCATGGCAGGTCATCATGATGCGGGTGCATCTGCCCCAGAATTCAAAGCAGCAGGCGGCACAGCAGGCACATGAGGCGCCAACACACAGTCAGCTTGTTTCGAAATCTGTGCAGGAGTGACCTGGGGTGGACAGTGGCTGCTGCTGCAGCGAACAGGCGGGCAGTTGTCTCAGATTCACACCTGCTGCCCACAGAGTTGACGCAAGGGCTACTTGAGCGAGAATACGCAGTGCCATCGTTCAAGCCACGATCACCTACACATCGGAAGCTTTCATGTGAAACATCATCCTTGCTGGATGAGTCAATAGCCAGTTGCTGCAGGATCGTATCAGGACGTGTGTAGTAGCACAGCCGATCGTGACTCGGCAGATAGAAGTGGTTACAAAAGAGGAGGGGGGGGGGGGGGCGGGGTACGCCACCCTCGTAGGGAAAGAGCTGCACTATCTAAAATTTAGGGCATGCCTGCCTTGCTTTGGGAACAGCCAGTCGGCTGCAAGGGTTAAAAGGTTGCAAGGGAGGTAAGAAGCATCTCTCTATGAAAGTGACCACAGAGCTGGGCAGATGAACACCCACAAATGGATGTACCCTCCCATCAAATGCTTGACTCATTCTGTGATGACAACTTGAACCACAGATCATGCTGTATGCACTGGTGGTTACAGCTGCAGATGTATGTCTTGAGAACTCTGGAGTCAACCAGTGCATACTATAGCTGTATGTAATACTGACCACTGGTCAGTCACGGTGGCACGCATGACAAGTACTGTATCTCTGTAGAGATAGTACTGACCACGCATGACAATCTGACAATCTCTATCATTGTGTTTGCTTACTAGTAGGCCTACTGAAGCTGGAATACATGAAATCTGAACATCAGAGTCCAGATGGGCTACTAGCTATAGTAGGGTGCTCCATATGGATGTGCACAGTTGTACCCTGCAGCAGCGCCACGACCCCGAACCCAAGCATTGCAGCACACAAAACAGCAGAGCAGAGCCAACACCTCATTAAGTTGCCCCAACAACCCAGCGCACGCGAGAGTCGGACGAGATTCTTGTAATTGTGATTGTCTGTTCCCGTTCACTCCGAGAGTCTTCTGTAATCAGTTCACGCGAGATAAATTAATGCACACGAGAGCCCAGACTTCTGATTCCGAATCAAGTCACCTCAGCACCGCACGAGCACGTTCCGTCAACTTCGAGGACGGAGTGGCTCCTTCACGACGCGATACGAAGCTGCAGCGGCTGCGAGCACGCGGCGGAGCTGGCTGCCCTGCTCGTTCGTCGCAACTAGGATTGATGAAGAAATGCCGATGGTGATTGTCGGCTCGAAATGTCGAACTTGCGAGGACTTGCATTTGAAACCTTGGCATCCGTCATGGCATCGTCAGGATACGACCCACATGAACATGTGGCCACATCGCATGAACATGCACCATGGTGCCGTTGTGACAGACCAACTATTTCGTGAGGTTCGTGCAAAGCTGTACCTCATTATCAACATGGACGAGAGGATGATCCGACTGGCGAGCAGAAAATCTCGATTTGCAGGGCCATGAGTTGTTTGCATGACCACCATGCATGTATCATCCCCTTGACTCTGCAATTCCACGTGGTACCAGAGTCCGAGGCCTCGCGAGGCATGCGTGCTGAGCGTGACAGATCGGCAGACGAGGACAGTTTACAAAATTTCGAACCACTGCAGGACAGAAACTCACAGAGCCCACTGCAAGGCAAGGCAGTTGACGTCACACAGCATGTGTCCGAACAGCAGACAGGACGCAAGCAACACCTCGTGCACTCACTCTGCACGCGACGGGAATGACGCTGCAGTCATGCAAAGCATTCTGAGGGGCATACATGCGTATGCGATGACTGCCTGCGGAACCACGAGCTCACACGCCCTCGTCTGCTTTGCAAGCCGCGCGCACGCGAAGTTGCACCCAGCTCTTCCCCGTCCTGATTGTACAGATCATGTGCAGACATCTGACTAAGCAACACCAATCCCGGCAGCGTTCATTCGCAAAGTTCTGGATCCGGTTCCGATCGATACTCCGATGATCGCAGCAAATCTCAGCGAGTCCGACGGCGGACTGTCACATGAGGTGTCTGTGTTCAATGGACAGGTTTGCAGAGGCAGGTAGCACCGCAGCCTCAGCATCAAGCAGCAAAAACTTGCACCCATTCATGCAAACGCTACCTCTAGAGATATGACTTCGCACGCGACGACTGTGCACACGCGCTGTGTACCGACGCTGACAGATCCAAGCTCACTGCCCGATTATCTCGAGGTACCAGCTGCAGGCACGCGTTGCACGTCATCAGATCGCGCAATTCCAATCCGAATCGCAATGTTCAGGGCGCTTCCGCGAAATTCCGCAAAGCAACTGCCGTTGAAGCGATCATGTGTCAGGGTTTGCGCATGGTGAGTCTGCTGAACCATCCTCGGCTGATCGACGGTCCGGAATCAATACGGCAGACGTACCTCTCCTGGAGGCCTCCAACAACAATGCGCGGACGAGAATGGCGTGATATGCTCCTGAAAAACTAGCTATTCACGATTGTGAAATATAGTTGCTTGTCCACACAGTTGGAGCTACAACATGCAGTGATTATCGGTGCAGCAGAGCATGCGGAGCACACCATGTCCACCATGAACCGCCACAAGACTCACGACAAAACAAAGCGGCATCATCCAGCACGTACATTTGCTATGTGACTGTCTGTAGCACAACCATCGCGCACAAAATAAAAAATAAAAAACAAATTGACAGCCAGCGCCGGCGTGTCCTGCTGCATCCGTCCAACATCCACACAAGCGCGCCCGTTCCAGAAACGGGATCACCCGTCTGCGTACCTCACCCGTCTGCGCACATCTGCGGGCATAATCACGGCACCTGTGGAATTACAGCGGAGCGAGCGGCGATCTCCCTACTAGTACCCTACCCGGCTGTCTCCTTACACTCTTCATCCGGTGCAAGGAGATACCTGCCTCCGTCACGGTTGGTGTCTGCTCCTGCCCAATCGCTCTTCTTTAACTTTGGTATCACATGAGTGAATGGGAGAAGACAAATATCACAAAAGAAGGATTTCGTCACATTTTCACATGCCTCTCACCGTGTCTCCGTGCAGCACTGGCTGCATACGTAACTACTGTGACCGATGTCGGGTCACCACATGCTCACCGCTGTTGAAAGACGCAGCTGGTGCTATCGCAGCTGTGCCTATCGAGAGCGCTGATGGCGCGGTCCCACCCCTTTCGACGGCGTCGACGCGACCGCTCACACAACACGGCCATCGGGACAGTTGCGCATGCGAGCGATAGATGAAGGCGAAGAAGCTCACCTAAGGCTGGAACAATCTGCTGAAGCCTGAGCTGTCGGGCGTTGGCTTCGAAACGATCTGCAACCTAGGTGAGACCGTAACCCGCTGTGATACTTGTCGACGCGGATGAAAATCAGCAGCACCGTTGACTGTGAACGTTGAGGTGGATCGACAGAGACACAGCGGAGCACTGCTGCGAGAAAGTGCTTGCAAGCATTGATATCCTCACAACAACGTGTACGAGTGATCGCATATATGCGCGTGCTTCCACGCAACAGCGAGCACGAAGCTGAGAGTCGAAGAGTCCGGCCATGTTACTCATGCATGTTGCCGCGATGTCTCGATCCACCAAGTTCGGAAGTTCTCGGCTTACAGACGAGTAGATGGGCCTAGAGCAACGCAATGGACATATCCCTCACCTCAACCCGTGCCATCGCTCTGAAACACAGCAAGCGCCTGCAGACCGGAATGTTGGTTCCGGAGGCATGTCGATATCACAGGTTGCGGGCAACCTGTCATATGCCAATGCGTCGTGGCGTCGAACATGGGACGCCTGCGATGTTCGTGTGTAAACATGTTGCCGAGGCTGTCCGAGCGCCGCTGATGTGGCGACGTGATAACCTTCAGGAGTGTAGGTAGGAGGAATAGCGCGCTATAGCGCTAGCCTATCTGGGTCAACATGTCCCACTCAGAAAGAGCCCTGTGGGCCTGCTGCATCACCTCGGGCTCACACAGTGTGGCTTATGCATGTGGCACCCACAAACCCATGGATGTGGACCGGGCTGTCTGAAATGCCTACCAGCTACACATGCATCATTCAGGGGTGCATGGCACTCATCTACCCACTTGCAAAATGAATCTGGAAGAAACAGCTCGCAGCTGTGCAGCACCATGCAGCCATGCAGCACCATGCTGTGACAAGATAAACCTCCTTCTACACCATCCCATGGGCAACTAATTCAGGTAAACGGGTAGAACTCAATGTGACTTTCTTAGCTAGACTGGGATGGCTTGCTGGCATACCTTGGAGCTATCAATGCCCCTGTGGAAATCACCAGATATATACATGCTGAGGCGGGGCTGGGATGGGCACTGCTAATTTGACTGGCCTTTTCTTGAGCTTTTCGGGCATGCTACCACCTCCACCTGTAGAGCTCTGTCCTTGTGATGCATACACACTATGGCCATGCAAGTAGAAAGTATCAGTCGACACGGAGCGCAGCCCCACAGTCTGTGCCACGAGCCGGGGACATGTTCTCCATTGCCCTCACAATGCCGTTCCCTTGCAGCTCCCGCGCCGCGCCTATTCCCTACAGCTGCATGTGGCAATCCAATGATATGGCAGCTATACCACTGGATTGCCACACTGCAACTTCGTTCCAGCACTGGCTGCACTATCGAGTTCACACATGCCTTCATCACTGGCAGGTTTATGCCTGCAAGAGACCCCATCATACCGATGCATGTGCGCACACAGGGGCGATTGCCGCACAGGTGCACCATGGGGTGCAGGGGCGGCTGCTGCACACCGGTGCTGAGTAACAAAGCAACATTTCCAGGGCTCTCATCCAGAATTCAGAGGTGAATATTCGGAATTGTGCTATGTGATCCGTGCCAGCGACCCAACACTGGTACACATGGGGGAACGGAATACTACATAGTCCATGATGTATGCAGCTGCCTGATGGGCTCTGGAAAGCCCAGTGAGTCAGAGAAATGTAGGGGGCCCATGTGCTGATGGCTTAGCAACGAGCACGCCGAAACTTGAAGTATTCACCAGAGAGCTCACATGTATGCAGACTGGGATTGTGATTAACACAAGCTTAAGTACGGGCGTGACAGCAGGAGGAGGACCCCGAAGACCGGATGAACGGAGGCAGCCAGTAAGGGCAGCCTACCACTCAGCCCATACCAGAGATTTACAGATGTGCGGATGGCAATGCCCCCCTTCAAAGCCCGTACGCTGTGGAGTGACTTGTCTGTAGCTCTTACACATACACCCCATCGATCTTTTGGGATGTCAAGCAGTTATCATGTGAGCATCATGAGCGCTTTGGATACGGTGCATGACAGGTGGTTGGCAAAAGTGAACCTTCGCGTTCGCGTCGTGCCCTGCAGGCTGTGATCTCCAGTTCACGCGCGCGATCTTGCGTTCACTTGCTCCGAGCTTGAAAAGGCCTCATGCGAAATATCGAGGGTGAAAGCTGAGATCATGATTATGGTCGAACACGAAGCGTACGTAACGTGCTCCTGCTGGCGATAGCGAGCGGCACGGCCTGGCAGCTGAACGATACAGTTCATCAATAAAGCTATCCATCGGGGAGGACGCGTCTTATGCAGCTTCTCACCACTGACAGCATTGGCAAACGTGGGAACGGGGTGCCTGCTGCAGTGGGTGCCGGCATGCATGCGAGGGGCATGCATATGGACTCCAGTGAACTGGGGTAATTATAATCATGCATACGAGGCGCTTGCAGCGCGCAAGCGGCAGCGGTGGTGCGTAAACTGCAGCAACCCGGACGTTCGAGCAACCTATGGCAGTGTCAAGACGGCATGTCAGGTGTACTCTTTTCTTCACATGTTTCGCTACTGACGCTGCGTGCGGTGCCTGCATGCGTGAACGTGACTCTTTGAGTAGCCTCACCGGACCGACTCCCCAGTCGCTAGGCGATGTTCGACGCGTACGTTAACGAACGTCCGCCACATCGACATGCATTTAGGTCATCCAAACACATGTGGGTCATCCAAAACCCCCCCCCTGGCAGCTTTTGCAGCAGGAGAGGCCTTTCTAGGCAGCATGCTCACCATCGCGAAGGGCCCTCGAGGCGCGTGGCAATGCGTGGATGATGCACCAGTGGAACGCAGCCCGCTGTCCGTTTGGCGAAACAGCTGGCCGCAAAATTACCTCTTGAGCAGAGACATCGTTATTGCTTGTCTGGCTCACGTTCGACATGATCTGGTAGCCACGGCTGTTGTGGATCACCGGGACGGCCGTGATCCCTGCGAGCAGTCGACGTTGGCCCACATGCATGGTGGTGGTTAACGTCAATTAAGATCATGGGGCGTCACGGCATAGACGTCTACAGCATGCACCCGGCGCTTCTCCGAAATGCGGCAACGCAGGGCAGCAGGAACAGCACACTGTCGCGAAGGATCCCTGCCACAAGGAGCACTGCGGGGAGGTGCGCACAGCATGCGGATGCACCACGCCTGGATTCAATGTGAATGTCATGACACGCATCTCTCTCGTGACGTCGCGCTTGGCTTCTGAGCTCCGCGGTGGGGCGCTGGAGGTGCCCTGCATAAGGACGAGACCGGAAGGCACGGCATGCGCAGTGTACACGCGCGACGGCATGCATAGTCTGCCGGGGAGCTCTACTAGTGACGGGTAACCAGGCCGTGATCTGTCGCCACAGACCGCCCTAGTCCATGAGGCATGGCCTTCACACTCTGCATGCAGCCGCATCAAAACACAAGCCTTACTACAGCGAAGCTAATCGTGCCGCATTGCGGTACTTGGGTTCTCCACAGCCATTTCGCTGCGAAGCTGCGGCGGTAGCGGAATGGATGTGCACGTGGTCGACCATGCCCGCGTCCCACTTACAGGGAGTTGTGACAGGTGTGAAATGGAGTGCAAGAGAGATCAGGCGATGCCTACCAGCAGACCAGGACTCTGCATTGGGAAGAGCGGCCAGAAAGTGACCAGCAACATGAAGTTCGTGGTGTCACCATAATGCATGTAAATATTGCCTGAAAAACGAATTTGCTGTGGCCACCCTCTGATCGTGAATCTAGTGTGCTGGCTAATGAAACAGGTGGCCTCAGAGATAGCAGCAGGCACAGGCCACTCATGGACCATGCATGTGGACCAGTGCAGAATCACACACACGTTACGCGTCTGATGCAAACACAGCCTTTGCAGGTGCCGTGTCTGTCTCTGACCTGGACTGTCGAATGGCTGAGTCATGCCATGGTCACACGAACAGCAACTGCAAGTGAGGATGATGCATTGATGTATGCAGCACACATCAGCCGCCTCATGTTGATTGGCCGGACAGACCAGGGCAAGATGGTACAGGGTGGACCAGGGCAAGTTGACTGTTTTTTGGTTTGCCTGGCAGGCAGGGATGTCCCCCCCCCCAAATGCCACATGCATATGCAGCCAGATGATAGCACACATGATTCCTGAGCCCCAAATCCGTAGAAACGCTGGCCTAGTTACAGATATTCTAAGCAGTCATGCCAAGGAGCGTCCCCAACAACGGTGACATGTTTGCCAAGGCCAAGCTTCTGATTGAGTGCGACAGCGGCGGCTGAGTGTGCAGGCACTGTACACAGATGTATATGGCACAGTGACTACAGCCACATTGCCTCACCTGGGTGAGCCAGATCCGTGGGTGAGTCAAGGGTGGGTGAGCAACTGGCTAGATTCGCCATAATGGCTCGTTTCGGGCTTTAATTGGCTTCCTGGTGTGCAACGGTTCATATTGTGTATTGGTAACTCGATGAAAGTGGAATTTGCGTGTGTTGTGGTGTGTTTGGTACACTGGTGCATGCTGTACACAGATGTATATAGAGCCAGGTCTGATCAGGGTGCAGATCGGGCGGAGGGAGAATCTGAGTCTCAGTCCAGAGAGGGGGGGGAAAAGAGGGTCCAGGCGGCCGTGGCAGCAGTGCACGCCTGAGCACTGCGCCAGGCAGGCACGGGCCCGGCATCTGGCCCTGAGCTCAGCTCAGGGCCATCAATCGCAGGTTCGTGCCTGCTGCGGACATGCCATGACAGTGTGACCGGAGGGGTGGCCACGCACCTGCGTCCAGGGCATCCCGACCCTCATCGACCAGGTTGTGTTCGTTCGGGTCACATCATGCACTTGGTCTCGGTGAGGGCATGGCCGCGATGAATGAGCACAGCAGCGACACACAGAGTGTGATTTCCTGGGTCAGGAGGCCGGGAGCAGCTCGGTGTCACTGGCCATGCTCTGCGCTTTGCTGCCACCGCTCGCTTCATATCCGCCCGCTTCACATCCGCCCGCTTCATATCCGCCCGCTTCACATCCGCCCGCTTCATATCCGCCCGCTTCATATCCGCCCGCTTCATATCCGCCCGCTTCACATCCGCCCGCTTCACATCCGCCCGCTTCACATCCTCCCGCTTCACATCCGCCCGCTTCACATCCGCCTGCTTCACATCCTCCCGCTTCACATCCGCCCGCTTCACATCCGCTCGCTTCACATCCGCCTGCTTCACATCCGCCCGCTTCATATCCGCCCGCTTCACACCATGTTAAAGTGCATTGTTCTGCATGGACATTCACCCTGAGTCAACCAGGAGCCACCCGATGAATTCTGGCATCATGATGGCCTTCACGTGAGGCAATCGTTTACCATGGTGACGACAGAATGCGCTCCTGACGTCTGCAGGCGGCGAGGTGTTAACAATTGTTCAGGTGACTTGGTGTGCGAAGCACATCAGCATGTGATGGGTGCACTGGACTGGCGAGCATGCTAGCACACTTCATAGAGCAGTACCGCTGCATGAATTGTTGAGTTCGGGAGCAAATTCACTCGGGGCAGTTGGATTGATGCTCCGGATGCTGTACAGGAGTACGAAAGTACGATTGCATGGGATAATGTGTTGGTATCTGAGGAGGGGAGGAGGGCTGTATGCTTCACCGCGTTGACACTCTTGCCTTGATGTGTGTTTCTTAGCACCATTCACGTATGCTGGACACAGAAGTCTATGGGAGCTCCTGTGAGAGCAGGGTTCACATGGCGATATGGAGAGTTAGCTTCAGGAGCTTATCTCCGGCCTCTGAAAGCTTAGGTTTTGCGAGTGAGTGCACAATGAAGCAGCCAATGAGACAGTCAGTGGTACAGACAGTGGTACAGGCAGTGGATCATGGCATGGCACATGTAGGCGATGGGGCAAGCAGCGAATGAAGCAGCTACCGAGGCGCGGGAGTGAGCACTCAAATCTCATTTGAACCAGGCACTGATCCAAGCAGTGGAGTATGACATGGTATAAGCAAGAACCGAGCAAGGGATGAAACAGAAATCAAGGCGCTGGAGTGAGCAGTCAAGCCTGCTTTGGAGCAGGCAGTGGATCAGGCGGTGCAACCAGCCATAACGATGAAAACGCCTCAAACGATAGACGAAGTAGTGACCGAGGCACTGGAGTGGACAGTCAGGCCTGCTGCGGTGGAGGCAGAGGACCATGCAGGGCAGCACGGCACGGCACGGACAACGGATCGAGCGACCGATGAAGCAAAACACAAAATACTCTTCGTTTGCATACCTTGTTTGCTGTAGGTCAGTCGATCGCTCGGCACACCCAGCCCAGCACGAACGGGAAAATGGTCTAGAGCCCTCATGGCCTGCGCTGTAGCCATGAATATCGCCGCAAGCCTAGACTGATCACATCATCGGCACGTGTGAGCCAGATAAATTCGGTACGGCTGTGAGCAACTACACGTTCGCGACCAGCTACCAGATCATAACAGCGTGCAAGTGTTCGTCGGAAATCGACCCGAGGTTTGGGAAGACCTACACGGCAAAACCATACATCATCGACACGATGGTGTAGGTCATCTGCGAACGTCTGTGGCCGGGCCAGGAATTGCTTAGCCAGGACTGTGGGTCACGAGGCGACGCCCCCGCATTTGACGTGCTTGTAGCCATGTCTGTGAATGCATATCTCGACGCGAAACGCCTAAGCTTAGCTAAGAATGCGTACAAACGCACAAAGCGCTTTTTATCAAATTTGAGCCATGTTGCATTCATCGGCAACTTGTGATCAACAGGTCCATTCTGCCGTAATTACGTAATTATTAATCCTAGGCCTCAGGCCTGGTAAGCCTGGCCCGCCTGGTATCTCCTAGGCCTGGTAAGCCTGGCCTGCCTGGTAGAGGAGATACCGGTCCTTCAGGCATTCCGAGACGTGCGCGCGTGACAGCGCGAGCGAAAAGAGCTGATGAGTATGCGCACAATTGAAATCATGTCCGCAATATAGGATACCATACTTGATGCAGTATGCCAGTGGCCCCATCTCGATCTCTGGACGCGTGTACACGGTCGCAGACTGCGACTCGCAGTAGCTCTCGCAGTGCCATGGTTGCTGTCGTGCGAGTGGCGCTTTCCTGTCGGCCGCAGTCAGAGACATATTCCTCAAGTGAGCTCCCAATACGACAGCGAATGACGTCCATCAGGTCATCGTGTCCCAGCACTTGATGCGAGTGTATGCGGTGAGCTGAAGCATGCAGCCTTCCTCCTTCCTCCGTTGCACACAGACCCGAGGGGTTCGGGTGGGGGTGGGCATGTGGGCGTGGGCGTGTGTGTGGCTGTGTGGCTGTGGCCGGCGCGGGTGCTGCCGTTGCGTGGGTGTTTTGGTGTGTGCTGCGTGTGGCTTGTTGCGTGGTGTGCGGTGCCCCTAGGCCTGGTTCTTGCTTGCGGTGCTACCTGCCTCCGTTGCACACAGACCCGAGAAGCTGTATCGGCCTATATATATGTGACATATGATATGTCTGAAGTTCATCGAGGATGGAGATCGATGCTTCTGTACAGCCGCTACACACTGATTTAGAAGCAGTAGGACTCACTGATATGGCTGTCTGGGAAACAGATCGTGCGCACATGCCAGGCTTGAGAACTGATATGCCTATCACGTGCAAAGCAAGAGCTTTTTCTGTCCTCAGAATGGGAGTGTCGCACACAATGTGCCTGACCAAGCATTAGCACCTGCTGTGATGCAGCCAGCGGATGTAACATTGCACAGTCCTCGTGAAGCAGCTGCAGAGACCACACTCCATCACACTGCGACGGTTCCCCATGCGAGTGCTCTACTTTCCTGCGACACGAAGTGGTGTCCCCATCTCTTGACCACCGTAGCTATAGGCAGTCGGTCAATGTCTCCACCAGCTGCTGCTCATAGCACGGATCCGATGCGGACCTATATAGCAGCACACCCAAGTCACACGAGCTCCGGCGGTTTCTTGGCGGAAGAGCAAGGCAGACTGCACAGTGTTGCAGTCCTCGGGTCCAATGGGTTGAGGACGGATTAAAAGCTCCCCCCTCCGATTCAGGAGGTCGTGGGTTCGATTCTGCGTGCGCTTTGGGGAATCGAACCGGCCGTACGTGACCACCTCGCTTAGCACAGGAGGAGGCCCTGTGAGTTGCGTACAGTCGTCTGAGGGGGGTTTCCAGGTGCCACCTGGAAACCAGTGGTTTACCCCTTCGGCATATGTGGTCCCGTCAACTCGGAGTTGTCAATGTCCAATAGGATACGGCTCAGCATATTCAGGTATACTTTACTTTACAGTATACCATGCAAGGCGATGTATGCATGGTCCTGCTGTGCAGAACAGTACGCGGCTCCGCTGCACCATGAGAACAGAATTCTGGCGTATACTATAGCAGCGGCCCTCTAGAGTTGGCCCAGCAGCACGATGTACATATGAACGATATCGTTCGAGGTCCCACGCAAGCTGCTGTGTGATACAATTGATACAAATAAGGATCAACGCGGCAAGGGGGGCAGCACCAAGCTGCTGTGCATGCGTGTGACAGGAACCAAGGCTGCACAGGAGGTCCTGTTGCAGCCACCATGCATGCGCGTGAGTCCACAGGCTGCACCGGGAGACCGCAGCAGGCATGGCTATGGGAAGAGAACATTGACAACTCCGAATTAACAAGACCACACACGCCGAAAGCACCTGGACACCGCCCTCAGACAGACACCGTACGCAACTCACGTCTGTGGTTGTGGGCTGCAGTTGATGGTTATGGTGGTGAACAGAGGCCGCACGTGTGGCGCTGTAAGAGTGGCCACTGGCCAGTAAAGCTGCGGATGTTTGTCATCTGGCATGTGGTGAACAGAGGCCGCACATGCCGGGTGACAAGCAACCGCAGCTTTACTGGCCAGTCTTACAGCGCCACACGTGGCCTGCAACTCACACAAATGCATGGGCTGCTGACGCTGCTCAGAGTTGTGCACATCTGATGCGTGCTGCTGACGGTGCATGATGGACAGTTTCTCAAAACTGACGAGATGGGACATAGAGAAATCGAGTCAAAGCCGAAGTGAAACAGGGAAATTGGATCTTTGACCACGTCAAGCTGGGCCTGGCCTTTCACACTGCAACAGGACAAGATAACGAAGAATCTCAATGATGGCCACAGCTGCAGCAGGTGGCGACACACGGACATTCGAAAGGAAATCTGACGGATTACAATTTCTACACATGTCACCCCATATGCATGTTGCAGGGTCAACAAGAAGACCTCATAGCTCCTCAATACAGTAGAGAAAAAAATATATGATCATCAACGAAAAGCGGGCGGCCACTCACGAACTGGGTTCATCAGCGCGTTATCTGGCGTTTGTCTCACGAGCAAGCAACACTCTCCTCTCAGGGGCAAGGACTCGGCCGGGCACACTCTGCCTGTACCCACGCCAGGTTATCTGAGCTCTGCACATCTCCCAATGAAGCCGACATAGAGCCTACTCGCTATTGCCCCCTTGCACATCGCGCCTGCATGGTGTAGGGCGACCAAACAGTACACACAAAAGGTGACGTTGCCAAGCGCACGATACTCAGCCACAGCGTCTACATCATACAGCCACCGGCAATCCGGAGCGATTGCTGCTTGCTGTTGCAGAACATGTGAGTACACACGACCCACCTCCACCACCGGCAGGTTGCCAGGGTGACGCGCGTGTGGTAGCTCAGTCAACGTTCATGCATGCATCGTCGATGCACTGTCGCCCGGCCGCACACACGCGGGGCACGCACGTCCCACCCGAGCAGACCTCGCACGTGGGGCACACACCCCCGCTGCACTCACCATTGACGCAGACCGAAAACCCACACTCCGCGAGCGGGTCGGGGATCGTGGGGGGGGAGGGCAGACGCGGGGCGGAGGGCGCCGGAGGCGGCACGGTGGGCGGGGGTGTCTCCGGCGGCACAGCCGAGGCTGCCGTGCAGACATCGTCAACACACACCGTGCCCGCGGCGCACACCCTTGGCACGCAAGTGCCGCCGGAGCAGACTTGGCAGGTCGGGCATGCGCCCCCGTAGCAGACGCCGTTGCGGCAAATCTCGAAGACACAGGTGGATTGGGTGTTGCTTGTAGGAACGACATCGGCGGAACGTGTGGCGGGGAGGCCACAGGTGCCAGCGCTGCAGGTCTCGCCGGCGGGGCAGGCCCTGGGGACACCGCTGCAGGCTCCGGTGAAGGGGTCGCAGGTGTCGTTGTCGGTGCACGCGTCGCCGTCATCACAGTTCCCGGGGGTGATGTCGACCTGCACAATGCGTGTTTTGCACCGACTGAAGGTTGCCCTGGATCCCCCACCCACGCGGGTTAATTGCAGGTGCAGCTGCCGCAGTCTTTGGAAAAGTATTCACAGCACGGCAGTGTTGGGTCGCTTTGCAGCATTTCTACGGTTGCCACCCAGAAACAATTGTTTCTGCAAGACCGGAATATTTGGAGTTGTTACAAATGATCGGGCCCGACGACCCAACACTGCAGCACGGAGTGGCAGAACGGCCTCCTAGTGACGTCGGCAATGCCCGCAAGCGCATTCAGCTGTTGTTGCAGAGCTACACACGCGTTCCATACACGTCCATGTTGACTGGGTGCCGTTCAGCTGCTGAACCACTGTTCAAAGCACAGCACATCATGTATCCGGCGAGATATGCAGCAGCAGAACTGGATCGATGGCAGCCTAGGCCTACTCATCCCTGGGATGTGCTGAAATAAAATCCACACACTGCTCAAGCTGACAGCATCAGACAGCCTCAGACACACGAGGTGCATGCATGCTGAGAACGCCCATGCCGGCATACGCATGCGACGATTGCATGGGCGGCAGGCACATCTGCCGCGGCTGTGAGCAACACACTGCTTTCCGACACACTCTGTCGCCTGCAGCGATGCACAGCAGCAGGCGGCCACACGCATGCCACACATGCGAGATCGCACACACCTTGCACGCCTTGTCCGTCTCACTGCAGGTGGCGCGGCCGCACTGCGCGTCGATGGCCCCGAAGGGAGTGTCGCTGCAGTCCACGGCCGTGCCGCTGGCGCACACGGCGTCCTCATTGCAGGTCTCGGCGCCGTTGCAGAAGGAGGAGTCGGGGCACGCCTTGCCCGTGTCTGGCTTAGCCTGCACACAGCCACACTCAGCAAACGGCTGCAGGCCTCTGGTATGGCGGCCTGGGCGTCATAGAGTGCAGATCTGCTCTAGAGTTTGCCAGTCAGAAGTGGACGGCGCGTGACGTCACGACAGGCGATGCTTCAAGTTGTTGAGGTGTGCCGCCCAACTTGTTCACCCACGGGTGTCTCAGACACAGTGCAGCATGCCTCTGACCTCTCAAGGCACCCGCATTGTGCTACCAGAATGAAGTCGGCGAGGCGTGCAGGGCACCGACAGTGCGGGACTCAAATTTGCTGTGTGGCACAGCACTGAGTGGGCGCGGGCATCAAAGCATGCACGCAAGTCAACACAGCAGCTATGGCTATCCACATCTGGTCTCTAACTACAGTACAGACAAGCACCATTTGATTTCTACAAAGAGTCACATGCGCAGAGAGTGTGCTGGAGGGTGGGCTGCTAGCAGAAGCAAACAACTGTACTCGTGGCAATTCAGTGATATGACCGCTATACCATTGAACTGCCACAGAAAACTGTCGTACGAATGCAATGTGGAATCACAGGCAGATACGTTGACACAATGACTTTCACTGCATGCAGCTGCTACCAGCAGGAGTCTCAGGGCGCACCCAGCCGTCCACACACTTCTCGCAGATGCGCAGAGACTCGCACTCGGCAGCAGCCGACGGCGGCGAGCCCCGATTGAAGGTCCTCGTGATCGTCGCGGAGCTCGAGTCGATCGGCGACGTCACGCCGTTGATCGTGACCGTGCCCGCGGACTCTGTTGTGACTGTGCCGGCGGCCGAGGAGGAGCTGGACGACCTCACGATGGGCGCGGCCGCATCACCTACACATCGCCTCCTGCTCAGAATCATGACTCTGCTGGGCGCCACGTACAGGCCGCGGCGCAGGCTAGCGTACTCACATGCCGGAGGCACCACGGAAACACCAGGTGTACGTTGCTTTACGAGAGGATGGCGTAAGACTCAGTGCAGCAGCTGTAGTGATCACTGCCACTCTCGGACAGAATCAGCTGCCTGCAGCGGTGCATGGATGGCAACACAGCTGCTCCTGACCGGCGCCGCAGTAGCCCAATGCAATGGAATCACAGCTGAGCGATGTGCTGCACAGGCGTCTAGATGGACAGTTGCGGTTCCGGGCAGACTCCGGTGTTGAGTGACCTTCATTCGCGACTTGAGAGTGGACTAGGGTGGATCCTGTGCATGCATGATGCACCTGTGGCCACGGGGCATGACAGGGAAACATCGGGCGGTCCTTCAGGCCGTTCGGTGGATGCAGGCGTGCACGCATGCACATGCACTGATGAGATGTGTACGAGACAATATCTGAACTGCCCCGGGAGCAGCAGGCGGCAATGCAGGCGGCACTTGGTACAGACGAATGACCAGCACACAGTCAACCGTGGCTAGTAGCGCATCCTCCGCAGTGCGGTCCCAGCTAGGTTCGGATAGTGGCTGCAGGGTGTGGACTCCGCCGTGGAGGGGGTGAACGATCCACACCTGCAGTCCACAGCGACGCCGCGAGGGCGATGTGAGAAAGGGCGCGCAGCGCCATCTTTCAGCCAACTATCACCTGCACATCAGCACACGTTGCTGCAATGATCACGATTGCTGTCGGAGTCTACAATTGGATGCTGCGGAATCGTATCAGCTTTGCTGTTGTAGTACAGCTGATTGTGACGACGACTCAGCAGGTAGCAGCAGTCAGGAAGGGGAGGGCACAGTAGCTATTTCTTGGCATGACTGTCTGCGCTGGAAGAAACGAGGCAGGCACAAGGCATATCACTTCAATGCTGGCCAGAGAGACAGGCAGATGAACATCCAGATGGGAGTCGCTACAGCCACACCCAACAGTTCTGCAACCAGCCATGCTGTGGTAGCATGGAATGATCATGATGCGCATTGGTGAGTACTAATGTATGCAGTGATGCATGCATGCTTCTGAGGTACATGTGAAACTGTGACAGGCCCAACTTCGAAATGTACAATCAGATTGCAGGCTGAACATCATTCAGATCGCGCGTTTCGAAGCCAAGCCGAACCTAGCACGTCCCTTCGAACTTCTCAAGAGGCATTGCCACTGCAGCGCGCTGAAGCGCCGAATCGAACGTGATGTCAGGCTTATCTCATAGGCCATGTGAAATCCGCTGCGCTGATCGCGACTTCGGCCGATCGACGTCGACGCCTCTGGACCAAGAGGGCAGAGTTCGACGCCCAGCAGCAAATTGCGCAGTGTTGCATGCATGCATATGAGTCCGATCGTTTCGTTCTCAAGATACTGGCAGATCGTAAGCGATGCCCAGTGGCATCTTACAAAAGAGTGGTTACAAAAGAGTGAACGGGAGAAAACAAACACTGAAACCGAATCTCATCCGAAATGGCTATTGCTACTCCACGTATACGTGGCGTGCACGGTCGGAACTACGAAAAAGCCGGCACCAGTGGTACTGCAGGGCGGTGGGCACATGCGCGCCATGTCGACACCGAAACGTCGCACTATCCGAGGCAGTGCAGGTCAGCGTTCCCGCAGGCAGTTTCTCCGTGACAATCTGTAGCGCAACAACCGCGCACAACCATCTCGACAGGCTGCGATCGTGTGTGAACGTTGCACAAGAGTCCACGGGTGCAGACAGGCCCAGCACAAGCTGCCAGTGCAGTGCAAGCTGCCATATGAATGCCGAGACCTGCCAATCGCCTCACACTGGCACCCGTTTGCACGTCTTCACTTCCCGCGTGACAACACACTCGGCTGCAGTCCGAAACGGGGTCACCTCGACCGCCAGCGCACTGCGTCACTGGTGGCATGAATATATCGTCATCGACCGCACCGTGCCGCCCCGCACGAGAGCGTCGACGCTGCCGCTCATTTGGCACCGCAGCTAGAACAACATGCACAGCCAGCACGTGCTGCAGATGATAACGGGAAGGCTCACCTACTGTTAGGTCGATGTGCTGAAGGCTGGGCTGATGGGCTTGGGCGTCAAACAGATTGGCAATCTAGGTGAGGCGCAAGCCGCTGTGTTGCTTGTCGACGGTACCGGTGGCGGAATCTGCTGTACAACTCGAGGTGGACAAACACGCACATACACAGCTGAGCACTGCTGGGGGGATGTCGCGTCTACTGAAGCACTGTGTGTATCTAGAATGAGCGCATATATACACGTGCCTCCACGCACGAGTGAGCATGCGTGCACGAACAAACTGATCATGAGATCCCGTGTGCGTAGGACGACGACACGAGAGGCCCCGGTAGCCATGGTATTCAATTTTTTGCCGGTTACCGCGAGATCTCAAGCCCCGAGAGTAGCACGTTAACGTTCAAATGCTGCAGGCGAGAGCACGTCGACGAGTGATCACGAGTGGGTCTACAGCAATGCGATACACGAGTGTGGCACCCAGCATGCACTGATCATCACCACTCATTTGTTAAGAAACACCGCCAGCGCCTGTAGACCGAACGCTGGGTTCTGAATGCGCGTCGAACGCATGGGTTGCGGCCAGCCTGGAAGCACCGTTGCCATTTGTCAATGCGTCGTTGGGTCGACCAGCACGCGGCCGCTGCGGCGTTTGTGTGTACACATGGTTGCGCGGCTGCTAACACCCACACCACCGCTGAGCAGCATGCTGTGGCAGTGTGAAATCTTCCAGGAAGATGTAGGCGAAAGTCATGGCTAACCTGGCATTATGCTGTGCCAGAGCAAAGTTTCAAGAAACAGCTGAAAGTACTGCCATTGCATCATGCCGCCATGCACCCAGGCCCCTCACAGGAAGCCTCAGCAGCGCACCAGGCATGCATGCGGCCAGCATCCGGCCCCGAGCCGAGCTCAAAGGCATCTCTGGCAGTTCGCCATCTGCCACCGACATGAGCTCAGAGAGGTGGCCACACCTGCGCTGACGGCGTCCTGGTCCTCCTCCACCAGGCTGTACCTTGTTGCTCATACCAATTGCGTCATTTACATCATCCCGGTCTTCGGAAGGGCGCTCTGGCACGCCATGGCGGTCCTCCGGCACAGGAGCGACACCAAGCACTGGTATGGCATATATCATCACTTCGTGCAAGAGGCAGGGGGCAGCCCGGCGTCGGTGCGGAGCAAGGTGCGCGGGTCAATGGCGCCGCCCGTGGCCACACCCTGCGCATCGGTGCCCCCGCCCATGCTCTGTGCACGCTAACGCAGACCGAGGAGCGCTTCACATCGGCCTCAGACTGCTGATCTGCACCTATACTTTGACGCTCAGTTTTAAATCCGTGACCTGCGCCGAAAAAACTGTAGCGCCGAAAAATGAACATCTGGCGATGCAATCCCTTGAGCACAACGCACGCCCGGAACGTCAGAAGCCCTGAAAATCAACTCACGCCCGCCGGTAACGAGACCGCATGCATGTAGGTCGCCCTAAGTCAGCCATGATCTGTCGGATGCCGGCGTGGCCATCACGTGGAGTGATATCATACATTGCGGCTACACAGTGGGCTCCTGACATCTCGAAGGCGGTGAGGCGTTGAGCAGGTGACCCAGTGTGCGATGGAAATCGGCATGCGATGACAGCACAGAGCCGGCACGTGTGCCACCGTATCGCTAGATCAGGACCACGGTTCGGGTTTCAATGTTTGGATTCAATTTCATTCAGGGCAGGTGCAGGTGCAGTAGTCTCTCGGTGATGTGAATTGGACGGACTGGCCAGGTGCCACACAAATACGCGATACGTCGGATCGGGTGTGGTGATGATGTGCTGGAGTCTGAGGAGGGGAGGAGGAGCATGTGCTGCACAGAGATGATGTTCCAAGAACAAACATGAGGGGAATGGCATCTGCACTGCGCAAATGCTAATCCCGTCATGTTTTTTCTTCAAAGAGCATGGAATTGTCTTGGCCGCAGGACTCCCTCAGAGCTCCTGTTGAGGCATTTGCACATGAAGACATAATGGTTTGGCTTCAGGAGCTTGCGCCGGATTTATGCAAAGGTCTGTGCGAGCGAGTACGCGATGAACCAGCCATTAAGGCAGCCACTAAGTCAGTGATACAGGCAGTGCAGCATGGCATGGCACAGACAAGAGATCGAGCAGTGGATGAAGGAGCAACCGAGGCCAAGTAGTGAGCAGTCAAGCCTTCTTCGGAGCAGGCGGTAAATCAGACGGTGCGATGAGCTATAGCGTCGGAAATGGATCAAGCAGCAAAGGAAATAGTGGCAGATGCAATGGAGTGGCCAGTCAAGCCTGCTGCGCAGGTAGAGGAAAGGCAGCGAGGCATAGCACAGTCACCGGATCGGGCGATTGATGGTGCAAGACTGCAGAATATTCGGGATATGCACACCTGAATGTGTATAGCCCAGTCTGTCGTCGGCACGCGTAGCCCAGCGTAAATGGGAACAGAGTCTCGAGTTTGGGGCTCCGACCCGCGCTTTTGCCATGTACTCCGCCTCCAGGCTATCCTGACTACGTCGAAACTCTTTTGTGTGAGACCCATTCGGTACTGCTCCCAGCATGCACACCAGCGCAACCAGCTCCTATAGTATAACAGCGAGCCAATGTTCGTCGGAAGTCGACGGAAGGTCAAGGAATGCCTATCGGGCACGATCATGCAGCACACTGTCTGCAGCAGCGTTGACGCTGGTATAGGTCATTAACAAATGTCTGTTGCCGGGCCAGGAACGTTGGAGCCGGGCCGGATGGTGGTGCCACAGCGCCCAAGAGTCAACGTGCTTGTAGCCATGGCTGTGCCCCTCCGTGCGAAAGGCATGCAGATGCATAGTCAACGCGGAACGCCTACATGTGCTTACAAAAGTTCAATATGTTCTTGGTTCATGTTTGACCCTACTGTAGCCGTCGGCAAGAAGTCACTCACAACTCCAACCTGGCGTGATCCTGGTCCGCCAGGCTTTCCAACACATACACAACTGACAGCGCGAGCGAACCGAGAAGAACAGTATGCGCACAATCACGTCCAGGATAAGAAAGCGCATGCGTGAGGCAGTATCACTCCGCCACGAGCTCTGGACGCGTGTACACGTCCAGCGGCGCTTCCCTTTCAGCCGCAGTGATGCGGACATCCCTCAAGTGAGATGCCAATGTGCCAGTGAATTACTTTCAGCTGGACATCATGTCTCAGCATCTGATGCTTGTGTATGCTGTCGGCTGAAGCAGCCTTCCTGAGTCGCACGCACAGGTGCAAAGCCGAATGCGCTACACGTCAGCGATGAGCAGGTCTGCATCGGAACTGGAGATAGAAGTTCTTATACAGCCGCAGAACACCGACCTTGAAGCAGTGAGACACACTCTTTTTGTTGTCAAGGGACCACATCTTCTGGACATGTACAAATTCTAGGACAAGTGGGCCATAAGCATAGAGCAGCTGGCGTTCAGGTCAGATACAAAGCACCACTATCTCGAACATCTTTCCAAACTCACAGAGTTGAAAACCTCACAAATGCGCTCAGCACTGCCTGACCAAGCACCAGCAGGTCCTGTAATGCAGCGGGTGTCACACCGCGAAACAAAACAGAGACCACAGCCCAACACTGTATAACGGTGACCAAGGTATGTCAGTCGCACCACAGCGCCGCCTTTGATGCCCTGGGCAGTCGGTCAATGTCCCGCCAGCTGCAGCCTATAGCACTGATCCGATGCGAGCTGTGGACGCATACACAGATCACATGAGCTCGGGCCATTGCATAGCAGAAGAACAGGGCAAATTGCACAGTGCTACAGTACCATGCAAGGCTATGTATGTAAGGCCTTGTCGTGCTGGGCCAGCATGCCCCGCGCTGCCGTCCTCTGACATAGCAGCAGCCCTCTGGCGCAGCAGCGGAACACTCGAGGTCCTATGCAAGCAGCTGTGCATGAGTGTAACAAGGACAAAGGCAGCAAGGCGGGCAGCACCGCGAAAGAAGCAAACAGACAGCTGTGCATGAGTGTGCCAGGAACCGAGGCTGCATAGGAGGTCCTGTACCAGGCACCATGCACGCGCGTGAGTCCACAGGCTGCACAAGGAAACCACAGTAGGCACTACGGACCCGCACCTGGTCCGCCCACCTGCTGTCATTTCGCATTTGATCACGCCACCAACAGACCAAAGTTGACGGCCAGAAACGAGGTTGAGAAAAGAGACAAACACAAGGAACTGAAAATAATTGACCGAAAGCAATGAAACATGTGCATCAGCATGATAAAGCAGTATACTACGATATATCGGTGTTGGCAAGTAAACCTTTGCGTAGCCCGACCTTCTCACATCGCTTCAGCGAGATGTTGGCCGCGACCACATCGGTCGCGGCAGCGACCGCCGCTTTACCCGCTGACACTCCCCCCGGCCACCTCGACCCTCGTACGAGCCCCCGCAACCCACAGCCCGTCCTCCTTTGCCTCCACTCGGCAGTCACGAAGGCCTACCACAGTAGGCACTACGGGTACCGCGCATGTTCCGCCCACACCCCAAGCATACTCCTCGACACCCACCGCATTGCGGTCGCTTGCTGCGGCCGTCGCCGGGTCGTCCTGCCCCTGCCGCGATGCAATCGCCAGTCAACACGATCAATGCATCTATACACAGCGCGGCGTGAATGCAGTTGTTGTCAATGATGTCCGCACGGCACTGAAAGCATGCTGCAGGACGACATGTGAAGGCCGAAATTGGCGGCCATAGATTGGGCCGAGTCTGCGCACAGATTAGATGTCGGCCTCCGGCACCTGCGCATGCTCGCCAAAAACTCTCCCACGCCGCAGCGCTGCTGTACACGTGTACCCCTCAGGCGATCCTGAAGGGTACTGCTGGGCTGCATGGCAGCTGCCATACTAGTGCACTGTACAATCTGAATGCAGTTGTTGTCAGTGCACTGTACAATCTCCTAACTTTAAGCTCCTGTCTGCAAAACTGTGATGCTGCAGCAGGGCATGATGTCCCGACCCTGCCAGATTGGGACGCGTCGCGTGGCCACGCGACGCGTGGCCCAGCTGCTAGCATGCGCAGTGCCGGCACCGTGGCAAGTTGCTGTTGGTGTGGCTGCGGACTAATGCTTGAAGAACACCCTAGAGCTGGTGATGTGTATGTACTACCTCTAGTACACCCTTTCAATCTTCTGGAACGGTCCTTCAGGGCAGATACCATCGCCTAAAGATACTATTAGTATCTCCAAG
This sequence comes from Ulva prolifera, assembly GCA_023078555.1. Lineage (NCBI taxonomy): Eukaryota > Viridiplantae > Chlorophyta > Ulvophyceae > Ulvales > Ulvaceae > Ulva > Ulva prolifera. The sequence continues at coordinate 11,398,478 of CM041196.1, forward strand.
TAGATAGTATCTCCAAGTAGATTGTCATGCGCGATCTGCATTGCACTGAGGCGCCGGGGTCCAGCTTACCTCAACAGCCCCTCCATGAAAAGTGGAACAGTTTGTGTGAAGGCATTCACGCTTGCAACCGATCTGTGTTTCTGCTGTGGGTCAGGTGTCTTGACCTGAGCCGGGCCTGGCCTGATTTACCGGATCGATATCGTTTGCGCTGCACACTTTCCAACCGGACGCCATCATGGTGGGGCTCGGCGTGGGACTGGCGATTGCTAGCCAGGCAAACAGTACATTGGGGGCATTAATAAGTACAGCGAGGCGTCTGGTCGTGCTCTACAAAGGCAGCGGCAACGACCAGGACGACTTTGCCAGGTGCGAGCTCGACACGCCCGCTGGACACGACGTCGAGATTCCACCCTTGGAGCATGTTTGCTGAAGAATTTACATAACAAATCAATTGTTCTTTGAAGCTCGTTTGCGTACGTGTCTCGCAAAGGGATCAGCATGAACGCTGGGTCGCTGAACTTGTGGAAGCCAGCTGCAGGGAAGTGTACTTGCGCGTCGAGTTCGTTGGCCGCAGTCGGAGTCTGAATCTCCGATCTGCGGCCACGCGATCCTGCCGGACTGAATTGTGAGTGCGGTTGTGGTGTTCGTGTGTTTGTGAGTGTATGTTGCAGTTGATTCGGATGAGGTTCGGTTTCAGTGTTTGTTTTCTCCCGTTCACTCTTTTGTAATAGCATCCGATCTGCGGCCCACCATCCCACCCGCGCGCGGCCTCGCCCTGAGCGTTGTCGTCTGCGGCTTCTACGGAAATGTGATGCATATCAGACATCTTGCAACAAAATTTACCGTCACGTGTACGGTACAGCGTGGCCACAATGCTTAGGTGATCTGAACCAGGACTGCATGTGAAGCGGTATACCGTAGCTGTGCAAGCGCATTCGATTTAACGCGAGTGTTTTGGGCAACTGATTTCGACAGAGATCATGGGACTCCCATCTGCCCCGTCTGCGATGGCTGCAGCAGTAATTGGCCGTGTCTGGTGGAGTCTGGGTGTTCTGCATCCTGAGCGCCAGAAAGCTCTACCGCAGCGCTGCTCGCGGTAGTGCTATCTCTGAGATACATGGCGCTCAGGATCGCGGTGCACCAGTCACGATGTGTACCGAGTGTGCACCACTGTGTACCTTCGGGGCGTGCGAGCATGGCACCTGCATACTGTACTGTCTTTTCAGCAACTGCGGGTTGTGAACTGTCTTCGAAGAATTCTGAGCATTCCGTTGACGAGCTCCTGGCCCAGTCGCTCCATGTGACGTACCATTCACTGGCAGCTCAAGAATCCAACACCCGCAGGACGTTCACCACATTCTACTGTCTTGAACTCAGATATCGTTCCGTGATCTTGCATCTGTGTCACAAGTGAGCTCGTGAAGCACCACTTGACGCCGTAGTTACGTCGGCATGGACGATCGCGAGCGAGCGTTTGTGTGACAAGTGCACGTCCCGCTTTCAACGCATGCGATTCATGCGCATGAATCGAGCCAGTCTGAACCGCATTGATGCAGCACTGCCATGCCATCGGCATCAGTGCCTAGAGGCCAGCTAGAGCTTGCAAGCAATACCATGTTTCCAGCCCCCGGGGGCAACTTGGAAGGAAGTACTGTGCGTACTTGAGGTTCTAGATGTAACACAAATCGATTCGTTCAAGAAACTTCGAAACTTCGAAACTTCGAAACTTCGAAACTTCGAAAGAAACTTCGAATTCATTGCAGCTGCATGAATTGCCCTGAATTGCATGACGTCCGGAAGCATCATGCTGGCAGCACTCTGGTATGCTATAGCCACTTTGAGAGCAGCGCCGTGGTGGGTCCTGCAACCTGCAGTGGCACCCCAATCTGCTGGGAAGCATACCAAGTCCCTGTATGATGAGCTAGTCATTATCTGCAGCTAATGTTCAGGTACTTGCATGCACTTGCGGAGGGCTCATGCCGCGTCCGGACACTGCCATCTGACCATCAAGCTTCTGCCGTGCCTGAACGGGTGGGTTGTACACACCCTGTTTGGTGTCGCGGCTGGGGGTGGGCATAAGCTCTCATGCCCATCTCTCGGGTTGATGTGCAGATATATGGACAATCTGGCCGACATCCTAGCAAGTGTTCAAGAGCAGGTCCCTGGACATGCGCAGCCGGTGGTCGACGCAATTGATGCATTGTTGCAGACCTCGTCGCGGCTGGCAACAGAGCTTGGAGACAGAGAGGAGAGGCTAGGTGCAAGCAGTGTATGCACAAAGGCACGTGCTTTTGTGGAGAAGGTCAGGAATCTGCAGGACGACAAGGTCTGCATCGTGATGGCCAGCAGCACTGCCGGCGCCGTGCCATAGTATTGTACACGGTTGCATCAACATATGCCTGCCCATATTTATGCACATCCACTGCATGTCCATTATTAATGCTGTCCACCTTCACACGTGCACTCAGGCTGGCAGGGATTCATAAGAAACTTCAATGCACATCTTGTTTCACGGAACCCTGTCAGCCTTCATGTCATGTCCACACGCTCACATAGATCTCATCAACTGGTTCTTCAGCCGTTTGTAAAGTAAAAGTAACTCTGAATTTACTGAGCCGTATCCTATTGGACATTGACAACTCTGAATTAACTTGTCATACCCATGTCGCTGTAGTAGAGTGAATGCAAGAAGATAGTATCTTCTTGCATTGGACATCACATGCATGCCATGTATCATTCATACATGATATATGCAACTACCAATGGGGCAGGCTGTTTGAAACAGTCAATCGGAGGGATCTGTCTGGAGCACGACGGCCACATCGAACAACTGAAGCATCTGGAGTGTTTATTGTTGATCTATGTTGACATATGCATGTTAGTTCTAGCTGACATTTGATCACCATCGGCCCCGAGCCCCGTGCGGCTTCTGCGGCTTCTGCGACCATGGCCATGTGTGCACATGCATATGCACAGACGTCATATGCACAGACGTAGAGGAGCTTGGAGGTGCCTGTACGTGTAAGTGCTGGCCCATTCTTAGCCAGACATATTACCTTGCACTATTTATACATGTACGGCTGCAGGATCGAAGGCAGGCCATCATGCAAGGTGTGCAGCAGCTGCTGCCGCTGCTCTTTGGGTCCATCTCCAGCAGTGTGGCCGCGGCCGTGAGCAAAATGGAGGGGATTGCACGCACTCTGGAGAGCTCCCACGCGTATGCTGCGGAGCACTTGCGCCACCTACAGAATACTCTTAAGGCCTTGGCGGCAAACAGAAACGTCGATGCATGCATGTCAGTCCTCCAGGAGAGCATGGTCAAGCTACTAGAGGGACATGGGGATGCCACTGCCCAAGTGCTGCGTGCCTGTACGTATATTGAAGAAAGCCTCAGCGGTGATCTACGCAAGCTTGGGCAGATGACAACTGCTGCAGTGTTAAAGCTGCATTGCCTGATCGAGATGCAGGACACAGTCAGCATTGCGGCGTTCCAAACACATCAAATGCTGAAAGAGCAGAGGCAGAGCATTGAAGACTGGAAACAAGAAAGCAGGACGCAGTACGAGACCATATCGCAGGCTCTTTCGAGCTTCATGACTTCTTCGGCAAACACTGGCAGCCACTCTACCTCTCCAGCTGGATCTCAGGCTGACGCACCGGTGAGATCTCATCCGGTTGCATGTGTATAGGGACTCATATATAGTTGCACATGTCCTTGGATGCACATGTACATGTCCATAATGAACAATGCATGCAATGTACCCTTGACGTGTACATGTGCACCTCCGACTCAGGCTGGGCAATGGGTGGACATGCACACTTGGGCAGCCAATGCTGTAATTATGGTCGATGTCATAGGCTTCGGCTGCAACTGCGCACGCAGAAGTTGCGGCACGTAGGCTGCTAGCGGTGGGTGTCACTAAGCAGACGCAGAAGGTGGTGACGGAGTGCTGGCCATTGCCAATACGTTCTTGTGGCACAGTGTACATACATACAATACATACCAGGCTGCCGGTTGCTCCGAGCTGAGACCGATTTAACGTGCACAGCACTGTTAAATTTGAACCTCTGGTGGCATGGCCACACCACACCCCATGCATGCTATGCACATGCACATGGATGTGCAATCCTCAGCAGCAGGGCATCTGGGATCACATGCAGACAGAGTCCAGTCGATATCATGGGTTGCATTGTACACGCCTACCGTGAACTCATGCATGCAGGTGTGTGATGCGTGCAGCGACACTACTGTTTCTGATGCCAGGTCAAGCCCTAGGGCACTACAGCCTGCAAACACTGCTGGGACTAGAAGTGCAATGTTGGGCCAATTAAAGATTACATCGTGTGTAGTGCTGGGCATGCCACTTTTGCTCGAAGGGCCCATGCGGCCGGTCACGTTGCCGTGCTGTGGCTTCGTGGTCTCCTTTGCGGGAGCGCAGATGCTAAGAACGTTCGGTCAATGCTACAGCTGCAGCGCTCCGATGTCTGCAACTAGTGCGCAACATCATGGGTTCAGAAACAGCACAGCTGTGCACACAGAGAAGCTCGCTTTCTTACCGCGCGTCTTCAAGTCCGGTGAGGTGACAATTGTCGGCTCACAGCAGACCCATTCCAGAGGGGAAGCAACGCTGCGGTATGGGAGCATTCAAGTGCAAGACAGAAACAGTCACAGGCGAGTTGCGGTGAAGAAGGTCCCTCTTCCTGGCTCTTCCGGAGTGGAAGACTCTGTGGTGGCAGGGGTCATGCACGTGGTGTCAACCTCATACACTGCGGGGCTGGCGAGCCCGTACGTGTGCCAATTGCGTGGCTACTGCTGGACGGACTCCGAGATCTGGTGTGCTACGAGGTGTTCATGTGATGCTGGTGAAAATCAGCTGATTGATTCTGCTTAAAAATGGAACTTGTGCAGTAGCAAGCAAACACAACAAACATGTGCTTGTGCGCGCCGCTCATATAATGTGACTGTGCTGGGGGTGCACCATGGCAACACGGGCATATAGTCAACTATAGATAGTCGACAGTGTGCGTGTTTTACAGGCTGTTGATGGCTTTGTGCACAGGCAGTCTTGCTGATCTGGTGCGCACGGTGCGGGCGAAGCAGCATGGGGGTGGTGCACGTGGCCTTCCTCTTGTTGATGTCGTGAACATTGGGCTGATGCTCTGTTCCGCTTTGGACGCTGTCCACAAGCGAGTGCGCTGCCTTCATCTGGACATCAGCCCCGGCAATGTTCTGCTCCTGCCTGCCTCTGCTGCCGCTGAACAATTCTCGCGAACTCAAAATTTCAGCGAGGCAGAGGTGTACAGCGTGCGGCTGACAGACTTTGGGTTGTCAAGGCACCTCCTGCGTGGACGCACAAAAGTGGCAGGGGCCCCTGGGGAGCCCTTGCTTCCAGGCGTGATAGATTTGGCGAAAGGCACGCCGGGATATGCACCGCAGGAACAGCTTCTGGGGTCGGCACAGCGACGGACTGACGTCTACAGCCTGGGGGCTACGCTGCTGTTCGCGGCTACAGGTGAAGACCCATATGTGAAGACATGTGACACCGCAGGAACAGCTTCTGGGGTCGGCACAGCGACGGACTGACGTCTACAGCCTGGGGGCTACGCTGCTGTTCGCGGCTACATGTGAAGATCTTCAGATATATACAGCGGGATGTCCGAAAATGACAAGGTCGAGTCTATTAAATCAGGTTCGACGCCACAATATACACGGGCATCATGTCATGGACCAGCCGACATACTATTGCGTTTGAAATGTGCATCTGAATCGTTTGTCTCATCTGATATCGCCAATATCGCAGCGTCTGCACAGATGATACTGCATGCATGCATGCATGCATGCGTCTGGAATGACTCTCCGCCAGATCCCAATTTCATGGCCGTCACACTACTAGTATGGGCAGGACAATGTGTTTTCTGTACCCTGTCGGACATGACCACACAAATAGATGACACCAGCTTAAGCTGCCAGTGGAAAGTTCAGTCCATGTGATGCTCCGGCCTGCCTGTCCGTTCACAACTTGAAGATCATATGACGGACTTCAATCTGGCCAGCGACCGCGTGCACATGCACACGGGAACAAGAGCATCAACACCGATGTATACACATATGCGTAGAGCTGCTGAAGCGTGGGGGCTATTATATATAATCATTTATATTCTGTGCCGATCATCACTCGCGATCTAGATCTTCATCACTACTAGTAGTGGCACCTCAATTAGAATCACTGATAAAGTGCGAGCTCAGGCTTCTCCTGGCGCGCCCACGCCACTGTGCAACGTAGGTGTGAGAATGGCGGTACCAGAAGCTGACATGCCAGAGCCTCTGCAAGCCTTGCTCAGAGACATGACCGCCGTCAAACCGCACAAAAGGCCGTCCGTTTCACAGGTGCAGCAACGGCTGCATGATGTCTACATTGCGGTCCTTGAGATACGAAGCACGTCTGGGGCGAATGCTCGACATGCATACATCACTCCCCATCAGAGAGAACTTCAAAATTCTTGTCAACACACCAACAGCGCACCGAAGGATGCGACTGCTGAATCGGCTACTTCCATGGCCAGAGACCAGGCTGGCACACAGAGCGTTCGTGGGTCAAGTGCAAGTACAAGCCGGGGTGTTCCCGAACGCACAGATCTAGACAGGAACTGGTCCAGGCCTGAGATTGGTGATGTCACCCCTCAGCCTGAACCTTGTTCAGATGTGGATATGGGGGTGCGATCGGGCCTCTCGATTAATCCTGCGCAGGCCTGGCGCCAGTGCCAGTGGGCACGTGCACTTGCCTGTGGAGCAGTGATGATGTGGCCCTCATATGCATGGGGCACGAAATCATGACAGCAATATGACACGGGGAGCCCATGCCACAGTGTGCTCTCGGCCAGGTCCTGATACAAACAGCGAAAAAATGTCTGGTACTATTGATGCTGTATTCCTGTGCTGGTGGGTATGTGACTCCAATTGGGCACTGCCGCCATGGCAGCCTCAGGTTGCTTGAGAATGGAACTGGGCACCTGGAACTTCGTGAAGACGGTGCCCGCGGCCGGGTGCATCGATACAAGCAAGTCATCGCCAACAGTGTGCAATGGCATTGTGCAGGATGCGAGCGGCATTAGCACCGTGGAGGACCTGTTCACGCACCTTCAATCCGAGAGAAGCGTCAAAATGTACGACTTCAACGGCCGCTTGCTCAAGCTCACCTCGAGGAGCTCCAATGTTGATTCGGAAGCGGTACCGGTATTATGTAAGCCAGCGAATCAGGCGAGTTCACAATCTCTGTCAATGAAGTGGATGTTGGGACAAAGCAATGTGGAGCTCGAGCTGAGGCAAGGTGGCGGCATCATATCCAATGTGACTCTCGAGTTGGGTGATGCTGAATGCATGCACCTCCGCGGATCAAGTTGGGTCGAGCTGCGCAACACCATCATTCATGGTGAGTGCACTTGACTGCTTCTCAAACGTCCTAATGCATGGCAACCTGAGCCGCTGTGATTGTACGCAAGGCCTGTGACGTGCGCATGTGGTCGCTGTACATATTCACCCATATATGCATACTTCATATGAAGTGTATGTGGGCCGCAGCTGTCAATAGTTGCCCAGCTGTCACCGCAGCTGACCACCTCCAGGATCCGGCGAGGCGCGTTTTGATGCGAATGGCATTGCAATGGCCACGAATATAATTAGCTGGTCTGGTCTGGAAAACAGCATCACTGTTGGCATGGCGCCATGAGAGACAAGCCGGCTCGTCATATCCATGCACAAGGCGCTGTATCCGATGGCATGTGCAACAATCAACCGCTCCGTGCATAGGCTAGTTTTCAAGATCATATTGAATGAGAGATATACAGCCAGGCATACACGTGTTCCTGGGCCACAGCATCCACTGGTGCCGCTGATTCTGCACCGGCGTGCAGGGGGGCGCCTCGAGTGTTCCGGCGATTGTTGCCACGTGGTGCTCAGAGGCGCTACCTTCAGCGATTGCCGGCTGCTAGCACGGACGGGCGCGACGGTACACCTCCATGGCGGGCACCTACAGGCCCTGCCACAACATGAAGCTAGAGGTATTCTGTGCGCTGCTGACGACCAGGGTACGACCGTGCATGCCAGGGGCACTACCTTCAAAGGCGAGATTGCCGCAACCAACGGCGGAGCCTTTGCCGGCGACCAGGTGCATGTCAGGCTGGAAAGTGAGGACGGCATCGCCGTCGCTGCTGCTGGTGCGGGCAGCAGCCTCACTCTGAGGCACTGTGACATCGCATCTGCCCCAGATGCTCCCCCTGCCATGTGCGCCGGTGTCGCCGTACATGATAAGGGCGTGGCCATCATGACAGACTGCACAGTTGAGAAGTTTGGGCGATGTGTCCAGATGAAGACAGGGGGCCGCGCCAGCCTTCTAAACTGCCGAATCGTGGCATCAAAGGGTGACGGGCTGTGGGTCACGGGGGCGGACACGAGGATCAAAGCGGCAGGGTGCTCCCTCCGCGGCGACTCAGCGGCGGTAGCTACTGCCAATGACGTGGCTAAGGCAAACATCTCACTAAATATGTGTACTGTTGGGTCAAGACGCACATTCCAGCGCACACCTCGAGCATGGTACCCCATAAGGGCCAGCCGGCAGCACCGCGTCTGACCCGGCGCCGGGGCCACTTGGCACTGCTGCTGACCCAGGCGGAGGGAGATCCCCCCTCCTGGATTGCCAGATCCTTTAGCGGTGGTCGACTCAGCTCGCTGGGTCAGGCTGTCGGAGTTTTACCAGCTGTAGCCCCCCCCATGGGTGTTTAGTTTGATTGTAGAACCTTTGCCGCCGGGGCATACGCACGCAAATGGCTGCTTCAAGTTCACGGAGCTGCCGCGTGCGATATGACGCATTTGCTCGTAGACCCGAGGCTGCACTGCACAAAGTGCACATCTTTGCATGCCTGAGATATCGATGCTGCTGTCCACCAGCAGGGACATGGCCTCGGAAGGAGCATGTGCGATTATGCACCTGCTGTCAGGCTGGGTCAGTGCTCTTGAAAGAAGCAGAAAATGGTGAGGTGGTGCCGCAGGGTGTGGGAGCATGCTGAACAGCTTGCGCATGAAAGGGCTCCAGTGGCCAAGATTACCAGTATGCCGAACTTCCATCACTAACATGTGCACAGCAAGATCAGTAGCATGTCCGACAGCAGTGAGTCACAGCAATCCACATGTAACATCCTCGCACATCTTCGTCGAGTTCCATCGCGCAACCGGCCATGAGCATGCCTTGCGCGCTGGAGCTTCGCTTGAATATATGTCTGCCTCCTGACATTGAACTATGCACTGCATCCACAGTAGGGTTAGGCCGTATGCATGATGCCAGCCTGAGGTATAATTATAAGTCAGCCTGAGGTATAATTATAAGTCAGCCTGGGAACTAATAGCTTTGCGCTCATGTACCACAATGAATGCGGAAGAAGCATGCAGATTAGCCATGAGATTAACAGCGCGGCGATCTCACTACGGTTGTGGATGCAATGTGGTTAACCAACTGGGGGCTGCAACCCCGGCCGCCCCTGCATACGATACCGTCCTCTGCTGATACAGTGCATGCAGTCTCCATATGTTGCAGGCTCCACAGCACAGCTCACGTGATGAGAGCTGCTGCCTCTGTGACGCGTGATGCGCCCTGCAGATAGTGTGTCCAGACACAGGGCGACCTCATGACCCCCAGGTGCAGGATCCGCAGCTGTTCTCGCGATTGTCACTCACAGCCACAGACGCTATCGCACCGCTAGCAACCACACATCCTGATGTGCACATGGTCCTCTATGCATATTGGCGCCCAACGACACGTCCACGCTGCTCGCAAAATCTCTGCTGCTGGCGTGTGAAGGCGTGTCTAGCTTACTGCGATTGCATGGTGATGTACCCCAACGCGACCGTGCGCCCGGGCCATGTCGGCAGCGCCCTGCCGCCAAAACATAAAGCAGATCAAAGTGGTTGACAGGCTGTACAGCCTGCCACCGTCACATCTTGCTGCACCACAAATCACGCTCAGCCATTGTCTAACGCAACCAATGGTGAGCATTGAGGCCCAGCTCATACAACGGGGGTCAGACTCCATGCGTGTGGTGTCCGAGACAGAAAGGCCCTATAGGTGGCGATGCTGTGGGAATTCAGCGGCCCGAGCTGCAGCCCAATCTCGCCATGGACACACCTACAACTAATGCCTTCTAGCTTACCCACTGAGGACCACAATGCAGAGCCTTTCTCAGCCTCAGTGGTGATGCGAACAGCGCTAGCATGCATGCACTGCAGTGTCATCGTGTGTGTATGTGTTGCTGTTGTTTCGGATGAGATTTGGTTTTGGTGTTTGTCTTCTCCCGTTCACTCTTTTGTAAAACATGCACTGCAGTACCCATCGGGTAGCGCACCTCCATGTTGTTAGATCTGAACTGAAACATCTCCGTGAGCACAAGCTACACTGCACACTTTGCAAAATAATTGGGGCAGTGAGGCCTGGGGTGAAGACCATAGCAAGCCCCAGAAGAGTCTAATCGGGCATATCGAATGACATCTGAACCACAACGCAGCTATGTGCGTGACCAATGCTAGGATTCTTCAATGCGCAGAGAGCAGCTGTTTCACTGCTACCCACAGTGTGGCTGCCCGCTTTCGAGCGAGAAGGCTCCACGTGGCAGAGGTTCTGCACGGTCCCAAGTGTCTACGCAGATGTGGTTATGGTGGCATCCTTCATACCGAAACAAGTGATACTTTTAGCGACAGGTGACTGTTGACTGCCCAGCGATAGACGAAAGACATGTGTGTGCAATTTGGTGGTGGGCAGTGTGTGAGATTGTAAGCAAGGTACTCACTCAATGCGTTAGGAGCTTGATTATACCGTTGACGTCCAGAATGATAATTACACAGCGTCTATCAGACAGGACACGCTGATCTCCTCTGCCAACAGCTGGAAAACGGCATCAGCGTCAACTCTGATCAACGACTCCTCAACAGTGGCAAGCCGCGTTGCAGCTGCGCTGGCAGACGAGATTTATACACTGTAAAGAGCTTTACAAGTCTGTACGAAAATGAATATCCGTTTGCACACTGAAATAAGACGGACAGTGCATCAGATGACAAGCCCTGCGTGTCTCCGAGACATGTTTCAGACTGATCGCGACAAGCTTATCACGACACAATCTCAAAACTGCGTATGCATTCGACTCTGTTTGTATCCGGAGAAAGTGGCGGGAATCGTCTCGATGCGGCCCGCAGTGGATGCATCAGCGTATTCATGCATGGCAACAGGGATCTCGAGGTGTACACACACTACAGCTGGATATTGTCAACTGGACAATAAAAACAAATGTGGTCACACAGCGGCCGCAGACAGCTCAGATACAAGTAGTAGCATTACATCAGATCTAATTACAGAGTCAGCGCAGATCCGCCTTGCCAGAGCTCGGTCCTGACCGGTCCATCGTCGTGTTCCCGCCACCAACGGCAAGCTCTTGACCACAAATGCTTGTCCAACACCGTCGTCAATTGTTCGCTGAAAGCGCTGTGATTTTGTGTCACCGGAACCGGCCGTTGCACGTCCATCTGCCAGCCTGATCGTCCCGGAGAGGTGACAGCCCGGTTGATGGCTAGTACAGCCCCAGGTATACTACTAAGCTTTACGTGGCGTCGAATTATACGATCATATTGTTTTGCATTCGTGATGCATCGGGTATACGTGCACAAAGCTGACCTAGCGCACTTTCCCGCCTATTTATTTACAGCTGTTGCGCTGATCATGAGCCTCGTACCTGACCGATGCTCAGCAGCCTCGTCTGTTGCTGTTGGGACGTTGCAGCATGTGCAGCTGCTGTGCCTCGGGATGTTCCGCTTGCTTCCGCTGAAGGTGTGCCTGCAGCGTCATGGTCACAAGAACGGTGTCACTGACAGATGTGCAACGATCTCATAGTGATACATTGTGGGCCCGGATTCTACCATGCATATCTTCCGAGTGAAGCGGTATGGCTCAGGCCTGGCATCTAGCGTATCACAGAACAGCGGCACTCACAAGTGCACCAGTACAGCAGCAGACTTCAGCAAGTGTCGGCGAAACACACTGCGGCAAGGTAGTGCCTGAACTTGTTGCAAAATGTGGCCTGTCGCAGAAGCCAGCAGTCAGTCTAGACATGCACGTATGCCACCCCAGCCAGTCATGTAGGCAGATTGTGCATTAGCTCGAGTGTGTTACTTGCCTGCCCCAGCTGGGGCCCCAGCGCAGCCTCAGATGTTAGACTTTTACCGCCTGTATTGGCAGCTCAACAGCACAAACAGCAGGCATACGACGTAACTCTGTATGAGCTCCTTAGTGCCAGACATGCTGCATGATAAGATCTCAAAGAGTCAACTGAATTGGTGCATGTCAGCCTGCGAGGCGTGGAACAACTGCAAAATTCGACTGCTCAAAGCACCAACGCCTGAGGCACGCCTGTGGCCATCTGCACGGCGCATCTTGAGGTACCGCGAGAAGTACTGCCATTAGTACTACCAATCTGGGCCAGTGATGAGCTTAGCACTACCAATCGTCTGAGGGGGTTTTCCAGGTGGTTTACCCCTTCGGCATATTTGGACCCGTTAATTCGGAGTTGTCAATGTCCAATAGGATACGGCTCAGTAAATGCAGATATACTTTACTTTACCAATAGTATACATGCATTGGTGTGACCGGCTACTGATCTTGATATGCACGTGGTGTGGTGAACTAGCTGTTGCAACAGCTAGTCTGTGCCCTCTCGAGCTCCCCGCAGTTCAGTGCAAGCCACGCTGCACGCGACCGCAGCCTGTACCAGCACCACTGCAATCCTACTGTAAACTCTCTGTACAGCTGCACTACCCCGGAGCACCGTGTCGCCACTAGTGCCACACCGCCGCGCCTGCGAGGCACATGCACATACTCCTGCCCTGTCTGAATCGCTGCTGACGGGAACAGCAGCGACTGCTAGTAGGGCTTGCAATCGGAGCGCACATCTTGGCTCTGGATGCAGCCACGGGCATGCGTGTGACAAAGCCCTAGCCCCACCCAGCTAGCCAGCTTTTACAACCCTTCTCTCACATTGCCAGTCGACCTAATATTCACATGAGCAAGGGACCGACTGTGATCGACTGGATCTCAGCTCCACATTTTAAAGATTGTCGTTAAGATTATTCTTGTCTACAGATGTGCATGCCCGGATACCACATGTTGCAGCACAAATGACCAGGATTTTTTTTCTAGCGTGGCCCGGCCCTCCCAAAACACGTGCCCCACAGCCGTGGAAAAAGCAGTATACCGATCGTGTAGACTGTATAGCTGAACGTGGAGCCCTTGCGAAGCAAATACGCCTCGAGGCTGGACTCCGAAGTGTCTTGTGAGGGTGATATTCGTCCTGCATCAACGTGCACCGGTACCGCTCTCGCGCAGCTGATCAGCACGGCACAAGCTTGGTAAGGTGCACCGGGGAAAATCTCAGGCGGTGTAGATGCGATTCGCGCAAGCGCTTCGGCTGTGTCTGCTCAGCGTACGTCTCCGTGCATTGCATGGAGGATCCGGTTCGAATCGAATTCGAGCCCACGAACCCGCCCGCGCTACCTCGGTGGACTCCTGCTCCGGACATCATCACACTCTTTTGATTGTCGTATCGTGTCTGATCAGATCACGTGCAGATCCGATATCTCACACATTATTGGCGAGTGGACTGCACGGCGCTGTCGTCGCGACAGCTCCTCCAAGCAATCATCTGACCTTATCTGGCTCTGGATCATAACATGCCGTACATTCTGTCAGTTGGAGTAGGAATTCTGTGGCAAGGGCGACCGCTTACAGGAGCTGTACGCAGTACCGTCACCATTGATGTCCAAACACTATTCATGCGCGAATGCGTCAATCTTTTCTGCTACGGATGTCCCCAATTGAATCAGATACAAGTGTGCTCGCGGCTCTGAAGGAGGCTCTGCTGCTTCTGGTGCCCAGCCAGCAGCTCCAGGCCAGCATAGGCTCCAGTGGGCCACTGCAACCACTGCATCCCTCGCTTCTCGTAGCTACGCCGTGGTCATGCTTGACATACTGCTGGACGGTGTGTTTGTGGCGGCTGACACAGGGTCACATTAGCGAGTCTTGGTGTGCCACAGCTCGTTGCACCACTTGTGCAGGTGTAGTCAAGGAATGAGTGCCCGCTGCAGCAGACAATCATCGCCACAATGTTCCGTTGATGGGTCATGCCTCCGATTACTATGGCCTGTGATCACTGTCTGTCCTGGGATGTGACTCGACCTCACGGCGCACTACCATGCTAATGATTCAGGTGCACTGCCGTTGCATGTTTCGGTAGACCGTGTGGCACGCGTGTGCATGTACTGGTGCACTTGCATGTGTCAAAGCCGTTCCATCGGTCAGAGCTATATTTTTATTACCCGTCTGCTGTAATGAACAGGCCCTGGTGCCACACCACCGAGACACCAGTGCGCACTGCAGTGCCCCAGCTCCCAGAAGCGGCCACAGGTGTGCGCATGCATGCATACATGTAGGGCGAAAGCTCACCCTACCACCCCACCCAGCGAGCCAACTTCTTTGAACTCCCTTGCAGAAACCCACGTTTTTCTACCTGCCCCGGCACCAGGCTAGGATGGGTGTTGCCAGCTGGAGGGCCATCCGCGCGCACAAACGTCCGTGTTGGCCCGGCGACGCACCGCACCAGCACAATGTTCGCAGCGGCCACGTCGGTGGCGGAGGCCACAGCCGCAGCACCGCCGCTGAGGGTGCACCACTCCGCCTCGACCCTCGTGTCCGGCCCCTCGACCCACAGCCCGTCCACTCTCGCCTCAACTCGGCAATCGCGCAGCGCTGCGCCCGGGCCCCTGCCACCATCACGCCCGTCTCAACCCGCCCCACAGTACAGTTGGTCACCTCAAGCACAGCGATCATCTGTAGCACTGCGATCCTATTGGACCGGTTGACAGCCGTCAACTCTTATATCAATGAGAATACAGCGTGCCTGTACAGCAAGTCAGCCCAGCATTGTGCAGGCTGTTCGCTACTTGTCTGTTCCATGCTCAGCACGCTGTCTGCGCTTTCTTGCTGGTTCGTTTCTCGTGCAGCGAGCCGCTGTCCGTCTCAACCCGCCCCACAGTACAGTTGGTCATCTCAAGCACCGCCGTGTTGCATGCACACACGCCAATGCGCTGCCCCGGGGGACGTCCGCCGCCGGGCGTGCTCGTACAGGCCTTCAGTTTGACCTCAGGTCTGCTTAAGGAATTCCGCCGCCGGCACCGATGCCGCAATAGTCCGTGTCACCCAGTCTGACATGCACCCCGCACCCCGTGAAGGCGCCGCCGTAGAGCACCCCGATCTTACCGTCAAAGGCGGTATTGTCGGCGCTCACCTTCGAGCCCTGACCCCTCGCGGCGCAGATGTACATGTACTCGCGCGCGGCGGTCTGCGGCGGCAGGGCATGCATATGCATCTGGCCGCCGTGGAGGTGCGCCGACGCCCCCCACGCCCCACGCCGCCTGCAGCCGCAAAAGGTGGAGTCTCTGAACACCACGTGGGACTGCTTGCCGTTGCACGTGTGCCGCCCGCCTGCACAGACTTCGGCGGTGACTGTCGCCTGTGGACACAATGGCCCGGCAAGGCTCAGAACCGTGTCAGAATTGGCAGCCATGGCCGCATCCTTCGCTGCGCTGGTAATCATCCTTGAGCATGCACATGCTGGGATCGTCCTGTGCATAGATGACATCACGTTGCCAACCTGACTCTGCAGTCACGTAAACGTTTGCGCAGCCTCGCGCCCGGCTCAACAGCCATCATCAGGGCCTCGCGCCCGGCTCAACAGCCATCATCGCAAAGAAGAGGTCTCACAGAGCGGTCGGCTGCAGATACTCGGGAACCGCCATGGCTTTGCCTACAGAGAGACACGAAAGACTGGAGGGGGCTTGACTCGTGATTACACACGCTTGAACACCGGCGCACGCCGCAACCCTATCTTTCAGGCCGCCGGCAACTGCCATCGAGCAGTGTGTGCACGTGGGCACCAGTCTTGGGTACCCGACGTCGCTTTTCAACCATTTCTAGGACTGCTACCCCGAAATTGGCTCTGAATATTCGGAATTGTTCTATGTGATCGGGCCCGACGACCCAACACTGCAGCACGCCGCCACCAGTGCTGGGTCCTCGGGGCCGATCATATGTATCAATTCTGAATATGCAAGTCTGACTTCTGGGTGACAGCCCTGGACATGCTGCAAAGCGACCCAGCACTGGTGGACGCAACGGGCCTCGATGTGGCATGCATGTGTGAAACAACAAAAACGCCTCGCAGCCGCCACAGCACAGGTGTTGAAACTATGCTCAATCCTAGGCACACACGTGCGCCATTGGCAGCACACCTAGAGGTAACACACTTCAGGAAATACGTTAGAGCAACCAAGCTTGTATCCGCTTGTACATGATCGACTACGCCGCCATGCCCCCGAACGGGGGACTACCTGTTGCCACGTACAGCAACGTCGCGCCCAGGCTGTAGATGTCGCTCCGCCGCCGCGCCTCGCCTTCGAGCTGCTCCCTGGGCGTATACCCTGGTGTGCCCTGGGCCACACCATGCACGAGCGAGCTAGAAGTAGCTTTTGCCAGGGAGGTGCGCACGCAGGAGGGGAGATGTTTGCACAGTCCAAAGCCCACACTACGGGACTCGCGATTGTCGCCTGTCAGTGCCGTGCCCCACACAGCAGGAGCTGTAAGAAGGACGTTGCCGGGGGTCATATCCAGGTGGAGGCAGTGGGGGCCCGGGGGCACTGGGGGCCCCACCATGACACAGTGCCTGCTGCCGCAATGGAGTACGGCCCCTGCACAAGACTGCCTTTCTGTTAGGAATCAAGATATTTGTGATTCGTTCGGTATCACTTTTGTGGCCGAGCGGCCGATGGAGGCCGTTGCCCGACAAGACCGAGATGTTCACACGTGGCATCACCTTGAGAAGCTGAAGCTTGTGCGCGAGACAAATGGGTTCCTGGATCTATGGATGAATGGGTCATGCTGTGCATTGAACGTGTGTGCTGCCGTGGGGTGGTGGGTCTGTTCGACTATCAAGTCATGGGTGCAGCCTTCGATTTCGGAGGCTCCCCAGAGCAGGCACAGTCACCGCGAAACTCGAAAACGCGATGCTCGATGGCCCTGTGCTGGATGGCCCCCATGAACATGTGCACACGTACGGCTCACGGTCGGGTTGACCTGCATCACCCCGGTGAGGAAGTAGCCAAGCGCACTGACCCTAGATTGTGACGTTGCAGATCTCGTTCTCGCTTGAGCCAAACAGGTGCATCATGCAATCATCACTGCCCAATTCCCGTGTCACGTTGGAGACGACTCCGATGCCTCGCCTCAGCTGAGCACAACTTTCTATCAGAATGTTCAGGTGGTGTGTGGCCACTCCCTGAGTCACAGGGGCCTTCCAGTTGGAGGTGAACTCCAGCGTGCGCCCACCACGTGCTGCGGCCAAAGGTGCATGCTGGACGTGCTGCCATGGACTTCACAAACAGCCCCTCCGCTTGCCGCTCACATCCTGCGCATGATGAGCTCGGACTCGTTGCCGACGCATGCGATTGCGAGACGACCGAGACATCGGCAGTGTGCATGAGCAGTGTACATGGGCGAGCAGACCCGCAAAGCCGGGTGCAGGATTCCGGTTGTGTTTTCACTTGTGCACACGGACGCGGCTGAATTTCATGCATACGCACATACATTCCGTTTGTGGCGAATACTTTTTGTACATTGCGTGTGGCTTTGTGCAAAGGGAACGCTCATTTGCGCCGTATGGGGCTGCAACAACCTAGGGCAAGTATTGCCGGTAGGGCTGTGGTTCGAAGCTCGTGCCCGGCCAAGTGCCATGAACGAGTGAGTGTGGCTGAGAATACATTCCGCCTGACGGTAGCATGCCCGGCCTCCGTCCTTTGTAACTACACTCAGATAAACATACATGTTGACGGGCCCAGTAGGGCATTCATGTGAGCATTGTTACGGGCGATCCTGCACGGGCGATCTGATGCATGTATGCTCCACGTGAACGCCGACCAGCATCTTGCGCGAGTGCACGCTCGGCTCCTGCTTGACAACGCAGCACCTCTGTGACACATGAAAACTGTGATGGCACACCTCATCGCGGCCGCCCTGTGACCTCGCAAGCTTAAGGGGGGGCCTGCTGTGAGGACAGGCCTGGTATAGGCTGAATGTCTGCCGCAGCGTCCGATTGTAGATCTCGAACAGACTGAATCTGGAGCTGAGATCCCCGCGGCCATTTCGAAGTCTCTAGCAATTCGGAACTGCTAGAGACTTCGAGATGGCCGCGGGGACCTCGAGCTCGTCGGCCGCCTTCTCACCTGTTGGAGCCATGCAAAGAGCGTCCTCAGGCTTCTTGGTACCGCTGGTGGGCATGTGGCTAGCAGGGGCGATGAACTTGTTTGCTGCGCCCTCTGCTAGCAGAGCATGGTAGATGCCCTGAAGCCGCCGCTGCACCTCTGCAAGTGCCGGCCTATCACCCACCTGAGCAGCCGTCATGGAAATGAGGAGGTGCCTCAGACCTGGTGGCTGCACGTACGCGGGCACCGCCACAGGTTCCCCTGCGCAACACCGAGTCACATGTGCTTAATTCACCCGAGAAGACACACCAGAAGAGATGGCCAAGATGCCTCAGAGACATCTCGACCCAGATTTGGTTGAGTCTTTTTCAACGAATATTCGCCGTCTCTTGCGGAGTTTATGCTCACGTTCATCACCATATCCTAAACACCCATGGTGGCCACACCATACCAATGTGTGCAACACATGTGTGGGCAATTAATTGCAGTATTGCCTCACCTTGTATCAGCTTAAACATCACCGACTGCGCCGGCATGCCCCCGAACGGGGGACTACCTGTTGCCGCGTACAGCAGCGTCGCGCCCAGGCTGTAGATGTCGCTCCGCCGTTGCGCCTTGTCGCACATGTACAGCTGCTCCCTGGGAGCATACCCTGGTGTGCCCCGCACCACGCAATGCACTGGCAAGCTGGAATTAGCTGTTGCCAGGGAGTTGCACATGCAGGAGGGGAGATGGTGGGACAGTCCCAGGACGGAGAGGCGAACGCCGCGGGACTCGCGATTGCCGCCCGCCAGTGCACGTGCCTCCCCCGACGCAGCAGGAGCTGTAAGAAGGACGTCACCGGGGGTGATGCTCAGGTGGAGGCAGCGCGCCCTGTGGTGCACAGCGTCCAGCGCAGAGCACAGCTTGATGCCGAGCGCAACAGTGTCCACAGGTGGGAGGCCGGGCAAATCGCACAGCTGGCTGGCCCGAGGCACAAGGTGCGCAAGGCTGCTCTCGCACAGCTCCATCAGCAACCTGCACTTTGGCATGGCTTGGCTTTGCTTGATGCGTGTCTGGCGGATGAGCAAAGCAATCAAGGCATACTCTGTGCGTAGGTTACGTTGCTCACGCATGAGCCCATAACAAAAGATGCAGGTGATGTTCAGGAACAGGCACATATACTAAATAATATAGTATGTGTACATGGGTGAGAAAGACGAGAGTGCCACATGAGCATCTGGAACCTTAGCCAGCTCCAGCATCTGCAGAAGCGCAACATGCTTTGCCTATCATCACACAGGGAGCAACATGCTTTGCCTATCATCACACAGGCAGTGCCTGTAAAAGTGGGACAGCCCTGGCAACGGTTTTGACCACGGCCACTCTATACGCTGATGCCCTGCGGAGACCATGGCCCCTCTCTACGCCGAAGTGATCACATCCGGATCCTGATCAGCTGATGTGATCACTTCGGCGTAGAGAGTGGCCACGGTCATACGTGGTCACGGGATCAGCGTTGAGATAGACTTCTCAACGGCTGTGCCTCAGTGTCAGACGGTGTCCGAGAACAGAGCGCCAGCGGCAAACGCGGTCTCACATGTACAGAGGGCAGCTACAGCGCCGCCATTCCTCTGTCATTGTTATATTGATCCTATGGACAAGCGCACAGAACACACCACAGCTCAGAGTCCGTCCAGCAGTAGCCGCGCAGCTTGCACGCGTACGGACTCGCCACCCCCGCGATGAACGATGCGGAGACGACGTTCCTGATGCTCGCAATCTCTTTCGCTCCTGCCCCCGCAGGCAACCGGATCTGCCTCACGGCAACTGCCCTGCCGCATAGTGTCCCCTTCACCACCGTGCCCTCCGCACCCGAGCCAATCTTGCCATTGGGATCAATGCTGACATCTTCCCTTCGGAATACGCGAGGTGCAAAGCCGTTGCCCTCCGCCGCGACGGCCGCGGCCACCGAGTCGCTGTCTTGAAGCTCCGTGCCGATCGTCAGTGGAGCTTTGCAGACTAGGCACTTGCCCTTCTCCAGCAGCTGCTGTGCTCCGGCATGGGAGAGCACAAAGCCGCAGCACGGTAGCGTGACGGGCCGCAGAGGCCCCTCGGGCATAAGGGGCACGCCGAGCTCGAGACATGCCGTGATGGCAAGTTTGCCGGAGACGATCCCTTCGCGGATCGCAGCAGCCCACTTCTCATTGCTGTCTGGCAACGCGCTGCCTTCACCTGATGCAAGCATCTCATCGATGGCCTGCACGTGCACAGCCGACTCCTCGTGTATGCAGGCATGCATGAACACCGAGTCACTGTGCACACGTGTGCCGTCTCGGAATTAATCGGATCCGATCACCCACATACACCCGAGCGGATACTATAGTCACTGTCTTAAGTTACACATACCGGGCCATTGTATGGCAAAGCAAATCAATACATCAAGCTAACACACACAACAAGCTAACAAGCCAAGCGAGCGGCCGCCACACGTACGAGCAACCACTAGAACTTGGGTAACTAGAACGCATCCCAACAAACAACCCGGATACTATAGTGGTACCCCAAAAAGTCTCACTGCACGCATGCATGGCTGCGGACAGAAGGAGGAACAGCGGACTCTGGAGCTCTGGATCCAGGCCTCAGGCTGGACTCTGTAATGAGCACTACTAAAGTATGCATGAACTGAACCAGCACTGGACGGCCGGCGCGATTTCGCATCAGGAACAGGCGCGCCAACATCCCCAGCTTGGCTTCCAGCTTATGCCATACTGTGCGATGGGTCTGCCACGCACCGCTCGGATGCGTTTGGGCAGCATGGCCTGAGCGCCGCTGCCCGCCATGCCGCAAAGGCTCGCAAGGCACTCCATCACCACCTTGAGGTCAGCGCTCATCTCCTGCTGCAGTGCCAGCATCTGCCGAGAAAACGAGTCATACGTGTGCTGCAGCATGTCCACAGCCTCGAGCACTCCGGCTATACCTGCGGCGAGCTGCTGCTGCAGAGCGGCGGAGCCCTCCAGAACCTTGGCCACACCGGCATCATGCATCTGCATCATGCTGGCGTGCAGGGTGGCGATGCACTCCTCTACCTGCGCTGAGGTGGCGCTGGGGGCCGCGAGTGTAGAGACGGCCGCCTGGAGGTGGCTGAGGTGTGCGGCGGCCTCGAAGGAGGAGCCCTGGAGGGAGACGGCACGGCGCTGGAGGTCGGCGACGGCGGCAGAGACATCCGCAGCGGATGCGATGGAGACCGTGAGGAGGGGGAGTAGCTGCTGAATCCCTTGCATGATCGACTTCATTCTGTCCTGCACTGCTGCTGCCGTACATTGCTCACTCATGAGGCTTGAGCTGATTCTGTTTGAAAACAGCGAAGTGTCGATCTAGTGTGAAGCTTAGACTATCAGCTGATAATCATGCGGGCCCGGGTCTAGCGCACCGTCTCTTTATGCAGGTGCCACACGCTGGAAGCAAACCCCCTCGCGGCGTATTTGGCACTCTTGGAGGTGGCGGTGGCTACCAGGGCTGCAAGTTCGCGAGCCACCGGCTCTGCGTGCTGCGGCACGCTGCCCTTTAGCTTGACGCCCTCGAGTGTGCGCGCAACATTGCTCATAAATCTACAACCTCACTCCAACATGTCAGCTGTGCACTGGGGTGAGCGCGATTTCGTACACAGCTGTACGTGTATACCGCAGCGCACATCTGCAGAGATCTTAAGAATTCGCGGGCAACGAAACGCAGTCCAAGATTTGCAAATGCTGAGACAGCTGAGTCTGGAACATGGACACGGCGAACCGGTGACATGTTGAGTGTCATGATGCCGTTCTTCCCCGGGCTTGCTACGCCCACCCAACGCCATGGCTGCCCCCACGAGCTGCAGCTCCGACATGTTGACGGAGCTCCACATGTATTACAAAAGAGTAAACGGGA
The DNA here is from genome assembly GCA_023078555.1 of Ulva prolifera. Classification (NCBI taxonomy): domain Eukaryota; kingdom Viridiplantae; phylum Chlorophyta; class Ulvophyceae; order Ulvales; family Ulvaceae; genus Ulva; species Ulva prolifera. The sequence continues at coordinate 11,420,721 of CM041196.1, forward strand.
CAAGACAACACCACAACAGAATCTCATCCGAAACATCAGCAACATACACACAATCACACCACAACCGCGCCCACACCATGTCCATCTGCGACTCAACGCCCTGGTGCAGCTGCAGTCGCAAACATCACGGCACGTCGAGACTGCTAACATGATGGGTCCTCGGCGAACTTACTCCAATAAACCACTACGGATCGTCGCTGCTGCTGAGTTGACACGCAGATCTACATGTGCATAGGATCCTCGACGTGTACTCGCGGCCACCAGACTACAATCCAGTGCGTAGAGTAGACTGAAAAGTACCTATAAAATTCTGAATGCCGATATGCAGTGATTGGAGCCGGCCATGGCCGCACGCGAGACAAGAATAAGCTGAAGCGCACAGCGCGAACGTCTTCAACTCTCCCTCACGCGACCGGTACAACTTGAACAGGTCATTCGCTTCCTTGATGATCGAGCAGAGAATGCTATCCACTCCTGGGGGGAGGACGTCCATCTCTGTCGTAGGCCAGGCTGCCCCAGGCAAATGCGCTCGTCCTGTATCTCGCGCGTGCGCACCTCTTCCCGCCTTTGGTGGCAGTCGAAGTCCCTGATAATCTAATCAATCTGCGGATGAAATGCACAGCTGACAGACGCGCGTGGACACACTTCGTCGGATGTGAATGGAGGCAAGTTTAGCTGCAGGCATCGCCCAATCGCCAATCGACTCACGCCCGAGCGGAACCTCCAGCACATGTGCGCCGTTCAATCATCAATTTTGTATGTTACGTGCTGGCAATCACAGCAGCAGATCAACCTCCGTCAGAGACTCGTACGTTCCATGTGCAAGGCAGCTGCCCTCAGATTCCGCAGCACACCTCCAGCACATGCATGTCCGCCAGCCCGGGCACTCCGTGCAAGTGTTTGTGCGCCTCATGGCCAATCTGTAGACTCAAGAAGAGTCTGAATTTTACTGGGCCGTATCCTATTGGACATTGACAACTCCGATCTGTAGCTGTACGCTCACCTGGGCTCCGGTCCACAGTCAGCTAGCTGCAGATCATATGCGTGTTCCGATCTGTGTCTATTCGAATGATCACAGGAGCATGTAGCGTAGGCTCGTCCTGGATGTCAGTGGCCCGGACTTGGCTCAGGACGTGACAATTGCAAACGGCATCAGATTCATGCTGTCGGAAACAGGATGATGTAGGCCCAGTGGGGCACGCATCGATGGGTGCGGGACGTGGGCATCTGATTTGGGCACATGCCCAGCTGGCTGCGCATATCACATGCATGTGACATATGACAGCACCTGCAGATCAACGATGACTACTCAGGCGGAGCGCACACCGCAACCATCGACAGTGCGAGATAGACAAACATATATGACATATGTCCAATAGGATACGGCTCAGTAAATTCAGATTTACTTTACTTTACATATGACATACATATGGGGGTGGACCCTGGAGCTGTGCTGGACCCTGGTGCACAGGGCCCACCCACATGCATGTGTGTCTGTCTCGCACTGTCGTTGGAGGCACAGGTCGGAGGCACAGGTCATTCCTGGGGGAGGCGGGGGCCTCCCCGGGGCGGGGGTTGTTGTTGGGGTCTCGCTGTTTCTTTGCACGGCAGCCTTGGCTGCATGTGCTTTGCGGGCCTCATGCGCCTGGATGGTGGACGGGGTGCGGATGGGGGTGGGCGTGTGGGCGTGCTTGTGGGCGTTGGGTGGGAGGCTTGTGTGTGTTTGTGGGTGTGTGTGGTCGTGTGTGTTACAAGGACAAAGGCAGCAAGGCGGGCAGCACCGCGAAAGAAGCAAACAAACGAAGCAAACACACAGACACCCACGCACGCGACACCCACCACGCCCAAAAGTGTGTGTGGTCGTGTGTGTGGCTGTGTGGCTGTGGCCAGCGCAGGTGCTGACGTTGCGTGGGTGTGTTGGTGTGTGCTGCGTGTGGCTTGTTGCGTGGTGTGCGGTTCCCCTGGTTGCTGCTCGCGGTGCTACCTGCCTTGCACGCTTTGTCCTTGTAACACAGGTCGTTGGAGGCGCAGAGACAGAGACAGACTGGAACTCCAATGTGTGCCTCCTGGTGGCCTCAGCGCAGCTTGTGCTGGACGTCGGTTGAGCGGACTGCGCTGCCATGGTGCACAGCAGACAGCAGCTGCAGTGTGTGTTTGCCTACACCCCTGCAGCGCAGAACATCTCGCACCCAGGACAAAGCAATGCAATCTAATGAGCACTAGAAGGGAAAAAACGAGTACCATGGAGAGACGGGCACAAGCCACTAGGGTCGCTGTGGTTTGGTGCCCATACAGTGCGCTAGGTGTGGCTACTTATACAGGGACAGGTGGAAGAGGGTGCAGGCATGGTAGAGTATGTGAATGCTGACCTGACAGCAGCGAGACCGTGTACTGGCACAAGCTTGAGCCAGCAGAAGCCACCCATGCCAAATAAGTATCTCTTTCTTGCCTACTAGTCAGACCTGATCGATGAGGTCTACTCTAATGCGTAGGTCATTATTCTTGGACTGCAATTGACCTGCACGAACGATGCTGAGGGAACAGTGAGGCTCCCTGATTGGAACACGCCGTCATGCACCAAGCCGCCGATCATCCGCTATCTAGCAGACATTGTTGTCGAAATTTCCAGTCAGCTAAGCCGCCGTCTTTCTGCCCTGATGCCTGTCCACAGATCCAGCAGTGGCCAATAGTGGACTCCGTCACACATGGGTGCGAAAGACTTCACGAGCAGCAGATGTGGACTGAAAGTTTCCCTAGTTTGTTCACACGCCCGAAGAATTACCCAGCATACGTCGGGGCGATGTCTCCAAGCAGTGCGCGCTCCTTGTCTATTGGACACGACGAGGCCCGGAAGTGAGTGACAGCGTATAGAAAGATGGGGGAGGATGTTATCAGATTGCTGCAGTCAAAGGGAGTACTTACGTGAGTTCTGCACGAGGCCAGCGTATGATCACTACCGGCATCCGGCCGCTCATGTTCGCCCTCCGAAGCGCAAAAGGCTGAATCAAGACGTGCAGCCGATTTTTTTACACATAGACACATCCTGTTTCGCGCTTTATATGGGCTTGGGCTACTGAATCTGCTGTGCTCTCGGTGTCGATCACGATGTGGCTGCAGGGGTGCGCGAAAGGCTCCTCTACACAGTGGCTGAGAATTTGCTGCAGACTATAACGGCACCATATCAGTCTGGAAATTGATAGTAGGGATGTAGATCAGTGCGCTGACGTGCCACATTATGTATTCTCGTGTGTGGCAATGCCTGTCTTTCCAAGGCGAGCCCAACAACCCGCCTGAAACACCTCGAAATCCCATCTATCCTGACAGTCAAAGAATCCTCTCATTGCCGTAGCGGTCTGATCGTGTATGCAAGTCGGAGCTTTTCACAATATGCAGTCTTGGTTTGAGCGACCGGCCTTCGCTGGAGTGTCGTCGCTGACAACGCCACGATGCACTCATCTGTCCTTCTCTGTCTCTGAAACATGGGTCTAGCCTTGCATTCATTCGGTTTCAAGCGTAGCAAGACGTCGCAAGTGCGACCGTGCGTCTCTGCACCCGTCACCGTTGATATCTGGTCCCCCGATATTGTCGGTGTTCTCAGCGAATTCGGCATACAGCAACCAGACCTGGGAAATGTATGCATCTATGTCACCTGCGAGCGTGTATGGGGTGCCAGCGGGAGCACTGCTGCTGCTGGTCACAACACCTAGCCAGAAGGTTCAGGCCAGCACAGGCTCCAGCGGGCTGCTGCAACCACTGCGTCCGCCCAGATACAGACACACCTCCCGATCATGCTCGGGTTTATAAGCTGCTGGTCGGCATCGTCTGTTGTTGGCGATTGACCGGGTCACACTGTCCCTGCTCGGTGTTGCGCAGCTCCGAGTCGTTGCACTGCATGTGCAGCCGAGGAGTGCACGCCCTTACGCCCTACGCCCTTTGCATCACATGCATCAAGCCATCATGTGCAGCTGAGGAGTGCACGCCCTTACGCCCTACGCCCTTTGCATCACATGCATCAAGCCATCATGTGCAGCTGAGGAGTGCACGCCCTTACGCCCTACGCCCTTTGCATCACATGCATCAAGCCATCATGTGCAGCTGAGGAGTGCACGCCCTTACGCCCTACGCCCTTTGCATCACATGCATCAAGCCATCATGTGCAGCTGAGGAGTGCACGCCCTTTGCATCACATGCATCAAGCAATCATGTGCAGCTGAGGAGTGCACGCCCTACGCCCTACGCCCTTTGCATCACATGCATCAAGCCATCATGTGCAGCTGAGGAGTGCACGCCCTACGCCCTACGCCCTTTGCATCACATGCATCAAGCCATCATGTGCAGCCGAGGAGTGCACGCCCTTTGCATCACATGCATCAAGCCACGGATGCCACAACTGATGCAAGCCACAACTGATGCATGCCGCGACTACTGCGTACCAGATTCTTCATGCTGACGTCTGCTAGCTAGTGTGCAAACACTAACCTGTGTCTTGGAAATGCGATCCGCGTCATCGCTCACTGCGGCTCTTATGATCCACTTGCACTGCCATGGGCATACACATGCGCTGGAGCGCGCACATGTGACGACCTCAAGCGGCCATTGTTCAGAGCTCGTGTCTTGACATCCGCTGTGATGGATCGATGAGCGGGCTAGCCACGGTGCCTAACCACCAAATAGCCGCTGCGGATTGCCACACCGGAGTGTTGGGCGCTGTGCGGCATTTCCAGGGCTGCCCCCCAGAAATCAGACCTGAGTATTCGGAATTGTTACATATAATCGGGCCCGACGACCCAACACTGCCACACAGGTGCCTGCGCCCTCGCTCCTCAGCTAAGCCCAGCTTTGAATAGGAAAGTAAAGTAAAGCAAATCTGAATTTACTGAGCCGTATCTCATTGGACATTGACAACTCCGAGTTAACGGGACCACATATGCCGAAGGGGTGAACCACCTGGAAACCCCCCTCAGACGACCGCACGCAACTCACAGGGCCTCCTCCTGTGCTAAGCGAGGTGGTCACGTACGGCCGTTCCGATTCCCCAAAGCGTACGCAGAATCGAACCCACGACCTTCTGAAACGGAGGGGGTAGCTTCTAATCTGTCCTCAACCAATTGGACCATAGTTCTTTTGACCTGATGGCACACTCTGGCGGTCGTGATGCTTGTGCGATGCCATTGCATCAGGTTGACCACCATGACACATGTGTGCTGGTGCGCGCAAATGTGACAATCTCAAGCGGCCAGTGTCAAGCGGTCTTGTCATGAAGTCCACACAAAAAATCGGTGAGCAAGGTGTAGTAACGAGGCGTGGACCAGCTGGCATCAGCTGCGACACACATGCATGTCCCATCGCAACATCACAGCCCTGGAATTCACATCAACTTCACATCAACTGTGCCGCATGAGGTACAGGCCATGTCTCAAATGAGACATGGCCTGCCCATGCTTCCTGTGCATATCCATCGCATCCAGCTCGTGTGCAGTGCAGCGTGTGCACAACTGCAGCAGAGATCACCTGTGGCCACTAGACCCACCACCTGACAATCAGCACCCTACAGGGCATCAGGACGCATGAACTTGGGTCCGCAACGGTCTGCAGTGCCCAAGTTCCCCTTTTGATGAGCAACTCTACTGAGACAGTAAGCACCGACTACACGAATGAATCTTGGGCAGAAATATTATTTATTCATGCTGCTACATTCAAGTGTGTGCCGAACTGCCCAATGTACTGCCAATTGAGCAGGTGAGGCTGACTTACTAGTAGCGCAATCGGAATCAAGTGAAAGTGTATGCAGGTGTGGAAAGACCTGGTGCCCATTGTGTGCTGATTCAAATGCTCATAGTTCAACCCTACTCCTTGATAAGAGTCCCCTGAAATCACCAAACATTAGCGAGGAGTTGTACAATGCGATTATTTTTTTCAATGCGATTTCCTATTGCCATGGCTTAAGCATCCAGGTGGTGGGAATTAATCAGTTTACAACTGCTCTACGAATCTCCCTTCTCCCTCACATCTCATGGTGATTGTGTCGTGCTTGACAACAATCCAATTGCAACAAACATGGTAACGACATTTGACGCATAGCGAAAGAACACTCATGAACACAGTCTGTCAGTGCATTATTTTGGGTTTGTCGCACAAGCATCCATCCTCTACTCTCGTCTGGCACGTGGGTAATTGGCTGCACACCGCTGGCCTTCACACACCGGGGCACCGCTAGTACGAGATGTGATGCGAACTCTGCAAAATTGTCCTGCTAAAGCATGCTAAGCCGCCCTCCCCATGTCTCGCACTCTGCACCAATGAGGTGGGCATGCATGACTATCACCCAGGACACCAACGCGACTGCATTGACTGCACGTGCGTACTTGATCCGACACATGTGGACCTGCAGAGCCGCCGTGATGGTGCTGAAACATGATGCAGGTGCTGGAGAATCAAAACATGGGCATGTCTACGGTCCACCTCCATCAAAGGAAGGTGGCAGGGTGATTTCCCTATCACAAGCGGTCCAATCATATGGTCATGCACGCATCTTCCACGCACACACGGCCCGCGGCGCAAGTCCTCGGCACACATGTTCCGCCCGAGCAGACCTCGCAGGTAGGGCAGATGCCGCCGCTGCATTGGCCGTTGACACACGTTCGCACTCCGCACTCTGCAAGTGGATCGGGAATGCTTGGAGGGGAGGGGGGCAGTGGCACTGAGGGTGTTGTGGGGGTGGTAGGGGTGGTGGGGGTGGTGGGGGTGGTGGGAGTGCCTGGCACTGTGTCAGGTGAGCTGAGCCTGCACACGTTATCAACGCACGTCCTTCCGGCAGCGCAGACTCGTGGCGCACATGTCCCATTCACACAGACTTGGCAGGTTGGGCATGCACCGCCGGTGCAGACGCCGTTGCGGCAGATCACAACTCCACAAGTAGCCGGGGGGGTGGTCGGGGTGGTGGGGGTGGTGGGGGTGGTGGGAGTGGTCGGGGTGGCGGGAGTGGTGGGAGTGGTGGGAGTGGTCGGGGTGGCGGGAGTGGTCGGGGTGGCGGGAGTGGTCGGGGTGGCGGGAGTTGTTGGGGTTGAGCTGAGCCTGCACACGTTGTCAACGCACGTCCTTCCGGCAGCGCAGACTCGTGGCGCACATGTCCCACCCACGCAGACTTGGCAGGTGGGGCATGCACCGCCCGTGCAGACGCCGTTGCGGCAGATCACTGGTCCGCAGGTTGCCGGGGGGGTGGCAGGTGTGGAGGGTGTGGAGGGGGTGGTTGGGGTGGAGGGTGTGGAGGGGGTGGTTGGTGTGGAGGGGGTGGAGGGTGTGGTGGATGATGTGGCGACCTGGCAAACATCATTCACGCAAACCCGTCCAGCGGCGCAGACCCGTGGCACACACTTGCCACCTGAGCAGACTTGGCAGGTGGGGCATGCATTCCCACTGCACACGCCATTGACGCAGATCACTGCACTGCAGGTGGTAGCCGCGGACGGGGTCGTTGTTGCCGGGGGAGTGGCTGCTGGGGTCTTTGCTGCCGGGGGTGTGGCTGCCGGGGTCTTTGCTGCCGGAGGTGTGGCTGCTGGGGTCTTGTTCACACACACGTTGTTTGTGCAGACCTGGTTTGCTGCGCACTGCGTCTTGCACTCGCCGCCGACGCACGTGCTGCAAGCTGGGCAGGTCTTCGGCACACACTTGTTGCCCACGCAGACATCACAGCCGGAGCACGCGGACTGCTCACTGCAGACGCCGTTGATGCACACAGTCCCTCCGCAGCCGGTCCTGCCGGAGACGGTCTTGCCCCCGCCGGTGCTCTTGTTGCCGATGACAACCTTGCTGCCCCCGGTGTCCTTGCTGCCGACAACAACAGTCTTGCCACCGACGCACTGGCCGGCGCTGCAGGTTGTGCCGGCGGGGCAGACCTTGGGGACTCCCTTGCAGGCTCCGGTGAAGGGGTCACACGTGTCGTTGTCGGTGCACGCGTCGCCGTCATCACAGTTCCCGGGGACGATGTCGACCTGCACAGCACAATCCGATTGCCAGGAGTTAATCAGAGGTGAACCTGCAGTCGTGCAGTGCATCAGGCGCAAATCGAGATTCACCGGGTCTGTCAATCTAAGAAGTGCACATGTCAATGGAGAAGGCCTTTGAGCGCTAGCAAACAGGCGTGCACGCTCGAAGATCAGTTGTTCCGCGATTTCAGCACTCTAATGCATTGACGCCAGTAACGATTCTCAACGTTCTACATTGGCACCAGACCACGCACACAGTGGCTCAGCTGTTGGCAGGCACAGTAGCACGGACTATGTCACAGTTTAGCTGCCCATGTAAACTGAGCACTAGTGATGGGGTCACAGCGCACGTGGCTGCCCAAGAAAGCATGAGCCACGTGCGGTCCAGACATACTAGTGCCCCCCAGACACCCACTCATGCGCCCGGATGGCATGATGGAATATGTGGCATGCACAGCATCAATCCTGGACCGATGCGACATGAGCAAAGCATTGCCATGCATGCACCTGATGCAATGCAGCACAAACCATGGTACACACCTTGCACGCCTTGTCTGACTCACTGCAGAAGGCGCGGCCGCACTGCGCGTCGATGGCCCCGAAGGGGGTCTTGCTGCAGTCTACGGGCGTGCCGGCGACGCACATAGCTTTGGCATTGCAGGTCTCTGCGCCATTGCAGAAGGATGCGTCTGGGCACGCCTTGCCCACGTCCGCCACGTTCTGCACAGGTGCACGAAACCGCGATCAGCAAAAAGATGCACGTCTTGGGTCTGTTGTCTCAGAATACATACTTTCGAATTCATGGGAGCCGTTGGTGACATGCATATGGCTCAGCACCACCACTGGTGACGTTTACGATTGTCCCGCTGGTGCTGACCACCCTAGATCACTATCGATATCATTGCCATCTGAAGCCCTGCACCCGAACCCCGAACACCGCGGAGCACAGTGGGCATGCAGGCACAGTAGCGAGGCACACATAGACAGGGCACGATAATGCACCTACATTCGGGTACATACAAGACAGCGTGTGCACCCATGATGATGCCAAATCTTGATCAGGGGTGTGCAAGAAGAAACCACCACACACAGCAATCAAAAGCATGGCAGCGGTCTCCCCCCAGGCCTGATGTCAGGTGCAACCAGCTCATGACAGCTGTTATATTCAACATGCATAATGGGGAAGTGCTTGAAGCATGGAGGCTGCCATGGGAAGCAGAAAAGCACTGTCCAGCATGCTCACGCTAGGCGGAGTCAGATGTAGGATAACAAGACCAGAATGACCAAAACAAGACAAGAACAAGCTTGCTCTGGTCTAGACTGGAACTGATGCAGCTACGGACTGCAGGAATGTCGGGACGCACCCAACCATTCTCGCACTTCTCGCAGATGCCGAGGTGCGCGCACTCGTCAACTACTGTCACCGGGGCTGCGCCTTTAGTGGTCTTCGTGGTCATGCCTCCAACGGACGTCGAGCTCATCGACATCGACGAGGCCGTCACAGTGCCATGGCCAGCCGCAGCACCTGCACATCAACATTCTGTAACATGAAAATACATGAAAATTCCATTTTTCTGTGCTGGTACCTGCCTCTCCGCCTTTGTCATCCCATCAAAGACACCAACATCAACATCCTCCTTGTGATAGCGGCTGCCTATGACATGGGCTTTCACACTGAGGTGGAGGGACACAGGTCTACTGACAGGCAGGCTGACGTGTGCAGCGCTAATCGTCGTCGGTCACCTGTAGCCATGCATGGCTCATAAGGGGCATGACAGATCAACACCACACACCCAGAATGGGGATGGACTGGACGGAGTAGATGTGCAGACAGCCACAGAGAAGAGCAGAAGGCAGCACAACACGCCCATCACATAAACCCATGCAACAGGTCCAGGGTAGCAATGCTCGCATCGCCCACATCACCCCATGCCGTACTCTGTACAAATTTGAGCTCTGCAGATGGCTGAAAGACAGCATTGGGCCACCAGACCCAATCACATCAGATTGGGGGGGGGGGGGGGGGGGGGGGGCTGCAACCAACAGTATACCTGCCTACACTGCACGTCAGTGACTGCAACAAGGACAGGGAGTGAGGAGACGAGTGGGCAGATAGAACACACCAACAGTGCACAGCGTGGCCACAAGGGCAACATGAGCCAATACGCGTAGCACCATCCTTCAATCCGCGCCTTAGTTAAGTATGGACCGTCCTGCACATCAGCACCCTTTCTGAGGTGTTATTCTGAATGATCACATAATTGTGCGGGATGGTATCAGCGCATGTGTGGTAGCATGCTCAGGGGGGAGATGGTGTCTGTCTGAGGAGAGGGTGTTAGGGAAAGGTGGAGCCGGGGGCGTGATTGGCAATGCTTGGACTGGCCACAAAGCATACGCAAATTTTTGTGTGGTTATAGAGATGGACAGATGAGCTGAGTAGTGGTAACAGAAATACAGCATCGCAGAGGATCCTCACGGATGCTGTTTGTGGCTCTTTATGAGACTTCTTTGCGAATGGGTGGAGAGTTGCGGCTGCCAATGCTTCCTGAATGTGCATGAGTGGTATGTTCATGTGGACATGTGTGTGGAAGCTATTTCTGAGGAGACCCTAGTGCTGCATTTGTTTGTTTGGTCTTTGTGTACTTATCAGCTGCACATGCATGTGTGGTTGCTGGTACACCAAATCACAGTGGGAACTCAAGCCAGCTGCACAGCTGCTGCAGATCAGCAGTGCCATGATGACTGCCAAAGCATACGGTGCTGATGCCATGGTGAAGTCAGGTCAGCAGCTTTGTCAACCTACTCAGATTCTGATCTCATGACCTCCCAGCTGGTCCCTAGGGACTGGCCACTGTCAACCTGTCAAAGCTGCAGACGATTGTGCGGGTTTCAAACAGGTGCGTATGATTCATCACTCATGCTTGTGAGATCACGCAAAGGCGCGTACAGCAACTCCCCTCGCAACGTCACTGGCAACACCCGCAGACTGGCCCCTCAAGGAGTCGATCCGTGCACCCTCGACAGTCCGACCTGTCATGACACCCCTTGACCCACGCGGGACCCAGCTGCAGCGCACGTGCTGGCGACCCTGTTCGATCGCCGCATGGCTACGCAGGCCTCCCTGACGACTGAAACCGAGCATGCCTTGCTATGCAACCCATAGCACGGTACCCTGTCAGTCATATAAGATATTATTGATTTCATCTTCTGTCATCCTGTGCATCTGTAGCGATCGATGACGATGCTACATTTCTGTGACGGATCTTCAACACTCAGATAAAATAACATGTTACATGTGAACTGCGATGTGAAGCTGTACATATCTACACCTTCGGCGGCACGGGATGCGCATCCGGGGTCTTTGGCGCACTCAATACATGCGAAAATGCACTGGCGCGTGGATCTCACCTGGAACCGGGAGCAGCTGCCCAGGCATACGCATGTATATATGGCATGTCGGAAGCATGATGTTACAGGGCATCACCATTAGGTGGCACCATGCACCAGTTCATACAATGGCCGGGTAGGTGTAACTAAACGAATGCAACAGCGGTCTCGCCAAGCTAAACCCTGCTACATCACCGTCACAAACGGTTTCGCGGAAGCATGGACGGTCCGATGACATGCACAGGGGAACAGGTACAGACTGACATATGCATGTCACAAGTATGCCCAAAGCAGCGTCCACATACACGGCTACACGGCGTGAAAGGACAGTCAAGAGCCTGGCCGTCAAGGGCCATGGAAGCGAGAACATCATCAAAACTCGCTCCGAGTCGACACGTGGATCTGAATAGATATAACCGTGAAACCGAACGAACAGTAATCGGCTCACGTTCGCGCATACGCAACTTCAGCATGCGCAAGCACAAACCAGATCTAGACAGATCGATCTGTCGACTGGAAGCGCAGGTCCCCGCGATACAATTGTCCTTAGGCATACAGACATTGCATCGCATGCCATATGCTGAGAATTGAGACACTCAAACATCAGTTCTCGACGCGATTCGCGTTAAATGTGCATCAATCTGTGCGACACGGAGACCCGGCAGTCCGGCGTTGATGGATCAGCCAACGTTCAACGACCTGAGAGAGGTCGCCTGAGGCAGGGTTGGTATACCTGAGAGGAGTTCGATCGGGCAGGTATCGACGCGTTTTCTGTCACTGTCGCTGCGGAGGGGCAGCGCTGGGATGTATCCACATCAGCGCTCTTCATTCCGCTCGCGCAGGGGCCGCAGTACGGATTCGATCAGGAACTGTCTTCTTGCGCTATGCCGTGGTGTACACGTCCGCTCGTCTGTGCCAGGTGCAGGCAGCAGCAGACCCGATCCGCAGCGTACTGCGTGGTCACACGTTAAAGTCTAGCTGGACCGCGTATGCCCGGAACTGCTACGACCATGTGAAGAATCAAACCTAGCAGCGACGCTGCCGCAGAGAAACCGATTCCAGGCTTGCCTCAAGCTGCGGCGCGCTGCTGATGTGTATGTGCGTGCTGGTACCGTGCGAGCTGCTAGGGCCGGGTCACGCTTCGGCAACATACCACGTACTGCAGTGCTACGCGGAAACATTTACTGCGCTACGTCTCAAACATTTGTTCTTTTGACAAGGAGCCGAAAGTCGCCGATCGTGATCGGAGGGCGTGTCAGGCTGCGACAAACGGGGCTTGTCATTTCGTGTGGACATGGGCTGCGCTGTGATGCCTGCTGGGCGAGCCGGATGATGAGCGCCGAGGCCTCTGCACCAATGCAGCAGAGAGACATGTCCAGATAGTTTTGGCAACTCGACACCGTTGTGAAAACAATATCAAGTGCTGATCCACGAACGCTTGTAGCTCCGACCGCGCACATGGTCCCGGAGCTAAGAGCATCAATACTCTATTGTCCCTCGTCTGCCCGGGCTGGGTGACCTCAGAGGCATTCGAATTCATGATCGCAAAACTTGTACAAGTATACACAGAACTAATATCGGTCCCAGATCAACTTTCACACGCAGGGCCGCATTGCAGTTGCAACAGCTACAGAAAGCACGTGCACTTTGTAAATGGTTGTGACGTCGCACGTTGCACCTCACCAGAAATGCATAAATGCAGGCGTAGCCAAGTCACGACCGGCATCTCACAAGTCAGGTGTCACTACAGAAGAGATATGGATGAATCTGGAGGTGTCAACAAGATTTCAAAACAAGGACACAACTCTGGTCGCAGCTTTCTTTCGTCGTGCCGTGATGCGCCCCGAAAGAGAGCTAGGAAGCGCTTCGACGCGATCCCGCACTCGACGCAGCATACCGCAGCATACGGGGCATCTCAGAACAAGATATCAGGATAAGAATACTCACCTACTGCAGGATCGTTGCTGAAGGCTGGCCTGATGGGCGCTGGAACTCGAAGCGCTAGTCTGCCGTGTAGGGGAAGGTGCTCGACGGTATCAATTCTGTGGCAGCACGAACGGATCGAAGCGGCTATACGAATCTCGAAGCGGGGTACTGCCGCGGTAATGCAGTCCGGGTACAGCTCGTAGGCCAACAGTTGTAAGCGAGCATATATACGCGTGCTCGCAAGCACTGCAGCTGGCGCGCATGAAGGCGAGTGGGGATTGATGCGCTCGTTCAGGGAGCAACGATCTCATGCGGTGAGGCTCCGGTAGCCACTTCACTCGTGTGTCAGTGCTGACACGTGCGCCGCGATATACCGGCTAAAGCCTTCGTTCCACGCTCTCGGATTACAGACGGATGAGTGGGCCTGGAGCAAATCTAGATCTAACGCAATATCAGAGTCCCACTCACAAGCTCGCATACAGGGCATCGCTACTGCAAACAACGTGCCTTCAGCCTGGAATCTCATTCTGAGATCTTGAGAAATTTCGAGGCATGTCAAGATCACGATTCGCGCTCAGTCTGGAAGCATGGTTGCACTTGTCAATGCGTCGTGGCGCAGAAAAAAGTGCGGCCCTTGGAGGTTTTGTATGCACACATGTTTGCATGCACAGCATGCATGCAAGGCTGTACACACCCTGCTGCTGCTGTGTGAACTTCTCAAACCCCTGCACTGGGCCCACCTGGGGTTGTAATCCCATAGACTTTGCCTAATGTATATACAATGCCAGACCTAGGACAGACAGCTTCACTGCCTGATGCCTTGTGAGACCTCGTCACTGAGGAGCACTTGACATGGCTGGCCTATGCATGTGGCATCCCAAGCCCAGCTGAGAACTACATATATTATATTGCCACTAGGAGAAAACCCTTGGCAAATTGGAGCAGTGGACTGGGGCGGCCCGGCGGCCAAGTGCCTGCCAGAAGCAGCTGCAGGGTGGCAGATAGCAAGCTTCAAGCCATCCATCGATATCAATCCAGGTTTCAAACGAGTGTTCGTCACGACCAACAGATATCTATAAAGCTATTGAGCACCCCGTGACCACTGGTAGTGACACACATCGGCGATTGTGCTTCCTCGTTATCCAACCGGCCCCTCCGGCTTTGTCCTTGTAACACACATCGGCAATTGTGATCCTGGCAGTCCGCAGCTCTCTGAGTCCATGGACTGTCAGAGCCCATGGCCTGTCAGAGCCCATGGCCACTGCGGATCTGGCTAAATCGCCTCTGCTTCACTTTCGCATGCATACGTGTCCACAAGCAGGAGGCCCAGAGAATGCCCAGGTGTGGCCACAGGGGTACACAGTTTGCCCATGCGGGCAGCATCGGCCACAGCCGCCACCATGCGACTGGGATGCATCCCCAGCAAGCCAGGCCACGGTGCAGTCCCGGGCCACAATGACCTCCACGCTTCAATTAATTGCAATTGTTGCAACATGCAAGTTGCAAGCCAAAAACTGTTGCATGGCCACGGGTGCACCCGTAGTCCGGGGCAGATGATAGCCACAGGCCGAGCGTGCACGATCATCGGAAGCGGATGTGTGGCGCTTTCGCTGCAGTTTCCATGGGATGGACGGCCAGCCAGCTCACAGCTGGGAGTGGGCCTTCACGTGAGAGCATGCATGCAGCAAAATTCCACTTGCCTGCTGTGCGGATGTCTGTGGCCATCTCAATTCGGATGCCCACGAACCCCGTCTTCTGCCTTTGACACAGGCGCACATGCATGCCCACGGCAGCTGCAAATGAGTCTGCGCGGAGTCGAGACAGGGCACATCCGGTGCGGTCTCCCACAGGCTAATGCGCTGCAGAGCATCTAGATCTGCACATGCGTTCACATGCACTGGCACACTGTACGACAGGTGCAAGATCTCCGGAGGGGAGGGGAATGCTCAGGCACACACAAAACCAGGCATGTGAAAACAACAGGGCAACAGGGCGCTGGAGCAACATGGGCTTCTCGGCTCGCCCCCATAAAAAAAGGGCCTGGAGGACGCGATCCTGCCGGGCTGAGGTGTGGGCGCGGTTGTGATTTGGTTGTGTTTATGGTGCTGTTGTTTCGGATTGGATTCTTTTGTGGTGTTGTCTTCTCCCGTTTACTATTCTGGAAAAGAGATGGGAGGGGCGCGGAAGGGCGTACGTTGGAGTACACGTGCAATGTTTGTTACTAACAAGTAGAGGGGCCAATAATGGCCCCTGCAGGCATGGGCTGGCCGGCTGGCCGGGCCGGGCGGGAGACGGGGCCCTGAGATCTCAGGGCCCCGACGGGCCTGTGGTGCACCTCTAGATCTGGCCCGTCCAGTACTGACGTCAGATCTAGAGGTGCACCACAGCATGCAGAGCTAAGGTGCTGTGCAAAGGTCGGAAAACGAGTATGGCTTAAGCTTGCATGGAATGCATCAGCATTGTCCTGATCCTACTGAAATTTCATGAAAGAGCCGGCTCCTGAGCAAGCATATGCATGCGGCAGTACAGCCCTCAGCCCACGAGCCCTTCAGTCAAAAGGGACACCGGCCCAAGGGCCGTTCAGGTTCCTTGTAGTGTGAGCACCTGGGGTGGCGGAGGCGGAGAAGGCGCCTCCCACTTGCAAGCAGCCTGAATTCGAGGGGGCAGCTAGCCTGAAAATTATTAGAAGGGGCCGGAACGGGCGGTGAGGTCTCCCTGCGCGTCTATCACCCCCCACTAACTATTTTCGTTTGAAAGCATCCATGGTCGACCGCGATCGTTTGGGCTGACTCGTCTGCATGCCATTGCGTGGAGCTCACGCACTCCGAGACAGGCTGATCTTTTCGTTTCCAAGATCACGTGAGCACCATGCGCCCCTGTGACCTCATCTATGGCACCTGGACGTCGACGGCAGGAACGCCCAGCTTCGCATTCACATCGCGCGTTCACCGGCTGTGAACTCGTATGCACATGGGCACTTTTGTGTTCACTTTTAGTGAGTTCCGTCGAACCATGTGAAAATCGAAGGAACACGTGCGTTTGGTTGCAATCGCGGACGGTGCACCTTACAACCAACGGCTTGGCCTGAGACTCGGAACGTAGCTTTTCGATTGATACGGCTAGCATCGGATACGGGTGCGGAATGGGCTGTTTGCCACAGGCGTGATTGATTGACGTGGGCAGTGCAGTAATCGGACTGGGGTGCCAGTACTGTAGCTATAGCCACAAGCACCGTGCCACAAGCACCGTGACGGTGCTTGTGGCACGGTGCTTGTGGTGGGTGCGCTCGTGGTGGCACTGTGGTGCGAGGGCACGCATGCACATATATCACTGCCATGGCATACCTACTCATTTGTAATCGCAGAACAGTAGTAGTAAAGCAGACACATACCTGACGCGAGATGGCTACTGCCATGGCACGAGGGGAGTGCAAGGTGCGCACAAGCTTAAGGTGCACTGTGTGCCGGCGGTTTGGGGGACAGTGTTGTATCGATCGATATCATTTTTATTTTTATTTTGCTTGACAAATACAAGATGGAATGCCGCACCCGAAATATTCTGGTGATGACCGACTCTGTTCGAGCTCACGGCCCAGGGGCTCCAGCAGATTTGGTCGTGGCCACGCGTGGTGATGCAGTTCTGCACGGAAGATCACGTCGACTTTGTTGTCTCTTTTGCACGTACGTCGACTCTGTTGTCATCCCAAACGCACACGTGTGCACATGGGCAGTGAACCTGTGGCTGTCTTTCTGCTGCGGGACGGTCACCGGCTGCGGCGCTGCCTGCCTGTCCGCCCATGTGCTGTAGCACGTGCACCATATATAATGCATTGAAGATGCACCAGAAGACGAAGATCAGGACAGGCTGGTCCACCCAGAAGACGACAGGCTGGTCCACAGCCACAGCCACACCCAGGAGGACCGCAGCTGACGACTCGTCAGTGCCGAGCCTGCTGGCCGCGTTGTGCCACTTCGAATTCGTGAAGCAGCTGCGATCCGGGGTCAGATCGTCACATATCGACAGTGAATTACAAAAGAGTGAACGGGAGAAAACAAACACTGAAACCGAATCTCATCCGAATCAACTTCAACACACACACTCACACATATCGACAGTGATACAATCAATAGGCAGTGGCCGTTTGTGTGTCGCTGTTGCTTCGGAAGAGGTTCATTGTTTCTGACTGTCTATTACCGTGCACTCGTCTGTTGCATCAATAGGCGATGATGTAGTTTGCAGGAGCCTCAGAAGGCTTGGCTGACATCACGACCCGGTCACGACCCGGTCACGACCACTGTGGAGATCAGTGCGTCGAGCGAAAGCGACTGCGCATGCATGGAAGCTACGCTGTCATGATATGACAGGTGGACATGAAAGTCATGACACGTAATGACATGCGCGTCATGATGGCCGCGATAGGGCTTTGATTGGCCAAGCTTGGGTCATGGGTCATATTTACGACGACCACTGTCCTGAGACGCAAGCGTGTGCATGTCAAAGCAGTAGGAGTGTCACGCGCCGGCTGATGACCTGCTCAAGCTGGGCATGACGTCGACCGCATGGTGCAACTGCGCGGCCCAGGAGCACAACACACACACGATTGCGGCCTGTAACACCACAACACGACGTTGTTTGTGAAACCGGCGGCGCTCTGCGTTGCGTGACGCGCTTGCGATGCTACCAAGCGAGGCCGGCAGGACAACTCTGCTCGCGCCAGAGGCTCGACTCCGCGAGCTGTATTGGCTAGGTCTGTGGCAATATGAACTCTGTTATGGTCATTCCCGAGGTCAAAAGGTCATTCCCGGGCGGCAGACAAACACCAAAGCTAAACGTCCGTGTCGCGTCAGCATGCTTCCTTCTACGCGCTGCATGCAGTCTCGTCGTTCGTTTTTGTGAACAGTCGCAACGTTGCGTTAACGCGCAGTTGTCGCTTTACACTCGAGTGATCAGCGCATGTATCTCTGAGATAGCGGGAGCGGTTGGCCCCCTCGCAGCGCATGGCAGCCAGCGAGCATCAGACGTAACACCAACTGCGGCAACAAATTTAAACCTTAAACAATACTGCAATAATGCCTCATATCACATCCGGGTACATGGTGGTCACGCATGGCTGGGAAGGTAGCGGTCATGACCTGCATAACCTGCATGCATGGTCTCGCTACTGCATATGCATGTCAGGCGATATGATCAACCAGTGAACTTTCTGCCTCAGTTAGTACAAGTATGTCAGTGTGCATAGCTGTGATGCAGGCCACAAGGTCCCTTCCTTGCCCGCCTGGGAGTTGAGGAAAACTGTGGCAGCGGTGACAGCCACACTTTACCTGTCACATGCATGTATAGTCTGTCAGTGACTATACATGCATGTGACATCCTGGGCCTTGCATGATGCCAGGAAGTTGATAACTGAGAGCCTGTCGAGTCATGTCGAGTGGCTTCCAGGGGCTGTGGCAGCAGTTTCACCGCTAACAGTGTGCCAGGCAGGCATGGGTGCGGTGTCCAGCCTGAAGCCAAGCTGAACGGCATCACTTGTAGTGCAGACCTATCCCTGCTGCAGCCATGTGGCAACAGTGCGATTGCAGATGTGGGCACACCTGCGTCCAGGGCACCCGGTTCTGCCTCCACCAGGCTGTCGGCCTGCTGGGGCACATCGTCTGCTAGACGATAGTATCTGACCTTGCAGAGGCACATCTGCGATCCACTAGGTCCACCAGCATGGCAGCGACACAGAGTGTTTCCTTTCAGGCAGGGGGTTGAGGGCAGGCCGGCGTCATCGCAGAGGTATTGGGTGGCTTGATGGATGGCCCGCCCGTCGTCCGCACATGCCCCCACAACTTGAGCAGCGCTCGACGTGGATGTACATCAGCCTCAGCATGCAGTTCTGCACACAAATATTGTATGAGCGCCACCACGAGCCACTCATCGGATGCTGGCGTAGCCATGGACTAACAGCAGAGGGCAGCAATTGCACAGTGGAAAGTAAAGTAAATCTAGATTGCGTGCTCCTGATGTCTGCATGAGCATGTGCGCCAGGATGAAAAACGATTGAGACCATGGCGGCAACACAGGGCTGATGCTTATGCAATCACCAGATCTGCCGTTGGCGCGTTCAGGTTCGCCTATTTTTGGGGCAGGTGTGAGTGCATCACATTCAGGTTGTCTCTGAGACAGTCAGGATAGTCAGATTGACTAGGCGGATCCCGTAATGGGCCTTGATAACTGAGTCAAATTGAAGGGGACCATTGAAGGGGACCACATCCTGCCAACGGTGTCCAGGGAGGGAGGTGAGAGGTGGCATGTACGGCTCCGGTGTCAACATGCTCACAACGTTTACAAAGGCCAGTGAGTTTGTACCGGGGAGCCATCAGAGATCATGTGAGATCACATGGTGACGTCCCGGGAGTTGTTTTCCGAAGCATACCTCGGGCGTACACACACGCAACCTCACGCCTGTGCAATTGGCCATGGAGCAGCCAAAGGCAAAGAGTTACTGGCACGGGCAGTGGATTAGGCAGAGCAGCAAGGCGTGGCAATGCTTCGAGCAACTGATGACGCTATCGCCGCCAAGTATCTCGAGATAGTCTGTTCATGGACGAAAGCTTGGTTCTTCTCCATGCCCTCACTCGGAACGCTTGAGCCAGAGAGGAAACAATACGTCTCGACTCCAGACTCTCGAGGTGATGGATGCGAGTCATCACGAATCGCGCTGCCACAAGGTACGACTGGTTACATCGGACTATTTGCCACAGTGCAGTCAGCACTGCCACACCATCGCGACCAGCTGTAGCAGCGTTCACGTGTACGTGTTATTCGAAGGACCATCGCAGGTGTTGGGGAGCACTACGGGGCAGCCATGCAATGCACCTCTCATGCAGCTTTCATATTGCTATGGATACACCGTGAAAGCCTGCGACCGGGCCAGGGATCTGGACTCAAGACCGTGGGACATGAGGTTTCACAGATGGATGTGCTTGTAGCCACAGCTGTGACTTGCCGTGCGACAGTGGCGGAGATGCATAGCCGGCGCGGAACTCACGAAGAAGCGTACACAAACCCGCGGTGTGGCAGACATCGGCGAGTTTTGGATGCACCTTTCCGCAATCTGTGACCAATGGCTCCAATCCGGCATGATCTCGATCCAGCCATTCCACGACTGACAGCGCGAGCGAACCGAGCCGAAAGACATGCGTCCAAGAATTTGCCTGGCATGATAAATTATTCCCTGGATAGCCACACTCCAGGGCCCGGTTTCTGGCTACGGTCGCAGTGCCGTAGTTGCTGTCGTTTGAGCGGAGCTGCCCTTTCGGCCGTAGTGAGGCACATATTTCTCATGTGAGGTTCCGATGTGACAGTGAATCACTTTTGCCAGCTTTTGTTGTGCTATGTCCGACGGTTTTTTCTGGCGTGGGCTGGAACAGCCTTCCTCCATTGCACGCTCAACTCAGCAGTTGTACGGGCCTAGACGTCTGAAGATGAGCAGCACTGCACCGGACAAGGAGATCAACTCTTCTATTCAGTCGCTGAAGACTCGGCACGAGTTGTGACACACACACACTGGTGGGGTTGACAAGGGGAACACCATGTGGGCACACAG
The DNA here is from genome assembly GCA_023078555.1 of Ulva prolifera. Lineage (NCBI taxonomy): Eukaryota > Viridiplantae > Chlorophyta > Ulvophyceae > Ulvales > Ulvaceae > Ulva > Ulva prolifera. Next base: position 11,441,610 of record CM041196.1, read on the forward strand.
ATGCAAGTAGGGCACGAGCACGCCTGCCCTGCCCCTGCCAAGTGCAAAGCTCCAGTGCCTCGATGAGCTCCAGTGCGTCTGAATCTGTGACAAAGGAACCGGACCATGTTGCGTAACTCGGACCGTGTCCCAAATGCTAGGCAAGGGGTCGATTTAGTCTCGGGCTGCTTCCGATGCATCTGCTTCATGCACCTCGGGCTGCTTCCAATGCATCTGCTGCATGACGCAGCCGCTGAAGTGCACTGTTGCTTTCCTCTCCTCATTGTCTCTAGCCTCAGCCCGCGCTGGTAGAGCTGCCACTGTTCTGTGAATCTCTTTGAGTGGTTCAGGGAGCCATGATACACGCCAGTATTGGGTCATCGGGCCTGATCACATAGAACAATCCCGAATATCCAGGTCTGTTTTTTGGGTGGCAGCCCTGGAACTGTTGTAAAGCGACCCAACACTGATACACGCGCTCGGGTCAGTGCACACTGTGGCAGGCCTCGGCGTTCCAGTGTTACAGCAGTTCCGCCACGGGATTGATGAAAACATACGGCAATCGGCTGCCCAAGCTTTCAGTGAGACATGCGTTCTCTCTCACGAGTGCTGCAGCCCGGCACCAACAATGCCACGCGCACCTGCACTCAACGACTCGAAGTCAGCATTCAAGATGGCGTAGCCATACAGCTCGATAGACGGTGGGGGTGTGCGCCATTGAACCCACGAATGATTCGGCAGAAGCTGGTGCAGCTGGCACTTGTCAACAAGGGTTGAGGTGCGCCCGCCCACGGCGGATCCATTGCGGGTGTGCGCTCGCCACGCTGCTTTAACACGCCCCGCTGCTCTAGCAGCGAGACTTGCCGTGTCTTCACAGCCATCAGACGCAAGTAGAGACGCTCTGCTCGAGAGACGCTTTGCGGCGCAGTGGCCATGGGGGCGCTTGGTGACACGCTCCACTCCACCGCCAGCGATCGCTGCCGTCGCGACGCGTCGTCGACATGGATACGTCTGCCTTGCTGCGTTGCACTTGTAATCATGCTGCGGAATGCCGGGAGCGCGGCAGGAAGCATCAATCCCTGCGGAACGCTTGGCCACATTTCGCCGATAGCATGCATGTGCACATGCCGGCCCGCCCGTGTGGCCTTCAGTGAGTATACACACATATAGTTTACATGTATACATACCAAGTTGTCATCGACAAGCACATGTGCAATATTTTGCGGTAGGTTTTTGGCGTAACGACGGTGACCAGCAGCGCTGGCAAACAAACATTTTTCAGCCATTCCGCCAGCCTAAGCAGTCCACACTGGCCACCACCCCGATATTTCCACTTCCGCTACAGACCCTAGTGTACGTCCCTATTTCAACGATTGATGCTATACACACTCTCCATCAGCCCCATCTCTCCATCATGCATCGACATCATACCTCACATCATACTCATTTCTACATCTTGAACAGCATACCAGGCTTCATCGCCCGCACATTGTCAACAACTTGCATCGTAAGCTCCGGCAGGCCACCGTCGCCCCCTCGGGTCACCCCACATCCACCGCACCCCCGCACATCCACCTCCTCAATGCATGGCAGTCCCTGCACGGCTCGCGCAAGCGCCGCGACTCCCTCCGGCTCCCGCCACTCCTGCCGCACCACCAGCTCACGCAGCCCTTTCGGCCCATGCATATGCACCGCAGCAACAGGCTCGGCGCTGCACCCGCGCAGCGCCGCCGCGATCGCGCCCACCCCCGCCGCAGTGAAGCGGTTGCCGCTGAGGCTCAGCCGCGTGAGTGCGGCGCCCGCGCACACCCCCGCCGCGAGGCGCGCCGCCGCCGCGTCCGCACCCATGCAGTTGTCGTCGAGCACGAGGTCGCGGAGCGTGGCGCCGCGCGCATGCATGACGTCCGCGAGCGCCCTCGCCCCCATCTCCGAGAGGTAGTTGCCGCACACGTGGAGCGACGTGAGCGCCGGGAGGCCGGCGACCTCGGGCGCGAGTACCGCCATCTGGTCACCCGTCATGCGCCAGTTCAACAGCCCGAGGTGCCGCAGGTGCTTCGCGGCGGGGAGGTGCTCCGCTGCGGCGGCCGCGCAGCCGCGCAGGCCCGTGAGCGTGAGCCTGCGGAGGGTTGTCTGCGCACAAACTGCAGCGAGGAGGCGTGCTGCGTGCTGTGGCTGGAGGCTCATTGCAGAGCCGCCGGGCGGGGGGGAGGCAGACAGGGTGAGGGAGCTCAGGTTGGACGTTGCGCTAAAACCACGGCTGATTGCCGTAACACCTGCGATACGATGTGCTTGTGTCAGCCCAGACGTCCGCCTGGCCACTCACAGCGGAGTTTTGGCAGCACACACGTGGCGGGATACTATCTGTTGGATGTAGTCGCCAGGAGACTCGACAAGTGCTCGAGAGTGCAGCGCCCTCACCACGCCGCATGCACAAGCACAGAATGCCTGCCTCTCGGTTACTGGACAATGCCATTGAAGCAGACAAAGCGGTCACGAAGGCGTTGGCTCTCAGTGGGCACCCACCAGTATGTATGTATACAGGCCTGGCGGTATGGCCACTGCACGGTGGCATTGGAGCAGCCACTGTAATACACGAAACGCATGGCTCCACTCGGGCACGTATACAATGTACAGCATACGTGCTACTATTGTGTACAAGTGGGGTAGTCCGTGCCTCGCTCATCGAGGGATATGCCCTCCAGTCGCAGCTCCTGCAGCTCCTTGGAAGCCTCCAGCAGCAGCCCCACCGCCTGCGCATCATACGCGGCGCTCTGGAGCAGCCCGCGGTGCTGCGCCCCGTCGCGCCGCTCCGCCGCGTCCACGAGCTCCAGCCGCGTCAGGCCGCGGCAGCCCGCGGCAAGGTGGTGGCAGAGTTCGTGCATGAACGTCGGCGGCAGACGGCCGCCGGCAGCCTCCGTTGCGGCGCCCTCGTGCAGAACGAACTCGCGCAGGCCGCTGATGCGGCCGATCGCGGTCGCGAGTCCCATGTAGGGTTCCGGGGGCGTTGGCGGAGGTGGTGCGTGCATGCCTCCCTGGACCCCCTTGGCCACATCGGCATCGACGTGTACCGATGCGGTCGGGCGTGAGGTGGTGAAGGGGGAACAGGTTGGAGGGACAACGCAGTGGTCGAGGGTGACGGACGCGAGGTGCGGGAGCTCTGCTGCTGCATGCATGAGGCCCATGAGATTGCCGGTCGGCATGCGGACGGCCAGTGCGAGCGTGCGCAGATCACACAATTGTGTGAGGTGCTTTCTAAGCTGCGCTCCTGGTAGGGTTCCCCGCCCCCGCAGCTCGAGGGTCTTTAGCCTAGTCAGCTGCATTGCCGCCAGTTCGAGCGCAGGCATGGCCGGCAGTAGCTCGTGCGCTACAGGGTCCCCGGGGATCTGGAGGGAGAGGGCTGTCAGGCCGGAAGCTTCCGGAAGGTTCGCAGCGAACTTGGATGCGAACTTTCGGGACGTGCCGAGGATGACATGGAGGGAGGAGAGGTGGGGCAGGCGGCAGGCCGCCAACGCCACATTTTCAAACTCCCACGGCAGCGAGATGAATGTTTCAGAGTCGAGGTGGCGGCAGTCGAGCGTGAGCTGCCGCAATGCATGGAAGCGCACGACCGCATGGGCCGCCGGCAGCGCGCCAAGGCGGAGGCGCGCCGCGGCGGTCACCGCGAATACGCCGTCCGCGTCAATGCATGGCCACCATGCATGAATGACTTTGGTCCAGAGGTGGCGGGGGAGGTGGAAAAGGCCGTCAGGGTATGCGACACCGGTGGTGCTGCACGGGAGGGGGTGGCGACCGGAGTGGTGGTGGGGGAGGAGGGCAACGCGGATTAGCCTCACCGCCAGGTCATGGTTCAGCGTTGACAGCACCTGCAGATTGACGTGAAGATTGGTGTTTCCCTCATGGATGTGAACGCACAGACCACACACTGAGACAGCGGAGAGGCAGCGATTCTGATTGCTCGCTGCTGCCGCAGCGCATGGCATGTGTACACTTCAGATGTCACAGAAGGGTCAATCTGCAGATGGGTGAGTATGGCACGCGTGGCAGTGCCGAGGTCCGCCTGCACGCGGTTGGTGTGACACGTGTACAGGCTGACGTGGCTCGCTGTACGCACCCGGGACTGAACGACCAAATCGATCTGGAGGTCACCATGCATGTGTTTCAGGGATTGAGATGCAATTAGCACCGCAGGCGACAAGAGCTGGACCACAGGAGCATACGTGACCATGCATGTCTGGCAGTTGCTAGATACACATCTGCGCGCGGGTGGTGGCAGGGGCTGGTGCCGGGGTGCTGTGTTACAAAGGAAAAAGCCGGGGTGCTGTGCACACCTGGGATGCCCATGCAAGGTCGAAGCGGGCCCGCTGGTGGGGGGCAACCTGGTCGCAGGGGTGGGTGCTGCCGGGGAAGGGGTGCGGGATGCTGAGGGCCGTGTGGAGTGGGCCTCGCATCGCCTGGCAGAGCTTGTCCACTGTCGCCTCGTCCACCAGAGCATCTGCAGCCTGCACGCAAGCACCTGTGTTCATTGTTCATTGATCATTCACACGCCTGGGTCTCGCACGTGCACATATAGTACACAGGTCGCTCTGATGCTGTGTTGGAAGCATCTGCAGACTGCGATGGCCCTGCTTGCCTGAAGATCTCTGGCTAGGTACAGATCTCTGGCTAGCCAAGCGGGCTGTCATCTGAGAGATCGACGCTGGGCCCAGAGACTCACCGCTGCTCTGTGATAGGGCAGGTGCGTGGCTCGATGGAGTGGCGTGGTCGATAGTGCTCTGTATGTTTACACATATATAGATATGCTGTTTGGTGTAGACATGCTGTTTGGTGACCAATGAGGCAAGGTGACCAATGCAGGGCGGTGGTTGAGCGACCAGAAAAGTGCTATATACCGGCCACGACATGAGGCATCGATTGAGAGCAATCTCGAGTGTTCATGGTGTCGCTCGAGGACGATGCACGCCCGTTTGTAGGCTTCATGCCAGACTTCTAGCCCAGTCAGAGGCTGCCGCGCGCTGTCTCAGCGCTACACTCAGCCAAAGACCGCCTGTATATAATTTAATAAGGCTGCATGTCGTCGTTGAATATGCCACGAATCTGTGCGCGGTAGTCTGCTGCGATAGCGATGCAGTACACCGCTTGAAAGCAGCAATTCTCGGTTGGACATGCGCCATCAGGTGAAGAACCCGCACCAGAAGGGTGGACAGATAGTCTGCAGTGGATAGGCCTTGAACATCACCGGCCTCAGCGTGGACAGCTGCTCGCCAGCGGGTAAACTGGTCGCAGCTGATCGGCAGCAAGGCACTTCGCGGCCAGGTGTCATGGTCAGAGTCTCTCACGAAAGTCTTCAGTACCTCGCTTCGGTCGAGCAGGTCCGCCTCCACTGAGCAGAAGATGTGGTAGAGCTGAGGCTGGCCTATGTCGGATAGAGTGTGTCGGACGCAACAGGGCTGCTGCTTGGTCTGTTGGCGCATGCGTGTACATGTGCAGGTGCTTGCACTGATACACGGCATCGCACACACGTTCCGGCAGGGCACACTCAAAGATGGCTTACTCAGAGATTCTCCTTCCACTGTTCTATTGCAATTGCCAACCGGCCTGGTGTATGGAGAAGCTTCGCGTTAGCTAGCTCTGTACATGTGTTTCGAACAACAGCGATATCGCATTCGCGCGTGCCGACAATCACACCGTCACGCACGAGACGCTTCGCCTGCTAAACGTTTCGACAAAGTCCATGTGTGGCATGCTAAGTCGCTGCTCGTGTGCAGGATGGAGTGGATCACCATCACGTCCGATCGCTGCGCAAGTGTACGACGCAACGATGTGTCACCATCCGCGTACCTGCCCATCAACCATGCAGCACGCCAGCTGGCAGGTAGCATCGCTGTGAGGCCGCGAGTCGGTCCAAAGCCTCTGGGTCCGACTTTTGATGTTGCCAATCTGTCGCGGCGTTCCAAACTGGCAGACGAAAGAGATTCGCAAACTTCGGTTGTGCTGCCCAAGCTCTTGGCTGACACAGCTCCGAGGGTCTTGGCTGCTCAGCGTTGAGTTGCCTGACCATGCAATGGCTGTCGACAACAGCTGGCCACATGAGGGTCTCACACATGCTCATCTCTGCGAAAATTGCTGACTCAGGTGAATCCAGCACAGCAGGAGGGCCCAGCCAGAGCACCAGGAGCACAATGCATGCAGATTCAGGCTTTCAGATGATGCATCAAAAAAACAAGCTTCAAGTCTGTGTGCATTCATGCATGGCTCCCACATAATCAGATGTAATGTACACCGAATGATGTGCGTGCATGTGCGTGCACATCGGCTTGAGCCAACGCATCATGCAGCTGCAAAGGAGTCTGGACTGCTCCCCACATGTGCCATCTGTCCAGACACTTGCAGTCTGAGACGCCTAATATGAGGACATATGCAGGCACACACACAGGCCTCGCCCGCGTGCCCCGGCCCCCGCACACGGCGCGCCTCGGCCGTGCTCCGTTCCGGGTTTCGCGGATGGGGGCGCCCCCATGTGTGTTGTCCCGGCGCTCGGGGCTGGCCTGGTCGGGGCATTGGGGCGGGGGTCCTGGGGGCCCCCGGCGGCTTCCGTGTGGGGCCGGCGCCGGCCGGGCCGCTGCATGGGGCTGCCGCAGCCGCGCGGGCGGCGGGGTCGTGTGGCGTGTTGGCGTGTGGGTTTGTGGGTGCTTGGGTGTGTGTTTGGGTTTGGGTCTGGGCCGCGTGCGGGTGCGTGGGTGCGTGGGTCGGGTTTCAGTGTGTGGTTCGTGTGGTAGTGTGTGGGAGCGTGGGGGTGTGTGGGTGCTTGTTCTGCCTTGGCGTTGGCTGTTGCGCTCCTGCTGCGTGCGCTTTGCGTTGTTCGTGCTCTCCCTTTTGCTCCTGGCGGTGCTACCGGCCCCTCCGGCTTTTTCCTTTATAACACACACACAGGCAGTGGGTGGGTGTATGGGCGTGGGCGTGTGTGTGGCTGTGTGGCTGTGCCCAGCCCGGGTGCTGCCGTTGCATGGGTGTTTTGGTGTGTGCTGCGTGTGGCTTGTTGCGTGGTGTGCGGTTTCCCTGGTTCTTGCTTGCGGTGTTATCTGCCTCGCTTGCTTTGTCCTTGTAACACACAGGCAGTGCAATTCAATGGCGTGGAGGCGTCCAAATGTGTGCCCTGTCCTGTCCAGAAGTGCATGAGCTAGCTTGCCGTGGGTTGTGTTACAATCTTAAGGACAAAGCAAGAAAGGCAGGTAGCACCGCAGGGCATCCGCCTGCTGGCCCAGAACTGCCGCCGTCGCTGTAAGGCCCTCGCAGGCACCGCGGTGTGGGGTGACCTGGCTGCACATATGTTATACAATATTCAGGGCTGCTATCCAGAAAGTGGACCTAAGTAAAGCATATCTGGATTTCCATTAACGAGTGTTTGGAGGTGGTACATGTGATCGCGGCCGAAGACCCAGCACTGGTAGACATCAAGAGCTGTGCAGCTGACCGGATCTGCACTTTCACCTCCAGCCCTCAGGACGAGAGACGCCTGTTCTTCAGTTCTGGAGAAGTATGATGCGGAGGCAGGCAGCACCGCGAAAATAGCGAGCAGCTCTGGTGATGTGTGACCGGCAGCAAATGCTGAAAGTTGGTGCAGTATCCGTGTCCGACGTGTGGTGGGCGAGCTGTTTCAACAGTTGGCAGCAGCGCCTGATGTCACCCTGCTGTGCCAGCTACACCCTGCCGTGTCCGTTTTGCACTAGGCTACGCTGTTGGCCATGGCGCGTAACCCATCAGGATATGACTGGCAGTGCCAGCGCTTACAAATATCTGCAGCAACGCTCATACCTGTGCAGATGTGTGGCCTCCAACAACACGGACAACGGCGGAGATGTAAGTGCGTTTCCCAGACTCAGTTCTGAATAAAGAGGCGGATACCAGCGTGTATGGCATTATTCGAGAATCTCGCTGGTTCTGTGAGGCTGCTGGAGCGGATGGAGCGTAAAAGTGCGTGAGTGATCGAGTAACGCTCACCTCCTCGCTCACCCGACGGGCTGCAGTGAGCGTTACGACCACCACTCGCCAAAGGAGGATCAAACCGACAGCGCGCATGTGACCGACATCTTCTCATGATCTAATGGTCTTCTAATGGATTCAAATACAGAGTGTCCTTCAAGATGACAGCGATTCTGCCACAGCACTGCTTCTTCGTCACAAGTGGAAACTCTGCTCTTCGACCTCCGAAGGCAGCGACGACCCACAAACATTTCTTTCAGTTGTCTACAAACCTTGCTGTTTTTCTATGGTTCTTGGCGTTGACCTTGAAGCTAGCATGCCGCCTGGAAGCAAGCAGGAGCCCGTAGCCACGCCAACGAGCGTGCAGAGCCACGCAGCGAATTCCAGACCTTCCACGGGAGTTCCCGTCGTCTTCAAGGTATGCACAACTTCCGGGACGATATTCTTTCGGGGCACCTTGTCGTAATTGTGCACTGGCCCAGCTCGAGGCTGTGGGACTGGCCAGCTAATTTGCACATTGCATTCGACTCGCTTGGGTGCAACGCTGGCGCAAGAATCTCTGATTAACAGCGTTTGAATTCTTTCGTGTGGTCTGCACTGCTTTCTCGCGCTGAAGGTTGGCTAAGGGTGCAAAGATATGGACCCGCACTCGAGAACAGGTAGCCAACATTCTACAAACATTGCATGTACTGTTGCAATGAAAGACGTCCATCAACATTCGTTTTACCTTGACTCCATACCGTCGACTTCCTGAATTTATAGAAAAACGACAACAACGAATTTCCTGCTGTCAAACAGCAGGTGAGCCAGCCTGGCCGAGAGAGATCCGCTGCATGGGGTACTGCCCGCCAGGACTTTGACTATGTCCTTCGTGGCTGCCCTGGGCTGAATCTCTCTCGCCTGAACCATGCATGAAATTGAACGTGCCTCGTCATTCGGCGAACGATGTGATCGGGGCACAGCAATTGTTATCTCAAGACGGCTACTTCAATTAAGCCCTCGTGGGGGGGTGTACAGGTGCCTCAGCACTGTTTCTGTTCTCATCATGGCGGCGTCGCTGCTCACAGTCTCAAGTTGACAAGCCCTGTGTCTCTGCAGGATCTGTCGTACACCGTCAAGTCGGCTCAGAGCAAGAAGGAGAGTGCCCGGATCTTGAGCGGTGTTACTGGATGCTTCTCCCCCGGGCAGATGTCAGCCCTGGTGCGCAGCCACTTCGCCCCGGTGTAGCATCTGCATAGTATGCAGTGCATACCACTTCAGCGAACTGTATCAATTGCAGTAGTATGGTGATGCCGCCTCCTTGCACATCGTTCCTGGACCCGGATGCAAAGGCCTTCTTACGGGCGCGCTCCCTTGATTATCCCCCCCCAAACGACCCTTAACAGTGCGTGTTGCAGCGGAATTCCAGCGCTCAGGTAGCTGCCCGGCTGCATGCATGCTGCCATGAGCAGCAGCCGCTCAAGCCGTCTGAATCTCTGCCATGTGCACTCAATCGCCGGTGCTGCTGCAGATGGGCGCCAGTGGCTCTGGCAAGACGACTCTCCTCGACGCCATCAGCGGTGTGCCCCCGTGCTCTCTCGCTATCGGGGTATGTGGTCCCGTCAACGCAGAGTTGTCAATGTCCAATAGGATACGGCTGAGTAAATTCAGATTTGCTTTACTGTACTGCCCCCATTGGCTAGCCACGCATGTGACTCAGCTGCCACCTGTCACGATGAACAAGTCCATCACGACCGGTGGGCGCTGAGTCCCATGCATCGCTGATCGATGCTGCCTATGAACCAATACAGCGCTCCACTCGAGGCAGATGTCAAGCATGACAAAGGCATTGCCCGCGCTGCTGTCTCGGAGGCCTGCTGAGTCCGCACTTCAGCTCAGATCCCTCGAGCTCGAGCCACTGCACCCGGCCACTCTCCACTTCATCCAGGCAGCTGGCTCAGCAGAGCAGTTTCCATCCGCTGCTGACCTCAAACATGCGCGAATCACTCAGCTCCTCCTCGGTAGCCCGGCCAATCACCCCAGCTGCAAGGAGACCGATCAGGACTTGCACACGCGCAGGTCGAAAGACGCTGGGCAAGCTGGAGGGCGAGATCCGCTACGCGGGGGCCTCCCCGTCGCGGCCATTCCTGCGGCGGCACACCGGCTACGTCGAACAGGCCGACACGCTCATCGGCGTGCTGACGGTGCGCGAGATGCTGCTCTACACCGCCGAGATGAAGCGGCCGGTTGATGAGCCGCTGCAGGAGAAGCGGCGGGTTGTGGACCGCTGCATCGACGTGCTTGGGCTGGAGGGGTGCAAGGACACACGCATCGGGAACCGCCTCACCCGGTGCGGCTCCCTGCATCCTTCTGAATATCACTGCGCTACACTGTGTGATGTCTCTATGCTTGCATCGGCCGTTCCGCCATACCTATCCTATTCTGTGAGATGGCTCGGGGGGTACCGGTGCTCCAGGTGATTCTCGCGTGTCACACTCACGCCTCTGAAATGCGGTGGAGGAGGGTTCAGTGTACGTAGGTGATGCGGTGGCGTCACATTCGAGTTGTTGGTGTGTGCAGGGGGGTTTCGGGCGGGCAAGCTAAGAGGGTGAATGTGGGGCTGGCACTGGTAGTGGACCCGCAGGTCCTCTTCCTGGATGTGCGCCCATCCTCTCTGCACCCGTGCCGGCACGGCCATATGCATGTTTTTTGTAGGCACAAAGGACAGAGGCTGGGCATCGAGCCGTTTCTCGGAATCCACTCGCAAATCCACTCACTCATTCATGGCACTAGGCCGGGCACGAGCGCGTACCACAGCCCTGCCGGTGATTCCAGTCAAGTATTGAAGCCCCGCGCGGAGCACAATAGCATTCCCTTTACACAACGCCACGCTCAACCGGCCTGTTGTATGTATGGCCATATGCACGAGCTGCAGCTGTTCAGGCCTCTCTGTAGCATGTCCGGCATTACATGCTTTACTTTTACTTGACATGCTGAATTTCCATATTGCAGTGCCCTGCAGTACCTGTTGATCATTGCAGCTGGTTTTGGGTTTCTAGAGTATATTGCAAGCCAAGGCAGCGGCATGCGATCAGGTCTGCTGTCGTACGCAGCATCGGCTTCTGTGCCATGGGTCTGATTCCCGGTCAACGAATCAAGGCTTCCCCAGAGGCAGCTCGGGCACGCCTGCATCCGCACGCACCTGCATGTGTCTGCATATCAGAGTTGGGTCGCTTTGCAACATTTCCAGGGCTACCACCCTGGAAATTAGACCTGAATATTCGGAATTGTTACATTTGATCGTGCCCGACGACCCAACGCTGCTGCATATACACATTGCCTCTGCTTATAGGAGCCGACCTCGGGCCTGGACTCGTACACATCGAAGGAGGTGATGCTGGCGGTGCGTGACGTGGCTGACCGCGGCGTCACCGTCTGCGCCACCATCCACGCGCCCTCGCAGTTCTGCTTCAGCCTGTTTGACCGCCTCCTGGTGCTAGCGAGTGGCCAGGTGGCGTACCACGGGCCTACCGGCGACGAGATGCTCGATTTCCTGCTACAAAGTGCGCCCCGCGGATTGAAATGTAAATGGGGTTTTTTTTTACCCCAAAATTCATATCCAAAAATTCAAACTCTACTGCAAACCACCCATTACAATGTGCTGTGATTTTAGTTGGTGGGGCCGTCAGTGTGTGGGGCCGCACGTGCATATGATACATGTATACTGGGAGTACATTGTGGAGTGCAACACCAATATTGCTGCAGGCTGCGGGGTCGCCCCTCCGGAGGCGGTGCTAGCGCGGCACGCCACGGCGGCCGCCGGCGGCATCCGCAACGCCGCCGAGTTCCTCACCGAGCTCGTCGTGGGCGCGCAGCGGGAGGGCCGCTCGGGGGAGTACGTCGCGGCGTACGGCGCGAGCGCCATGCGCGCCCGCATGCATGCGATCGCTGACGAAAGCTCTCAGGTACACCCCCACTGTCGCGGACAGAGATGTGGAGTGTACGTGCATACGTCCAAGTAGTGCACATGCGTAGCATTCATCATCTGCCCGCCGCGGAGCGCAGTAGACCTACTAGTACACTTACTATTATGCTATAGCAAAGATTTGTTGTGAAGCGTGGGCTCATACGATTCTCAAATCCAATCGTGTGTATGGCCGCAGTGCAATTTGCATGCACATGTACACCACGCCGTAGGCGTTTGAATGGTCACCTCCTGCGACCGAGCCTCGCCCGCCCCCCGTCCGGACTCTCTCACCATGACCCTACGACGCATAATGCCCACGTGAAAGTGAACCGTCATCGGTGCCACTCCCAAGTGACGATCTGTGTCTACTGCCATTCAGGTCAAGTCAGAGGAAGCGGCCGCGCTCGTCGCCGGTGGCGGCGGCGGCGCCGCGGTGACGCCGTGGTGGAAGGGCGTCGCGACGCTGGTGAGGTACCGCACCGTGCGCAACCACTGCGACCCGGACTTCCTGCTGCAGCGCTTCTCCGACAAGATCATCTTCTCGATCCTGATGGCGACGCTCTACCGCGGTGTCGGCTCGGACCTCATGGAGACAAACTACATCAACATCGCGGCGGTGCTCTTCATGTGGACGGCGATGCCCGCGTACGCCCCCCCCCCCCCCCCGCCCCCCGCCCTGTATGTAAAAGTATGTGCCGCGCCAGCTGTATTGCGCCGCTGTGCGTATGGTTCTACCCAGCTCCTCTCCAGTAATACCCGGAAAGCACATCACCACACATCCCCCCCCCCCAAACCCTTACACAACACCAGCTGTAACGCTCGCCACCCCCATCCTGTCGTGCAGCTTCACGGCGACCTCATTCGTCCCAGAGCTCTTCCTCGAGCGGCCGCTGTACGTGCGCGAGCGCGCCGACGGCCTCTACCTGCCCATCACCTACCTCATCGCGAAGATCATCGACGAGCTCGCGGCGCTCCTGCTATCGTCCGCCCTCTTCTCGGCGCTCGTCTTCTACGTCATCGAGCTGCAGGGCAGCTTCCTCGTCTTCTGGTTCACATACCTCGTGACTCTTGCGACCGGGCTGATGCTTGGGTACCTCGTCGCGGTGCTGTCGCCGACGATGGACTTTGCGAATGCCGCGCTGCCGGCGTACGTGGTGCGCCTCCGGGGGCAGTGTTGGGCCTTCCCGCGTGCACACTTCTCAAAACGACCATGTTTGCAAAGCGGATCGGCTGATTCTAGACTTTCATGCTTAGAATTGTGCCATGTGGTCATGTCCGACGTCTCAAGCACGGTTCAGGAGCTACTCCCTCCTATTGATTGCAATTTGCCGCGGCTGCAGTGTTGCTCGACTGTCGCCTCGTTGATACACCGGCACGTGCTGCTCGGCCTTTGAAGGGTGCAAGCGAGATATGCCACACTGACGTTGCGATGATAGTGGGTGATTGGCGATCGTACACTGCTGGCGGATCTGCGATGGAAGCAGGTCTGCGTGGCGTGGCGCTGAGTGTTTGCTGCGGGCGACGTTGCATTGCGGACATTCACGCCTGGCGGGGTCAATGGGCTTTCACTGAACACATGCACACACGTGCCGCCCGGTGCAGTGCTTCAGAGACTGTGGAAGTGTACTGCCAACAAAGCGCACGCATTCTCCCCAGAGCACTCCTGATCACGGTACGGACGTGCAGTGCTGCAGCAGGCATGCACCGTATTGCTCCCGGAAAATCGAGGTATTTCCCTATGTGCCCTCCTGAAAATTCCTCCCATGTGCAGGCGTCGCTGCTCTTCTTCACGGGCTTCGTGCTCCGCTTCGAAAACATGCCGGGCTACTGGAAGTGGTTCTCCTACCTCAACTTCATGCGCTACTGCTGGGGCGCCCACATGATCAACGTGTTCAAGGACGTGAAGGCCGGCGACGGCACCGTGCCGCAGATTAGCGGGCAGCCGGTGCTGGAGTACTTTGACCTGGCTGGGGAGAGTATGTGGGGGTACATCGGGTACGAGAGTTTGTTCGGGGCAGTGTTCTTTGTGGCTACTTGGGCGGCGCTCCAGTTCAGGAGCTTCGCGAAGCGGTAATGGGTCACCGTGAGGTGTTTTGTGATAGGTCGCCGGGAGTGGGACCCAGATTGAAGTACCGTCTGAGTCCAGAGTGGTGTGTGTATCACGCCGTCGGCGGGGCAAGCTTGAGTTAGTGTAGATGTATGACAAAATTAAGTTCTGTGCTTCGGGACAGTCGTGAACGAGAGAAGCTTCGCATGTCATCTGCAGAGTTATGTGCACAACGACGAGAGTGGTCCACCACACTTTGGCTGTTTTTGGGTCTGCATACCTGGAAAAACTGCCTGAAGCTTCAAAACAACCCCATTCTCTGCACCGGTGCGAAATCAGTGGAGGGCCTCTGACCTCTGCTTACCAATGCGACGAGCAGTGCTCAGAAAACTGTGGCGGAACTGGTCTCGCGTCTGTTGGCACTGGTGTCTGTTGCATTCACGGCTCTGTCTGGTGCTCATGGCACCAGCTGCCCCAACACAATTTCGGTTAGCTAACATCGACCATGCTGGATGTCTTGATGTCATTTGCAACCGCCCAAGCCGACATTTGCTGTGGCACAGCAAGGTGGCAAGCTGTGGCTACATGTGCAGATGCAGCATGAATGGTTCAAAAGAATGTTTCAATTTCTGCTTTGTGTATGCATGCCGGCAGGCGCATGTGTGCAAATCTCGACGGATGAAGGATCGTCAGCTGCAGATTGCACGCAGAGACTTTGTGTGGTATGATTGGACCTGTTCTGCGGGATCTCAGGATGCGTTGCGTCGTCTTGCACCTGACTCATCTGGCTTGCTTGCCCTCTTCTGTGTCGCTGAGCTGAGGCATACGCCTGCCCGAAATGGAGCGATCGTCAGCAATGAAACAATTGACCGTCGTCGATAGTAATTTCTGTTACATTGTCGTGAGCTGTATTTGCGACGTTGCGGCTGTCTCCTCTCACTTCGCCGGACTGCAGCCACAGCACAGTGGGAGTACACATGCCAGGATAAGCTGGTGCAGGTGCGTCTGAAATGCTTGACGCTCTGTGTGGAAACTGCTGTGGCATCACGCTACGTGCTGCTTCGTGCTCGAGCATTCCTCAATTCCGCTGATGATGATGGCCTGGTCAAATCGCCTGGCCTCGCATCGCAATAATAGCCCCAACGAGCCCTTGAAGTAGGCATGGCGTCATCATAGTATCCACTTATTCGGCTGCGTGATATTCAGCGGTGTCTGTCTGTGAGGACGTTCAGTCTTGTGTGTCGCCTCTCATCACATTCGCGCGACCGAACGCGCGTATACTTCAAGTAGAGTGTAATGGCATGTCATATAAGAGAGCTGCAGCCGGCTCATCAGGCCGATTCAAGGTTGCTCGATCTGTTTGACGAGGTCTGAGGTCTGGTCTAGGGCTAGCGAAGTATGCAGTATTTGTGTGCTAGAGGACCGGCCATCATGCGCCGTCTCTCCAGACAGGCAGCAGACAACCACTTCGAGAAATCGGCACTGCGGAAATGCACTCATTTACTCACAGTCTACATTACTCCTAGTCTACATCATCCCACACAGTCTACATCTCACTTCAGCCTGGACGCCACGTGGTCCACACTCTGCCTCGAGCTCCAGGCGCACTGGAGTAAGGTCAAACACGCTTGCATGTACATTCGAGCCCTTGCCTTCACAGCGCTCCTCAGCCTCCAGCCACAAAACGTTTCCATAGTGTACAAATATGGAGACCCTTGCTGACCTCGCCACAAGAGGTAGCACTAGCAAAGATTGGGAAGCATTGCATCCGTTGTCACCGCCAGAAATCTCAGCCGCGAGGCAGCCGATGATCCCCGGGTCCGTCTTGTCGGGGTCGGTGGGGCAGCCGTCGTCGCAGTCAAGCACGGTGCCGCCGTTTGTGTCTGCAGCACCACCAATTGAACTTAAACGTGCACGGGTGTGAACTACTCGGAGTCTCAACAAACACCGCTCGGGAGTCTCTCCCAGACCTCTGAGCTTCCACACATCGATGGCATGAAGGCACCCGCATGCCACTACATGCATGATGCTGGTGCCACACACACGTGCACGCATGCTGGGCCCGCTGGCGAGTACTGTCGGCATCAGGTCTACCTCCTGCAATCCATGGCGAGAGCTCCAGGTGTTGCACCCACTGCCAACGGCCCAACTGCTGACTGCCTTACTCCGAGTCAAGCTGAGTCATGCTTGTCAAGCACATCCATAATTATTCATTTGTACTTGTATTCAAGACACAGCGCACCCACGTCGATGATGGTATCTTCCAGAGGCATCGCAATTAAGTTGAACGCCTGCGCTTCGAACACAAGGATCGGTTGGCTCGCGATCTCACTCATCGTCGCGGCCGGAATGGCGGTTCCAATGGGAACTCCAATGACGGTGACTGGGAAGTCCAGGTTCGCCATGGTCGAGTCCTTCAGGGCCTGTGCCACGGCAGTCAGCGTAGACGCGGCGTCGGAGGAGACGCCGTCCATCAAGACAATCGCGATTGCCGAGTACACGGGGTCTGTGATCACGGAGGATTGAGTCGCCATGTCCGCGAGCCCGGCGGCGACATTGGAGGCCTGGTTGCCGAAGTCTGACTGGAACATGCGGACCTGGAACTTCAACCAGGCCTAGGTAAGCAGTGCACACGTTGGGATGCCGTTTCGGATTGATTAGAGAAAATCTGAGGACTGTGGTATGATGTCTGGATGGCAGCACAGAATCTGCTGCGCAGCGACCCGACACTGCCGCAGATCATGGCAGCGGGTCGAGGCACTCTGGTTGGTGGCCGATCGGTCAAACTCAAGTTGTATGATTGGTGCCGCACACTCGAAAGTACAGGGGCCAAGCAGGCGGTATGGGGTGGCCAAGGTGCTATGAAGCTGCTGCCACTGTGTATTTGGTGCACAAGCACAACAGCTACCACATGCATGGCATGTACGCTCATCGTGGCGGACTCCCCTCGGGTCGGTCGAGTCGCCGAGGCCGGTGCCGAAGAGGTTGGCGTAGAAGAGGCTGGGGTTGGTGTCGTTGTCTGAAGAGACCTGGTCGATCGAGTCTGCGATCTGCAGGGCGAACAGCACGCGTCACATCTGTGGAGCTCAATTGATACGACGCTCTGATCACATGTGCAGGAGTACATGCTGGCGGAGTCAATGTGACATGAATAAGGGAAGTGAAACGTGCGATGGCGGGGACAGGTGCGCTGCGGGAGCAGCAAGCTCTACAAGGCAGCTCCAACATATGTGCATGATGGCAGTCTGCAAATGTGAGGTTAGAGCCTGAGTTGTAATAGTTGTATTATAATATATTGTATACCGGCACCGACCCTCCAAAACACAACGCCATGATGCCATAGGGGTCGCTGGCCGCTTTGTCACCAGGGCTGCACTATGGAGAAGTTGTTAAGGCAGTTACTAACTAATAGTATTAGGGCAGTTCACCCATGCATGCATGCTGGCAACGACGTCGACGGCATGCGACAGGAGCCCGCTGTGGCAGCTGCAGGGCGGTCACCAGGGCACGGTTGTTGTGGCCGCTAGCAGGTCTGGGCGCACAGCATTCTTGATCTCCGTCATCTCGTCCGCATCGACGCTGCCAGAGCCGTCCAGGACGAACCCGACCGCCATGCCTCCATTGCACCTCAGGCGGACCCCCGCCGCCTGGACCAGGCACTCCACCGGCTCGCTGCCGTTGTCGATGATCGCAAGGACAGTGGCAGGTGCGTATAGCCCAGCGGGCCCAGGGGCGGCATCACCTCCGTCGAGTACAGCGTCAACGATATCAGCTGCAACGTCAGTGAGACTGCCGTCCATGGCCACTTCGACTTCAACTACGAAGAATTTGTCATCGTCTCTGGCATCTGCAATGGACTCCTCGCGATCGGCGGGCTCCAGATCAAGTGTGGCAGCGATGATGGTATCCTCTGTGGGGGGATTCAGGTTCGTTCCAACTGCACGTTAACGTGCAGTTGGAGCCCGTCTCAAATTTGGGCGGATGAATTCGGGTGGAAAGCATGTTGTAGGCAGAATCAGCGATGCGTCGTCAGGGTCCGCATCGGCGTCTGCGCGGACCGGCGCTGTCAGTGTGGTCAGGGTAATTATAAGCAGCAGCATGCTGCGCAGCCCGAGGAGGGGTGCCGCGCTGCGCCATATGGCGTGAAAAGGGGCGGGCGGTGTTGATAGGCTGCGCCACGCCGGGCGGAGCTATTGGCACCGGTGCGGCCTGTCATTGCTTTGAACATATCTAAGTTCTTTCCTGCAACCATAGTGGCAGTCGGGAACAGCGATGGGATGCGATTGAGCGGCATGCCATGCGTGAGTTGACCACTGGCAGCGGTCCCGTAGGCTGGAGATTCTGCAAGCATGCTGATTCACAGGGTGCGACAGGCCTAGGGTGCGGCATGTACACGACAGACGTCATGCATACTACCCATGCATCATGATGTGAACGTCCCGTCATATGCATGCATCCCATCATGATCACTGATCGTGGCACCCATCAAATGGCATGCAGTGACTGCTGCAACTAGCTGTCACTGCACTGCATCTGGCAGATGCTGAGAACGAAGCCCACTTAATCCACCACCTCCGGCCATGCATGTAGAGACACACCATCAGGATGCACACAGATCTATATTATAAGTTCACTTTACACCCCGACTGCAGGCCAAATAGCAAAATTGCTGGCTACAAGTGTAGCCACTGAAACAGAATGCTACATGAAACTTTGAATCAATTCAGATCAATGAAATGGGCATGTTGCAGCCACTGCAGCATCACTGATGGCATGATCTCAGTTCTCGAGAAGGAACTGGCACGTTGCCGTCTCCTGGACCACCTCCCGGACCACGGTGCAGGTCGAAATGCATGGATTTATCCAGGAGGATGTGAATCCACCGCAACTTTGGACATTGTAATGTTTGGACCGTCCAACATGCGCTACTAGTAGTGGCAGGCTGTCCAACCATGATGCTTTACATCAGAGTATATCGATATACTGTGATATCACAGTGAAAGCATGCCAGTGCCACCCAGTGCCCGAGTGCCACTGCGCAGTGAGCAATGCCTGAGTGAGCTCGCTTCGATCGTAGTGCCGAAGTGGCCCCAAGTGATACGAAGTGACATATGCCAGTGCTTGGTATGATAACCATTGCGTGATGTTATGTACGTACCATGGCCATGTGTGTGTGCCATGGCACACACATGGCTATAGCCATAGGGAAACTTTGAAAGGCGAACCGCGTGCGAACCGTGTTTGAATTCAGCACACACCGGTAACGTTTACTAGCTTAGCAAGCTCTACTGCTTTCAGGCTGGCTGGCCTGGATACTAGTAGTAGGCGCCTAGTAGGCGCATACTGAGTATGATCAGCAGGACTCGGAGCACCATGGTCAGCAGTGCAGAACATGGCTTGGACTTGAGGACCAACTGGCGTAGCGCTGGAAAGTTGCAATGTATGATACAGCCTGGTACGTACAGCCCGGCTCTGAGAGTATTACAAAAGAGTGAACGGGAGAAAACGAACACTGAAACCGAATCTCACTGAAACCGAATCTCAGCCCGGCTGTGAGAGTGCTCATGAGGGGGCGCCCTCCCTGCGCAGCATCGGTGCACACCTTTGTCCACACTTCTGTAGTTTACAAAAGAGTGAACGGGAGAAAGCTAACCGAATCTCACTGAAACCGAATCTCATCCGAATCAACAGCGACATCCCCTTTGTCCACACTTCTGTAGTTCCTTTGTCGACAAACGGACGTCCACCGGCCATATGCCACTGTCTCTAGCACTGCAGCTGCACTGCAGAGAGGATTGGCCCGTACATATATACGCTGCAAAGGATTCGTGCTTCGCGCCGTCCTGCCCGTCGACGCGAAGCAGCCATATGGGCGCTCCCTGCGATCCTCGCGGCGCGCACACGTGTGCACGCTGTTTGGTGCTCGTGCGCGCACACGATATATCACTGTATCACGACGCTGCTTTGCCGGTCAATCTTCTGTCACAACGCTATATATATCATATCCTCCCGGCCATATCTGCGAAGGCTCACATGTGTGGAATCGCGTGCAGACATACGTGCGCAGCGAGCCGAATTCGTTCGAACGACAGGCTGTGGACATGTGACATGTCCGGATCGGATGCTGTTACAAAATGGATGTACGGGATACCGCGGCCGCGTTCGTGCTCCCGACGTCAATCATGATTAACGCGGCGTCGCGTCGAAGTCTGGCCATGGGCTTGTCATCCCTCGTGAGCAAGGGTTGCGGTACGATGCGGGCCTGGAGGACGTCAACCTGTGGCGTTGGTTTAATATGGCCTGGAGGACGCGATCCCGCCGGACTGAGGTGTGTGTATGTTGATGCTTTTTACAAAAGAGTGAACGGGAGAAGACAAACCCCCAAACCGAATATCATCCGAATTAGCAACATGTCTTGCTGTTGATTCGGATGAGATTCGATTTCAGTGTTTGTTTTCTCCCGTTCACTCTTTTGTAACAACAATTGTAACCATGGGATTGTGCTTCGTGCGCAGCTGCCAATGGGCACTTCCAGATACGAAGACAGAGACATACATATGAAGAAAAGCATACTCAACTTTTCTTTCAGCCAAGTTTAAAGCACGAAGAGCACACGTGTGCGCGCACCTCATGATCATCACCGCCACGCTGTAGTCTGGGCCAGGGCCGGGGTGCACCATGCGACAGGGTGCATGGCGTGAGAGATACAAATATATAGAGTACTAGTGGCTCAGTGTTTGTCTTCTTCCGTTCACGCTTGGGTAACTAACATATAGAGTGGCTCAGATGGCGGAAGTGCTGTGAGCTTAAGCTACATCCTGATCCAGCCATGCGTATGAACATCGTTTTGATGGAACACATGCACAGTCACCCATGGATTGCGAAGGCAGGCATGATATACCTGGCAACTTGGCAGCTAAAGTTGAAGCTTGCGTGTGCGTGTGTGCGCCGCGCGTGTGTTACACGGATGAAGGTGCCACTGGCGAGGCAGGCAGCACCGCAGCACTGCGAAAGAAGCAAGCAGATCGAGTACGCACCCATATTTTACAAAAGAGTGAACGGGAAAAGACAAACCCCGAAACCAAATCTCATCCGAATCAACAGCAACACACACATCGACACATGATCACACTACAACCGCACGCACACCTCAGTCCGGCAGGATCGCGTCCTCCATTGGCAGCTGCCAAGCAGGCGCCTCATACCGCAACCCCTGCTCAGGCTGCTCAGGCTCACGAGAGATGACAAGCCCAGACTTCCGATACATGTCTGCATTGCCCCGCTGCAATGACACCGACAGCACCCGCAGCGCCCATGGCGGAGGTGCCATGGCCACTGGACAAACGCGCCTTTGGAGATGCATCCACTAGCAACCTGGCTCGTGCCTTGCGCCTGGTCGCCTCTTACGCCGGACTGCAGTCTGCCCTGGAGCCGCTCTACCGTGCCCTCGCGAGGGGCGCGGGTGTTGAGCTGAATCGCCGCGGGGACGTCGTCGTGGTCATGCCGCGCCTGGAGATGGCGGCCGTGGACGTCGTGGTCACGCATGCGCCGGCGGCCTCATACGTGGCCGCTGCGGCGCGGGGGACGGGTGCGACGGCGGAGCGGGCGGAGGACAGGAAGCGGGACCGCTTCCGGCGGGACGTGCCTGACCATGCCGCGTTCCGGTTTGTTCCGTTTGCGGTCGAATCGTGTGGCTTCATGGGCAAGGCTGCCGTGAGGTTCGTCGGTCAGTTGGGGGATGTGGCCGCTGCCAGTGGGCGCATCTCCAAAGGCGCGTTTGTCCAGTGGGCGCTGCGGGTGTTGTCGGTGTCATTGCAGCGCGGCAATGCGGATATGTATCGGAAGTCTGGGCTTGTCATCTCTCGGGAGCAAGGGTTGCGATATGATGCGGGCCTGGAGGACGCGATCCTGCCGGACTGAGTTGTGAGTGCGGTTGTAGTGTTCGTGTGTGTGTGAGTGTATGTTGCATTTGATTCGGATGAGATTCGGTTTCAGTGTTTGTTTTCTCCCGTTCACTCTTTTGTAAAATACATCCACTAGCAGCAGCCACATCCCCCAACTCGCCGATGAACCTCACGGCAGCCTGGTACCAGGGACGATGCGGTGCCCAAGCCGTCCCCGTATTCCCTGCGCATGCCACCAAAGTCATGCCGCACGCGAGACGGAGCCGGCCACCCGAGAGCCAGAGGCCATCTGTCGGTGGTGCCAAGCGGGCGGGGTCCCCGAGGGGCAGCTCGCCGCTCAGGCCGGATGACCTGTTAGCGGCGAGAGGTCATCAGACGGGATTGTGAGTCCCGCCAAAACTGCCTTGCCCGCATGACGTGCCATCAGCGGAGCCGCGGCGCTGACGTTCGAGGCAGGCCCGCGCGGACCTGGCGTGCCACTGCACGACAGAGCGTCGTGGAGAGATCGCGCATTGTATTCTCGAGGAATCGCCGCCGAGAGGCCGCGCGAGACCTTGCAGCCACATCAGAAAGCCTGTTGAGCAATGCGAGGGCGGCCGGGCCAACCCGTCCGTACGTCTCATGCGACAGCGGGACCAGCGTGAATGGCCCGCACCGGCCCGGCCGTTTGCGCCGGTCAGCGGCCTCTGCCGAGGCACCGTCGTGGAGCGCCGCGGCGCTGACGTTCGAGGCAGCCAGCGGGTGGGTGACGCACACGTCGCCGATCAGCAGCGTGTCCGAGAAGAACGCCAGGATGTCACCTCGCTGTGCGGGTCTGCGAGACCGGGGGACAGCCGTCGCGATGGGGCAGCCTGCGCCTGGACTGACCGCTGCGCAGTGGCCATGGGGTGCCCAAGTAGCAACCTGCCCAGTCGAGCAAGTTCACGCATGAAGCAAGATCATTCACAGGAAATTTAAAGCCAGCGCAAGTGCCACCAGCTCCAAGATTGATCAATCTTCCAGTTTGAACTAAACAATGCAATTGAGTGCAGGAGCACTATTAATAGTACTAGTGCCAATATTGGCCAATTGGCCAAAGGCAGCGGAGCAGCATGCCTGCATGGGGCACATGTGTGTATGTCAGAGCACAAGCTTGAATATGCCAAGTCTTCGGCACTGAAAATGAGCAATATGCTACCTTGCCACCTTGCTACCGGTGAACGAAAGGCCTTCTTTCTTGCAACCACCAATTCAATTCAAGTTGGTGCCATGGTGCATCGATAGATATCTCCGCCAAAAGCGGCCAAGTTGGCCTCACAGATAGAAATGTATGCTTAGGCTGCCATCGCAATCCATGCCATGCAGTGCATGGGTGACCGTGGTTTCCAGCGAAACAAGTTTGATAGCTGGATCAGGAGGATTTATAACTATAGCTTACAGCAGTTTAGCCATATGCACTGTAGTACGAGCCTACTTGCCTGCAAGCAATTGTGGCTGTCATGCTCAGATCGTGCGCAGCTTTAGCGACTGTCGGCGGCAATATACTCTATTGGCGGTGAAAGCTGCATTCTGATTCTGATATGCATGCAGGCATTGGTACGTGCGGTGACTTTGCGCCACGCTACTCTAAAGCGGACGTTGGTGTGGTGATAAGGTCCGTACGCATGTGCTCTTCGAGCTCTGGCTAGAGTAAAGTGTATCTGGAAATGCCTATCTGAAGAGCTTCAGCTGCGCACTGAGCGCATTGCCATGATATCGATGTCGATCATGCGATGCGCCCGGGTCTCGACGGGCGACATGCCTGTAATGACCCGTCGATCGCTCGCGAGCTAGATCACTATCCCACGCCTTGTACATGTACGAACCGAGCATGACGGTGACTCCTTCGGGTCAACAGCGCACAGGCAACAAGCCGCTGGGGCCCCGGCGGGAGCGCCGTTGCCGTGGATGCAATCACACACAAGTGATACGTTGCTCGACGAGCACCACCGTCGTCCGCGTGTCCGCGGTCGCGACGCGTTGATGATGGCCGACATCGGGAGCATGAACGCCGCCGCTGTATCCCGTACATCCGGACATGCCCCGAAACCCCTCGTTCCGCGCGCTGCGCACGTATATCTGCACGAGTTTCCACACATACGTACCTTCGCAGGTATGACCGGGACGATATGATAGTGTCTTGATACAGTGATATATCGTGTGCCCGTACTACGCACCGGACAGCGTGTGCGCGACGCGAGGATCGAAGGGGGCACCCATATGCATCCGGCTGCTTCGCGTCGGCGGGCCGGACGGGTCGAAGCACGACCGTCTGTGCAGCGTATATATGTACGGACCAAGCCTCTGTAGGCTAAATGACCACGGCATATCGTTGAATCTCTCGCTTTTGATACAAGATATCTGCATCAATATCACTGTCAAAGCCTGCCAGTGACTGCTGGGTATCATATGCTAGATACAGCTGCCGTGATATATATCGATGGACAAAGGTGTGCACCCATGCTAGCAGCGCTGCAATGATCATAGGCACTTTCTGTGTGCGTCATCGTGAATTGCCAGCCGTTTCCAGTGCAGTATCTACATATGTATATCTTCTGCGCTGCTGATGTCATACTGTCAGGCCAGCCAGCCTGAGCTCTACAGAGCTTAGCTGTATGTGGACGTGAATTCGCCTTTACATCCTTTGTGATTGTCCCAATGGATGTAGCTATGTGTGGTATACCTATATATGTATAGTATGCATGCATACCCCAACAGAAGTCACTTCGTCGGTAGGCGTCGGTATGCATACCCCAACAGAAGTCACTTCGTCGGTAGGGTAGTCGGTAAGCATTGAATGCTTACCGAGGATTGGCATATGCCACAGTGGTTGGAGAACTCGCAGCACTTACGCTCTGATATACTGTTTCTACTAAATTAAATGCATCATTTAATTTAATTTAACATGTAACGGGTAACGCAGCTAGGTAAACTTGATCATGATTTTCCAGAGTGCGCCTGACGTGATTGACACGTGATTGACCCAACACAGAGTAGAAGTTTTTGTCCTAGACCCCATGTAACGCTGGCCTCGATATACATATGTCGATGAACTTAATTTCGAACGGTACTCTGATGTTAGGCATAGTTGGCCCCCCGACAGGCCACTAGTACCAGCCACTAGCTACAGTACCAGCCACTAGCTGTAGGTCCACTGGTGATTGAACATTGCTGGATTCACATCGCGATCGATGTCAACTTTGTTGACCCCCCCCGGGCCGGGATATGTCCATTCGGACCTGCATGATCCAGGAGATAATAGAACTTACCGTGCCTTCTAAAAGCTCAGTGGGTGCAACTGGTCTGTTTCATTCAGTTGCATTGATATCTCAGGCTGGTAGCATTCTAGATATCTGTTTTTCTGGCTACACTTGTATACTATAGCTAGCAATCCGCCCCTGGTTGAGATCTCAACCGGGGGGTGCATCCTGGTAGTGTGCAATCTCTACATATGCATGGCCGGCCGTGGTATATATATATATATATATATATATATATATATATATATATATATATGGTCCTCCTGGCGAAGGCCCTGTCGCACCCTGCGAACCTGCATGCTTGCGTCAGGCTAGGTGTCTGCTGGGCCACCCGGCATGCCGCTCCAGCACGTCCCATCGCTGTTCCCGACTGCCACAATGCCTGCAGGACGGAATATTAAACTGCTCAAAGCAATGACAGGCCCCGCCGGTAGTACTGCGTCTGCCCGCCGCGGCGTAGCCTCGCGACACCGCGCGGGCGTTGTCCGCATGCTGTGGCGCAGCACGGCCCCCCTCCTTGGGCTGCTGCTGCTCACTCTGACCACGCTGACAGCTCCAGTCCGCGCAAACGCCGATGCAAACCCTGACGACCAATCGCTGATTCTGCCTGAGGCCGTAAAAGCCGGGGCATCCACTTTGGTGCAAGGGTCCCGCCTGACGTGCAATGGCGGCATGGCGGTCGGGTTCGTCATCGACGGCTCTGGCAGCGTTGATGCGGTCGAGATGGCTGAGATGAAGAATGATGTGCGCCCAGAACAGCTTGGGGCCACCCTGTACTGGCGGTGACTGCCCGGCTGCAGCGGGCTCGCATCACGTACCGGCATGCAAATTACCAGCATCATGATGCACTGGTGACTACTCCACCCAACTACCCCACAGTGCAACCCTATAGCTATAGTGCCGTGACGGCGGCCAGCAGCCCCTGCGACAGCGTGTCGTTGAGTCTAGGAGGGCCGCTGCCGGCAACTGTTCTGCTCATCTTCACAATTGCGCAAGACCGCCATCATATGCATGTCGGAGCCTGCCTTGTGGAGCTTGCTGTCCCTGCAGCGCGCCTGTCCCCGCCACTGCCTTGCATTGAAATCACTTCCATCATCAATTTCAAATCGGTCCCGCTAGCATGTACACCTGTGATCAGGCCATTGTATCAAGCTCCAAAGATGTGACGCGTGAGAATTGTCTTGCAGATCGCCGACTTCATCGACCAGATCTCCTCAGACAACGACCCCAACCCCAGCCTCTTCTACGCCAACCTCTTCGGCACCGGCCTCCGCGACTCGACCGGCCCGGGGGGCTTCCGCGACAATGTCGGCAAAGCCGTTTCTGACAAGGTCCGCCTGCGCCACCACGTTGCCCCACGTGCGCTGGCACACCATGCACGCCGACTGTAACCAAGATCTTGAATCTCTGGCGTCATATACCTGCTGTACAGTCCCTTGTACGATTGTTGTTGTACAATATTGCCTGCATGCCAGCCAGTGTCCCTGAGCAGCAGTGACGTACTGCACACACCGATCTGCCAGCGCGGAGGCCCCGCCAAGGTCCACTGCCAGTTCCAAGGAGAGGCATACAGTAGCTACTCGCCGGTATACAGAAGGCCGAGTCCACCTCGCAGGCGGCGGCCTCCGTAGGAATCCTCAGGCGTGCACACGAGTTGCTGCATGCCCTTGTGTAGCTGGCGGACTAGGTCTGCCTGTTGCGTGGCACGCAGCTAGCTGTGCGCCCGCCGCAGGGTGCCCCCCCTAAATGCGTGCGCGTCTTTGTCTGCCATAAATGTGAACATATTCGCGATGTGGTGCTGTTTGTCGCCCCAGTTTGATGCCCTGCGGTGTCATGATGAGTCATCAGCACTCAAGTATATACATGACCAGAACCTCAAAGGAGTAGTACACCTTCGGGTGGGCGCTTTTCCTGACATGCGGCTCACCCGTCGCACCCTGATCGATATCTAAATGCGACGCGGGCGCTTCGATGGCCGAGTTTGTTCGCTCCAGATCTGCTCCATCATGTGTCACCTGGCATGATGCATGGTAACTCCATCGAGTAACAGTTCGTCCATGCCAGTGACTCTGCTGTACAAGGACATATGCATGGTCGGAAAGGCGGCACACAGGAGGACACCATGAGAGTCTGTCTGTGCCCGTTAACTCTTCTGCAACAGTCATACAACAGAAAGCCACATGGGCGTAGGTGGTGTCATCGTCGCTGTCGTCCTCACGCACCAAATACACATGTACAGAGGCAGCAGCTCTACGGCACCTTGGCCACCCAATGCCGCCCGCTTGGCCACACGCCCTTACGGCACCTTGGCCACCCAATGCTGCCTGCTTGGCCACACGCACCAAATACTCAAGTGCTTTCGGGTGTGTGGCACCAAAGGCTGTGAGGGTGACTGCACGGCCACCAACCAGAGTGCATCGAACCGCCGCCATGATCTACAGCAGTCACTGGTGTCGGGTCGCCGCGCAGCAGTTTCGGCGCTACCATCCAAATATCATACCCAAAATCGTGGGATTTATTGTATGTAATTGGACTCGAAAATCCAACATGTGCATGTGCTGCTTACCTGGTTCAATCTGCAGGTCCGCGCGTTCCAATCAGACTTCGGCAAGCAGGCCTCCTCCGTCGCCGACGGGCTCTTGGAGATGGCTTTTGAGTTCTCTGGGATCACAGACCCCGTGTACGCGGCGATCGCATTTGTCTTCATGGACGGCGTTTCCTCTGATGACCCGCTTCTGCTGGCTGCCGCGGCACAGGACCTGAAGGACTCGACCATGGCGAACCTGCACTTCCCGGTCACCGTCATTGGAGTTCCCATCGGACCGGCCGTTCCGATCGCAACGATGAACGCGATCGCCAGTGACCCGGACCTTGTGTTGGGAGGGCCGGCATTCAACCGCCTCTCGCCGCCTCTGGAGGACGGCATACTTGCCGTGGGTGCGCTGTGTCCGAAGTGCACACAATTTAAGCAGGCATGGATGTGCTTGTCATGATCAAACATGCGGCAAACAGTCGGCAGCTGGGCAGTGGGTGCATTACCTGAAGAGTCCTGCATGCATATGGATCGCAGGACGTAGACCTTATACCGACAGTGCACCAGCATCATGCATGTGGCAGCATGTGTGTCATTTCATGATAACTGATCATTGAATCCACGGCGGGCGATGTGTGGAAGCTGAGATCTCTAGAGGTTTGGGCGTTCATCCTGTGCTGTGCTGTGCTGTGCTTGTCGAGGCCTGTTCTCCCGTGCGCAGCTGTAAGTACAGTAATTACACAAGAACCGATCGGGAGAAGACAAACCACACCACAAAAGCTGTAAGTACAGCTGATAGTGCTGCAGACACGGACGGCGACACTGTGGCTGACTGCGACGACGGCTGCCCCACCGACCCCGCCAAGGCGGACCCGGGGGTCGACGGCTGCCTCGCCCCGCCGCCCTCCTGCCGGGGCAGCTTTGGCTTTGTGATCGACTCATCGACCAGCTTTGGCCAGGCCAACTTTGACGACGTGGTCGCACAGGTGCGATCGTCCGCACCATTGAGAGGCTTTCCCTGGCTACAGCAGTGCCCGGTGAGCCGGTGTCAACGAGCAAAGGCCCTGGAACGAGGCCGGGGCTGTCAGAATTATCTCATGGCACCTGCCACCATCGAGTCCCAAGAACGGGCTCATGCTGTGTACCAGCTTGTTCACCCGACCGCATCATGCTCATGCGGACATGTCTAGGGCCATGGCCAAAACGACGGCGATGCTGATGGAGCCCTCATCCCAAAACTAGCCCCAGAAATTCGCGATTACCCCCGTGTGCAGGTGTCGAGCTTTATCTCAGACAATTCCGAGTTCACCACCCTCGGCGTCGCCAACAGCAACGAATACTATGCCGTCTCCTACACCACCGTCGTCGACGACCGCACCAACCTCTTCTCCCCAAATGACTTTGATGGCATTGCCACGAGCACCGCGACCGCCTTATCCTTCGCCGGTGGCGCCACCAAGGACACGGCGGTTGGCCTGAGCGATCTCCGGGAGCAATTCCTGCGCCAGGTTAGGCATCCCTCTAGTATTCACTGCTAGTAGTAGTGCTGTGTTTTGCGTTTGTGTTGCGGCCCTTCACTCTAACAGCTGCAGCCTCTGCACATATGTCATGCATGAGCTTTCGCGTGCGTGTGACGCCGCTCTGTGTGTCGCTTCACATCTCGCAACTGACAGCAGCACGATGCAGCTATCGATTTGTTATGACTGCTCTGAATCAGGAGGGTTGCGGGTATACGAAGCGAACAATGTGTGTAAGCAGCTGATATCCACAACATGCGCTCAAACATTAACCACCGCACTCACACCCACCTGCCATGTGCTGTATATTAATGTTGTTGAGCCCCCACATTTCAATGTGCCTTGCAGGACGAATCGGGCCTGCCGAGTGACGCGCGCTTCGCCTTTGTCATCACCGACGGCATCGGCGACGCCGTGCCGCTGGTCAGGGCCGCGGCCAAGTTGCTGAAGGCCCGCAGCGAGGTCATCATCGTGGTGCTGCCGCCGGCCGGCGCATTCAATGCAGCTGTCGTGAATGCGATCGCGTCCGAGGACCAGAACGGCGCCAAGCTGGTGGTGCCGATTGCAGATTACGCACAGCTGGCAGCGGCGATGGCCCGCAGCCTCGCGACCCTCGGTGCGCCTTGACTCGTGACTGAAGTGCCGTGTTTGTGCGGGCATGTCATGATCATTTGCGTACACGGATTCTGTGCGGGATGGCGTCGAAGCGCCCGCATCGGCTATGGCTGTGGTGCTGATGCGAAAGATGACATGTCATGTACCTACTCCATGGGCCAAGGCCATGGCATGTTGTAGCACCAGCACAGGCTGTGTATTCCGAACCATTTGATCCCGAGGCTCGTCCAGCACACAGATTGACAGTACCAGCTGAGGGCAGACAACTCTAGGGGTACAAACAGCACATGACTGGCGCGTTGTTAAATGTGTTGTGTGAGCCAGTATGCCTGCACTCCTCCACGTCGCTGCTGTGAAGCGCTCGGACCTGATCAGATGGAACGACCCCGAATAGTTAAGTATTTGACAGTCTGGATGGCAGCCCTAGAAGTGCTGCAAGGCAATCCAACACCGATGGTTGTGCAGACTCTGATGGCGACGGGACGATCGACTGCATGGACGCATGCCCGCTGGATGCGCTCAAGCTGGATGGCGGCCTCTGCGGCTGCGGCAAGCCGGAGGTGGCCGGCTGCTAGCCAGCAGCTCAGGATGCCAGCTGAGATGTCAGGCTGTTTATTGAGCCCTCCGGGCACTCCTCCCAGTGGCACCTGAGTTCTCTGGCGAATAGAGTGGATGCGATGGCTCCCAATCTTCGCTGCTGCTACCTCTTGTGGCGAGGTCAGCAAGGGTCTCGATGTCTGTACACTATGGAAATTGTTTTGCGTTTTGTGGCTGAAGGAGGAGGAGCGCTATGATGGCTTTGCTGTACATGTATGTTGTTGATGCTGTTTGAAGCTTACTGAAGCTTACTCCCGTGCACCTAGGCAGATAGGCAGAGAGTGTGGATCACGTGGCGTCCAGGCTGCACACTATGTGGCAATCCAGTGATATGGCCGCTATACCACTGGATTGCCACACACTACGGTAGTGAGATGTAGACAGCGTGGGACTTTATAGGCTAAGAGTGATTCCGATTGTGAGTAAATGAGTGCACGTCCGCAGCCCTGATTTCTCAAAGTTGTTGTCTGCTGCCTGCATGGCTGGAGAGATGGCGCATAGTGGCTCTCTAGCAAATAAATACTGCATACTTCGCTTGCGTTGGACCAGGCCTCAGGCCAGTGTTGGGTCGCGGTGCAGCATTTCCAGAGCTGCCACCCAGAAATGGAAGCTGAATATTCGGAATTGTTCCATATGTGATTGGGCCCGACAACCCAAGACTGCCTGACCTCTTTATTCCGGTCTAGGAAACCTGAATCGGCCTGAGAAGGGGACTGCAGATTTCTTGCATAGCATTTCATAACACTCTACTTGATGTATATGCGCGTTCGGTCGCGTGAATGCGATGAGATGGGTGACACACTGCGACACGCCTGAACGTTCTCATGATGATCACGGACTCTCACAGCGAACTCTCACGAAAATGGAGGGATGGACACGGACCTGATAACGTTATGCCTATTTCAAGTTCTCCTTGGGGCTATTTCCGCATTGCGATGCGACCTCAGTCCAGTTCTCCCGGCCATCAGCGCCTGCAGCAGAGTTGGGGAATGCTGGAGCACGAAGCGGCAAGTAACCTAATGCCAGAGCTAGTTCCACGACGAACGTCAAGTACTTCAATTGCACCTGCACCAGCGTCTCCTCAGCGTCTCCTGGCACGTGAACAGCCGCTGCGCCGTGGCTGCGCATGCAGTTCGGCGATGTGAGAGGAGACAGGCGCAACTTGGAAAATACAACTCACGAGCATGCAGCAGAAAACGAAACTTCCAATTATCGAGTGTTTCTGCGCAGTACCGATGATAGATCCGGGCAGGCGTCTGTCTCAGCACACACAGCTTCCGTATCGGGCAGGCAAGATAGATGAGCAAGACGACGCAACGTATCCTGCTTTCCCGAAGAACAGCTCTGATAATGAGACAAATATCTCTGCGTGCACTCTGCAGACGAGAATGCTTCATCCGTCCAAACTTACGCACTTGCGCCTGCCGGCATGCACACGCAAGGGTCGAGACGCTGCTTAGAACAGGGGCTCGTTCAACAACTGGGCCGCCGTGCTGTCTTCAGTCCCCGGTCATGTAGCGAGTCTCAAAGAACGCTGCCGCTATGATCGGGCGGCATTGGTCAATGATGTATACCGCAAGTCGCGGTCCGCAACTCGCGCTGAGCTAGCTACTGCCTCTACCACCTTGACCAGCAGATAGTCTCGTGGAGTGATCATAGAGGCCATTGCAAACAGATGAGAGACCAGGTGCACCCCAGTGTTCAGGCAGGCGAACATGATCTAAAATGTGCAACGAATCGTTTACACCAAGATTCGAACCGGTGCCGACGAAGCGGCATTGATTCGCAGATACAGGCAGCTTTTTCAGGTAAGCAGCCGCGGAAAAGCCAAAAAATTTTGAACCATTCTCGATATTATGCGTGTCATCCTTGCGCAGGGAACATGCTAATCTTCTCTGTATCGTTCACAGTAATTATCAGATGTCCCGAAGGACAACATCAGGGGCGAATTTGTTGTCTATATATCCGAAATGATACTTGATCGAACAAACGTTCATACCAATGGCGCCATCGTGCACTCAGACGCCAGCTAACCCCCTCCACGTCTCCCCACGCACCACCATTCATTACATCATGGCACTCCTCTACCGCTTTGCAAAGCTCTTGAATTGGAGCGCCGCCCAAGTAGCCACAAAGAACACTGCCCCGAACAGGCTCTCATACCCGATGTACCCCCACATGCTCTCCCCAGCCAGGCCGAAGTATTCCAGCACCGGCTGCTCGGCGATCTGCGGCACGGTGCCGTCGTCGGCCTTCACGTCCTTGAACACGTTGATCATATGGGCGCCCCAGCAGTAGCGCATGAAGTTGAGGTAGGAGAACCACCTCCAGTAGCCCGGCATGTTCTCAAAGCGGAGTGCAAAGCCCGTGAAGAACAGCATCGACGTCTGCACACCAATGCATACCTTGACCGGGAGTGCTCATGGGGTGGACCCGTGTCTGGTTTCCAGGTGCGCGCATGCATGCGGTGGTGGTGCAGCATTGGCTCTTGCATCATCATCAGGGCCGCCACCCAGACCCTGTAGCCTAGTTTTCTTGGTTGTCCTACTAGGCCCTTGCAATGTGTAACCGGGTTTACAGACCCAAATCTGCAACAGTGCGTGGCAGCACTGCATGAGATGCCGGAACGTGGTTTGAGTGCTCTGAATAGGCCATGCAGTATGCCAGCTCTGCAGTGGCGCGGGACAGCACGTGCACTGCATGAGATGACACAACTTTTTTGGCTAGGGTGCATGTCCCCAGAGCCTGTCATCACGATGGCAACACCAGGTGTCAGCGATCAGTCTTTGCGATGCCATGCCTGCCTGCTATCGAAGCAGACCGGCAGCAGGGCTGCATCGCGTGACACTCCTCAACGGCACATAAGCCATGCAAACTATCGAAGTGGACCGGCAGCAGGGCTGCAACGCGTGACACTCCTCAACGGCACATACGCCATGGAGACGTGCCCCGAACAGAAGGTCCCGCCAGCCCGGCACTGCCACACATGTGCCAGGCTCTCTATAGAGTACACAGAATAACCCCCCCGGGGGGACACCACATGCACATGGGGTTGCCGATCACCCAAAGACGATCGCCAGCATTCACAACATAAAACATTCATATGAAGATATCTCAGTTTTGGAACCATGCTCGACACATCAGTACCGGCAACTCAAGAGCACAGCCACAACAGCAGACTCCGTTACGCAAAGGGTAGCTCCAGAACCGCGCCGAGTGCGGCAACATCACA
Source organism: Ulva prolifera (assembly GCA_023078555.1). NCBI lineage: Eukaryota > Viridiplantae > Chlorophyta > Ulvophyceae > Ulvales > Ulvaceae > Ulva > Ulva prolifera. Next base: position 11,475,238 of record CM041196.1, read on the forward strand.
TATATCCAGTCTCATTAGGTATTAATGTCTGAACGGCTGCCCTAGAAGTGCTGCGAAACGACCCAACATTCCTCCAGCAGGAGGTTGAAGCTGTCAAAAACCAAGCTCTGGAGGCGCACCACATACGCCGGTAGCGCGGTATTTGCAAAGTCCATCGTCGGGGAGAGCGCCGCGACGAGGTACCCAAGCATCAGCCCGGCCGCGAGGGTCACGAGGTACGTGAACCAGAAGACGAGGAAGCTGCCCTGCAGCTCGATGACGTAGAAGACGAGCGCCGAGAAGAGGACGGATGAGAGCAGGAGCACCGCGAGCTCGTCGATGATCTTCGCGGTGAGGTAGGTGATGGGAAGGTAGAGGCCGTCGGCGCGCTCGCGCACGTACAGCGGCCGCTCGAGGAAGAGCTCTGGGACGAATGAGGTCGCCGTGAAGCTGCACGGCAGGGCGGGGGCGTTGAGAAGCCGTATGTATCATGCGTCTGCAGGCTGCCGAAACACGCACACCACGGCATCAAACACACAGGTATTAAAAACGCCTAAAACCACACACAAACACCCAAACAGCCAGCTGTGGCTGGGGGGGGAGCGCACGCAGGCAATGCGGTCCACATGGAGAGCACCGCCGCGACGTTGGTGTAGTTTGTCTCCACGAGCTCCGAGCCGATGCCGCAGTAGAGCGTCGCCATGAGGATCGAGAAGACGACCTTGTCGGAGAAGCGCTGCAGCAGGAAGTCCGGGTCGCAGTGGTTGCGCACGGTACGGTACCTCACCAGCGTCGCGACGCCCTTCCACCACGGCGTCACGGCAGCGCCGCCGCCGCCGCCGGCGACGAGTGCGGCCGCGGTCCCCGGCGCTGTTGTGCACGTCTGCACAACACAAGACAATGGTATCATTATATTGCTTGCGAGTGGCTCGTGACGAGTGACGATGAAGGGGTGCATCACCCCGACGAGTGATTCGAGGACTGTCCCGTGAAAGCCAGCCGGAAATCGAAAGTCGCCGGAGACAGTCCGGGATGCTCTGTCGCAGGAGGTGGCCGCAAAACGAGCATGTAGATGAGTGCACGTATGTGGTTGCAGCTGCGCGATACGACTGATCAATGTTGAGGATCGTGTGGACACTGCAGCACGAGAAACTAGCGAGATAGGTCAATGTACATACATGGCTGTACACGGTATGTTGCCGGGCCTGTGGACTGCTGTACATATGCATCCCACATATGCATCCAACATCCAATTCCGTATCCAAGTCACCAGTCAGGGGGGGCAACTTGAAGGGGGACATGCCTGCGCGCTTTCGTCGGCGAGTGCATGCATGCGGGCGCGCATGGCGCTGGCGCCGTACGCCGCGACGTACTCCCCCGAGCGGCCCTCCCGCTGCGCGCCCACGACGAGGTCGGTGAGGAACTCGGCGGCGTTGCGGATGCCGCCGGCGGCCGCCGTGGCGTGCCGGGCTAGCACCGCCTCCGGAGGGGCGACCCCGCAGCCTGCAGCAACGTTGACCACTCGGAACAGTACCGTTGGTGAGTAAGAGATTTGTTCCGAGGATATGACACGCGTGCGAGTGCCTGTGTGCACTTCAAGACACCACTGTTGCTGATTATTATAACACATCCCAACTCACATCTGTGTCGTGTGGTGCTCGCACGGTGCCACACACTGATGGTTTGTCCTTGTAACACACACTGATGGCCCCACCAGTCAGACTTCCACAGTATGTTGCGTTGGTGTATTTTCTGGGGTGACATCCCCACCAATAGCTACAATTTTAAGGGTGGGCGCACTGTGCAGCAGGAAGTCAAGCATCTCGTCGCCGTTGGGGCCGTGGTACGCGACCTCCCCGCCCGCGAGCACGAGCAGGCGGTCAAACAGGCGGAAGCAGAACTGCGAGGGCGCGTGGATGGTGGCGCAGACGGTGACGCCGCGGGCGGCCACGTCCCGGACCGCCAGCATCACCTCCTTCGATGTGTACGAGTCCAGGCCCGAGGTCGGCTCCTGCATGTTGCGGCAGCATGCATGTCATTTACATATGTGTACGCGGCCGCAGGCATGTGCGTGCATGTTGCGGCAGCGTGTGTACGCGGCCGCATGCATGTGCGTGCGGGTGCAGGCGCGCCAATGATGCAAGGCTGTTGCGTGCCGGCACGAGGACAATAATCATCCACCTGATCAGAGGACAGACCCACAGAAGCAGTGCATGCTGCGTTTGCCAGCAGACATGGTCAGGCACGGCTGTCTGCGCTCAGAACACACACAACCATCCATGCAGGATCCACAGTAAGACAGCGCGCGTGGGGGACGTTGTCGCAGCAGTTCACTCTTGAGGAGCGGGAGCTTCTGCAGGAAACTCTGAGACGAAGATCAGCTGCAAAACATTGACAGTGTCTGCGCATGGAGCAGTGTTGGGTCGTGGGGCCCAAACATATAGAACAATTCCGAATGTGCAGGTCGAATTTCTGGATGGCAGCCCCGGAGAGGCTGCAGAGCGACCTACCACTGGCGTGCAGGCCGCCGAAAAGTGCCACCACCTCTGGTGCTGTGACAGACAGACTGCAGCGAAGGAAGCTCGAGGACCCAGGTAACATTGAATCATGTGGCAGCATGCACATGGCCGTGCCGATACGGGCATGCGCAGAGGCGCGGAGGAGCGCACATCGAGGAAGAGCACCCGCGGGTCCTCGACCAGCGCCAGCCCCACATTGGTCCTCTTGGCTTGCCCGCCCGATATTCCCCTGCACACTCCGCCTCTCTAACCCCACTGCGGAAACATACTGAGTTTTTCAATGCCCCTCAACCGCATTCCATTGGCGTTATGCTACAGGAGGCTCATCTGTGCCGCATGAGACTCCGAGCCCTCTGAAGCGCCGCCAGAGGCACCTCACAGAACAGGATACGGACGGCGATGCAGATGAAGAGGCAGCGCATAGTGCAGAACACAGCTTCTCATCAGAACCGCGGAGTCGCACCGGTTGAGGCTGTTCCCGATGCGTGTGTCCTTGCACCCCTCCAGCCCAAGCACGTCGATGCACTGGTCCACAACCCGCCGCTTCTCCTGCAGCGGCTCATCAACCGGCCGCTTCATCTCGGCGGTGTAGAGCAGCATCTCGCGCACCGTCAGCACGCCGATGAGCGTGTTGGCCTGCTCGACGTAGCCGGTGGACCGCCGCAGAAACGGCCGCGACGGGGGAATCCCCGCGTAGCGGATCTGCCCCTCTATCTTGCCCAGTGTCTTGCGGCCTGCGCAGCAGAGGTCTCTTCGCTCTCCTTGCAAGTGTTGCAAGTGGGGTGCTTGGCTACCGACAACGTTGTAGCATGGGCCCGGGTGCTTGGCCGGGCTACCGACAACGTTTGAACCTCGTGGATGGCACAACAGAGAGGCCAGCAGCAGGAGTTGCTCAGCTATGCCAATTGACTGAACCGGTTGAGTTGTGCCTGGCCCTGCGGTCAGAGCGCGTCTGCGATCAGCCACGGTGCGATTGCCCTTGTAAGCAGGCGTCCAGAGGCAACAGCATGGGCGATGCGCATGGTCTACTGAACAGCTGCCGTTCGCAGAGCTGCAACTGCAATGAAAATGCAGTGCTAAAACTGAAAAACTTCTATATATAATGCTTCAGAAGCATCATCTAGATTGTTGACGCTCACAAGCAGTATGATCACTAGCGCCGGCAGGTAGCTTGGATGCATGTTTTGGTCCCGGCTCCCAGAGTCGTCAATGCCCAAATGGATATAGCTGTTGTTACTCCTTATGTAGTTACAAAGGACAGAGGCCGGGCAGCGAGCCGTTGCCAGGAATACACACGCAAATCCACTCACGCAGTCATGGCACTAGGCCGGGCACGAGCACGTACCACAGCTCGGCCGGTGATGCCAGCCAAAGATTGAAGCCCCGCACGGAGCACAAGAGCATTCCCCTTGCACAACGCCACACTCAACCGGCGCAGAGCATTCGTCACAAACAAAGCACGGTTCACCTTACCACACCGAGACGCAACCTCTGCCAGCCGATTCAAGTGATTCATGGCAGGCCGCCCCAAGCGACCATGCGTCTCATGCGACAACGGCACGAAACTGTACGCATCAGGGTCGTACAAACGATAAGCAGTGCGTTTCTGCACGTCCCGCGTCTCCGCAGCACCCCCGTCCTCGCGGGCCGCACGGCCGCAATAGGAACCAGCACAGGGGTTCACAACCGACACATCTCCTATGCACAAAGGGTCGCCCGGCGGCATACTCCTTATGTAAGCATGCATACATACGCACGTGCGCGGCCTGGTGCCATAACTGAGTGAGTGGACTTGCTCGTGGATTCCGAGAAATGGCTCGTTGCCCGGCCTCTGTCCTTTGTAATTACAAGTGAAAATTGGGCCACATGCGAGCAGACGCCGAGAGGGAACAAAAAGAAAACAAAACCCCAAACAAAACAGAGCACGGGGGCACACCGCTGATGGCGTCGAGGAGAGTCGTCTTGCCAGAGCCACTGGCGCCCATCTGCAGCAGCACCGACGAGTGAGTGCACATGGCAGAGATTCAGGCGGCTTGAGCGGCGCCGCTCGTGGCACAAACCATGCAGCAGGGCAGCAAGCTCAGCCATGTGATTCGGCTGTTCACTGTGTGGCCGCTGCTTGCACCATTTGCAGGGTTTACGTCAGGAGAATGACTGGCATGGTTGTAAATGAGGGGGGGGCGCTGAAGGCCCCACATGTCTGGTAGGCGGCACTCATGGCGTGGGCATCTACATGCTACATGTTGCAGCGAGCCGGTCTGCACATGTGCTGCATAGCGACACAGCGGCCGTCTGAATGAGTCACCATGACCTGGGACCCTCGATCGCTACTAGTAATAGTATAATAGTATAATAGTATAACAGTATAATAGTATATACTGGTAGCATGCCGGTGGTCTCTCTCCAGAAGGAAGTGGCTGCGCACCACCGCCGACATCTGCCCAGGGGAGAAGCATCCAGTCACACCACTCAGGATCCGGACACTCTCTTTCTTGCTCTGAGTGGACTTGACAGTGTAGGATAGATCCTGCAGATAGGCACAGATCCTAAGCACTAGCACTCTGTTGTCTTACGGTCTTACAGACCTCGCTGCAAGCAAGCCATGGAACGCTTCAAGCAGCTCTGTACATGACGCAGCCATATTGAGAGAGGGTGTAAACTATAGTATAGTGTCGCTTTACCTCCCATACATGTGTCTGCGTCCGGGTAGTTGGGCAGGTGCAGGCTTCACGTGTACAAGCTGTGCGGTTGATGGGCCCGTTCACATTGCCACCCCACTTCTGGTGTGGACTGCTTCAGGTATCACATCTGCGAGACAGGACAGATGCACTCCAGAACATCCACCGAGGACACCGGTCTAGGCGTGGGACTAGTGGGAGTACTGGCATTTGTTGCATGTAGTGGATCTCTGGATTCCTGCTCACGTGCTGAGTCAGAGCATGCCCTGGAGGACCTCAGATGATGAATTTCATGAACAGAAGCACTTCTAAACGTCTGTCAGGCTGACACGGTATGGAATGTTGGCAGGTGCTGTGGCTACTTGGTCTCGGTTGCAGGCTAAATCTTGGCATCCTGAACTGAACCAGGCGCGAAAACGCATGTCAAACGATACAGGTATCAGCTACTGTTAACATAGAACTTTGAGGCGGCGTTTCAACCATAAGCATCGCCTGTAAGGTGCGCGGAGCAGGCACGTCGACGTAGCGCGATCAGTGGGACTCTGTCGCGTGCTATAGCTGTAGGCCGGAGTCAGCATTGAGATAGGATATATTGCATTTCGTCGCTGATTGACAGGGGCATACTTTAAACACGACGGGGATCCCCGTTGATGGGCTGACACCCGGTGACTGCCTCGGCTCGCTCGCTGGCGTGGCTACGGGCTCCTGTTTGCTTCCGAGCGGCATGCTTGCCTCGAGGTCAACGCCAACATCCATAGCGGAGCAGCACGACAGTACCAGGTAGATTACTGATTTCACACTACAACAACGATTTCACAATTTGTCCTTTCTTTCGGAGGACGAACAGCCCGTGTGTTGTCCGTGACGAAGCAATATTATGGTCACCACGGTGTTGTGCCAGAATCGATGCCATATCTCCGCGGATGCGCTGTATTTGAGTCAACTGAACGAGCGATAGCCGTCAGCCTTATGTCTATACTTGCACTGTCGCTAGTTTGGATAGTGGTGAAAGTAACGCTCACCCCCGGTGCCCTGCATCACTCTCATCACGACTTATCCCCGCGGGTAAGCGAGGTGGTGAGCGTTATTCCATCACTCACGTCCCTCGACACCCCCTCCTCTCCGCCGTCCACACAGCGCCCATCGCCAACAAGATGCATATAAAATCACACACTATCTGTTACGCGTTTGCATTGACCGAGACGAGTCGGGTGCGCACCTGCAGCTCCGTTGTGGGTGTCGGTAGATGTCCAACAGCTACGGATACATGAGCGCTGCTACAGCGCCGCGGCAGTCAACATGTTAGCGCTGGCAACCGCAAATTCAACCGGTTTTGCGGCATATGGGCAGTTGCGTAGCTGGGCGAAAAGCAGGCACAGATGCTAGGAATTTTCCAACAGATCGCCCAAACATTAGCACTGCTCCAATATGCCAGCACTTGCTGCCGGACGCTGAGTACCAGCACATGTGCCTGTTGGACAAGCCCCTTGGGACCTGAGGGCTGGCAAGGCTATCAGGAGCTATTATGGACACAGTATCTCGGTAGAGGGTGTGGGGGGCTGTGTGTGTTACAAGGACAAAGGCAGCAAGGCGGGCAGCACCGCGAAAGAAGCAAGCAGACGAAGCAGCAAACACCAAGACACCCACGCACGCGACACCCACCACGCCCAGAAAACCCATCACCGGCGCAGCAAACGACACGGATCCGAAGACCGCCAAGCACACACCCACACACCCATACACGCACGCACAGACCCCACGGCCCACACACAACAACACAACGGCCAACACCACAACGCCCGCCGCTGTACGACAGGGCCACGCCCAACACACCGCTGCCTGAGGCCGCCCATCATGGCCGCCCGATTGCCGGGGGGCCGCCCCAGCTAGCCCCAAACCCCACCCCCACCCCGCGAGCCACAGCCCACCACGCCAGCCCGGCACACCGCCGCGCAGCCTCGCCGGCCCACGCTGCACCGTACCCAGGATAATGCATCGCCCAAGCCGTCTCCGCAATCCCTGCACATGCCAACGAAGGCACCCCGCACGCCCATCGGACCCGGCCTAGCTGGAGTCAGAGGCCATCGCACTAGGAGAATGGTGACATTCCGGGGCGGAACCGAAGGCGTTCCGCTGACAGAGGAACGTTCCTACGAGGCTCTTGACCTTCCGCCCGCGTGCGTATGCTTCACAAGGAACGATGGTGGCGGAATGTCCTATGGCTTCCTCGGTGGCCGCGGAATGTCCTATGGCTTCCTTGGTTGCCGCGGAATGTCCTATGGCATCCTGGGCAACAGCGCTGACCGGAACGTACGCGTGTGCTCTTCCATAGCGCGAGACCAGGCCAAGCAGTCTCCGCAGATGAAGAACACTGGAAAGCCATTGCAAGCTGTTGCGAAAGCTACAGCGCACATGCAGGTCCGGCAGACCGAGCTTGGAAATGTGTTGACACATTATGTTGGAAAGGAGTGAGCACAGCAGGATTTAAATGCGACGCACATATGCGTCGAGGATTCGCCTTATAGGCTGGTCTGGTGCAACGCTGGATTGTCTGGGTAAGATATGGACCTCATTCGTAATTTGGATCTGGCCTGCTAATGGTCGGTGTGGCACCTTCCATGGCAGCGCCTGTGTGCCCAGTCAGCACCTTCGTGGAATGGTCGGTGCCTCACCAACCATTCTGTATGCGAGCAATGCATGTGCCCCTTCCATGGCAGCGCCAGTCAGCACCTTCGTGGAATGGTCGGTGCCTCACCAACCATTCTGTATGCGAGCAATGCATGTGCCCCTTCCAGGGCAGCGCCTGTGTGCCCAGTCAGCACCTTCGTGGAATGGTCGGTGCCTCACCAACCATTCTGTATGCGAGCAATGCATGTGCCCCTTCCATGGCAGCGCCAGTCAGCACCTTCGTGGAATGGTCGGTGCCTCACCAACCATTCTGTATGCGAGCAATGCATGTGCCCCTTCCAGGGCAGCGCCTGTGTGCCCAGTCAGCACCTTCGTGGAATGGTCGGTGCCTCACCAACCATTCTGTATGCGAGCAATGCATGAGCCCGGCTGCTGAAGTGTCGACCGGATGCCCACGAGCACCGAGTATCGACTTTGCTGAACTCTGGAGTGAGCGTGGTACCTTCCAAGTTTCCCAGAGCGCTGTGAGTCGCTTCAGACGAGGCAAGGTTGTTGTCGCGTGACCGCGGTCTCATCACGGCATTGACATAGACTCAGAGTTGTGTATCTATCGCTGGTATCGTCCTGGCGTCTACTGCGGCCAGCTGATTGTGTGCTGCGTCCCGAAAGTTTTTTCAGATAATTTCGAAAAGTGTTGTAGAAGATGTCTGTCGTGGGTGGTGAGGAAGCTGTAGCCTGTTGCCCTGGCGATGCCCAGCCTGACACAAGCGTTGCTGCGTTCACACCACCCGCCTGTCTGCGGCCGGCGCTGTCTCCCGTGATTGGCACGCTGATATCTCGGTCAGGCCATTTTACGGACTTGGGGCGCGTCGGCCGTAAAGGACAGCCCGGCTCTGACAGCGCTTGCGACGCTTGGTTGAATGCCGGGCTACAGGCGGTGGGCCGTATCTCGCAAACAGTAGAACAGGGCGTAGCATACGTGAAATATTCTGTAGTGCTCGCTTGTCTGCAACTCGGGGCGTGGATGCGCGAGCAGGAGGAGTTGTTGGTGCCAGCATGGGAGGGAATCTCAGCACCTCCACCTGGATGTGACGCCCCTTGTGTGTTGGCGAAGTTGTACGGTCAGAAAAAGGTGTGCCCACCCCAGACCCAGGAGGTCCGTTCTGTTTGGCCCCGACATTACACACGGGAAATGCACTGTCGGCGCCCATGCCCATCCGCCACACCCCCGCCCTTGTCACACCCGCCCTTGTTTGTGAATTCGCCATCCCGAGTCCCCCCGGATCATGTAGGTGCCTGTAACTGGGAATGTTCGCCAGCATGCCCCACCAGCGCCCGCTCGGGCGACTACCGAATCGGGTCACGCTGGGGCTGCTGGCTCCGAGACTGTGCAACAGAGCGACAGGGCGGCGCGCGGGCTCCCGCAGTTGAAGAGCTCCAAGAAGCGGAAACAGCCCGATGCCCCCCCGAAGGAACACGGCAGTATGAAATCCCCCCCCCCCCCCCCCCCCCCCTCTACGACACTTGTGTACTGTCGACAGTGCCTCCCTGTCGCCGTGTTTCCGACAGTTGCACGTGGTGTATCACGTTGTGTGAGCGGGGTGTGTTTTGTAGAGTACTACGTCGCCACTCCTCGGGCCATGTTGTGGGCCTGGTGCTTTTTCTTCAGTGGCCTCCCCCCAGACGCTCAGTGCATGGACGTGCCCAGCACCAAGCGTTCAGAGGCCGAGGAGGGGACGGGCGGTAAAAAGGGCAAAGCCAAACTTAAGGTGCCCGAGCCCACCTGCAACGTGCCGGTGGGTTGTAACCCCCTGTGCTCGTTGTTTTTGTACGAGAAGACGAGGGCGGCACTTCTCTGCTCTGAAAGCGGGAGGTCTCCAAGCGATGAATTGGCAGTGAAGGTCTACCAGGAGACAGCTTGCCGATCCGTCCTGTCAGGGCACAAGGGTGAGGTGTCCAAAGCGGTGACAAACTTGGCCGCCGGTGGGAGTCTGCTTACCGACATCCACACATTCTACCCTCATCTCATAGACGTACATGTGCGTTCCTCCTCTCTGGGCACCCTCTACAAACTTGCCTGGCGCATGTGACGTTGACCAGTAGCCTATCGCTGTTGTCCCCATTCCGGCCTTGCGTGTGTCCTTTTCGCCCAATCGGGGAATCAGGTCAGGGGTGCAGCGATTTAGCAAACAGACCGTCTGCAGGACATTGACATCATCGGGGAGTTTGTTGCGGCCGTCTATAATCTGGCCCCTTTTGTTGTGGAGTACGCAGCGGCACACCCTCTGCTGAATCCGAGGCTGGTGTGGCTCCTTCAAATACGAATCTCCCTGTAGCCACGACTACGGCGTGTGTTAGCTGCACATGTAGTCACTCAATCTAGGAGTTGTATACTCAACTAGCATGCAGGAGTCTGATCAATCGAGGCTTTTTGCTGAATGCTTCGCAGATGTCACGACGTTCCACCAAGCCATGCTTAGTGCCTGCGTCGCGTACATGCCAGTACGTGGGTCCTCCTGCGGGTCGGGGCTGCAGCTTTGCTTCGCCGCCTACCAGGCTATGGTGTTTGGGTGGGCGCACGCAGACCCCGATGTCAAGCAGCGGGTCCCGGGGTGGGAATATGAACCCTATCGCGAGGCCGGGCCCTGCTTTTTGGATCCTCTCATGGCGGCCATACTGGTCACCGCTGTGAACACTTCCTGTGCGTCCCTATACTGCCTCTGCCTGTTCCGAGGTGTTGCTGGTTCGGCTCCCTGGTTTGGTAGTGTACGCGATGCCTTTCCCCCGGTGGGCCTCTAAACGGTACCCCGCTTGCAGGGCTGTCACCCACCGGCGTCGGGAACCCGGTGCACCGTTTCACCTCCCTCCTCATTGACGTCTGCCCGGGCGATACCATCTGGCATTGGGCATTGAGGGCATGGCGGTTCCTGTGCACCACCAGTGTCCCTGAGATTGAAGGTGCCGCAGATCAAGGGGGCGCAAAGAAGAAGAGTAAATTGCTTGCCCTTGTCCCAGCGTCGTTCCAGGACATTGAGGACTGGGGGTACGACGCGGCGCAAATCCTGGCTACAAGGGCTATCGTCATGGGGATGCAGGTTCCAGAATGCGCCAGGTGTGTCATGCCGCTCATGTGTGTTTTCCTGGATGCCCTGCAGTGTCATAACAGCGTTCAACAGCCCGCGTGAGACACAGCTAGGGGGATGGTTTCAAACACACTCGCTGTTTGTACAGCGGCGAGCTTGGGCACCTCCCACATTGTGTACGCCAGCAGCTACCCCCCGATGCCCTGGGTGCACCGCTGGTGTCCACTGCGGAGGGGGGTGGGAATAGTTCCACCTGCACCACCGGCGGTGGAAAGGGATCTGGTAGCGACGTGGACAAGGGTGATGGGGACCTCGCCGGGCGCAGGGCGCAGCCCAAGCCACGGACTGGCGCGAGTGCGTCTGTCTGGGGCCTGCCAAAGGCCGCGGGGGGGGGGAGTGGTGGCAGTGGCCCCGCCGCTGCAGCCGCCGGCACTGACAACGCCGCAGCTGCGCTGTCGCAGCCGGCTCAGCAGGCAGCTGCTGCCGGGGGGGGCCTGCCGAAGCCCCGGGGTGGGGGGAGTGGTGGCAGTGGACCCGCCGCTGCAGCCGCCGGCACTGACAACGCCGCAGCTGCGCTGTCGCAGCCGGCTCAGCAGGCAGCTGCTGCCGGGGGGGGCCTGCCGAAGGCCGCGGGTGGGGGGAGTGGTGGCAGTGGCCCCGCCGCTGCAGCCGCCGGCACTGACAACGCCGCAGCTGCGCTGTCGCAGCCGGCTCAGCAGGCAGCTGCTGCCGGGGGGGGCCTGCCGAAGGCCGCGGGTGGGGGGAGTGGTGGCAGTGGCCCCGCCGCTGCAGCCGCCGGCACTGACAACGCCGCAGCTGCGCTGTCGCAGCCGGCTCAGCAGGCAGCTGCTGCCGGGGGGGGCCTGCCGAAGGCCGCGGGTGGGGGGAGTGGTGGCAGTGGCCCCGCCGCTGCAGCCGCCGGCACTGACAACGCCGCAGCTGCGCTGTCGCAGCCGGCTCAGCAGGCAGCTGCTGCCGGGGGGGGCCTGCCGAAGGCCGCGGGTGGGGGGAGTGGTGGCAGTGGCCCCGCCGCTGCAGCCGCCGGCACTGACAACGCCGCAGCTGCGCTGTCGCAGCCGGCTCAGCAGGCAGCTGCTGCCGGGGGGGGCCTGCCGAAGGCCGCGGGTGGGGGGAGTGGTGGCAGTGGCCCCGCCGCTGCAGCCGCCGGCACTGACAACGCCGCAGCTGCGCTGTCGCAGCCGGCTCAGCAGGCAGCTGCTGCCGGGGGGGGCCTGCCGAAGGCCGCGGGTGGGGGGAGTGGTGGCAGTGGCCCCGCCGCTGCAGCCGCCGGCACTGACAACGCCGCAGCTGCGCTGTCGCAGCCGGCTCAGCAGGCAGCTGCTGCCGGGGGGGGCCTGCCGAAGGCCGCGGGTGGGGGGAGTGGTGGCAGTGGCCCCGCCGCTGCAGCCGCCGGCACTGACAACGCCGCAGCTGCGCTGTCGCAGCCGGCTCAGCAGGCAGCTGCTGCCGGGGGGGGCCTGCCGAAGGCCGCGGGTGGGGGGAGTGGTGGCAGTGGCCCCGCCGCTGCAGCCGCCGGCACTGACAACGCCGCAGCTGCGCTGTCGCAGCCGGCTCAGCAGGCAGCTGCTGCCGGGGGGGGCCTGCCGAAGGCCGCGGGTGGGGGGGGGGGGGGTGTCCGCAGCTAGGCCAGGATCTGGCAGCAGCTCGGGGCCCAGGGATGATTGGGGCTGCGCGTCAGGGCCACCAACGGCCCTGAACGCATCATGGCCCGACGGAGGTACCCTTCTGGGTACTCTGGCCCGCGTGTCAGGCGTTGCCCCCCCCTCTTCGGATCCATCCTCTGGGGTCTTGCCGGGGGGGGGGGGGGGGGGGGGGGGGCGGGGGGGGGGGCACCCCGGGCGTCGTGAGGTCCACCGCCTCACAGCCCCCAACGGTCGGGCCTCAGTATGACCCCGTCGACCCCACGTCGGGACCAGACCGCCCTATGTGGGACCCAGCGACCTCGCTGGTGCCAGCCGGTCCTGGGACTCTTGTAGTATCCGTTAACAAGCAGGACCGTGGCCGCAAGACCGTCATAACCATCAATGACGATCCGCCTTCGTCCGGTCCATCCACCTGCGACAGGGAGACGAAGCTGCAGTGTGCCGCTGCCATGTGGGGGACAATGACGCGCTGCAACCCGCGTCTACAGTCACCCGGGGATGACCAGAGGATCATGCTCATGGTGGTCCTTTCTGGCCATGGGCTGATTCCAGACGCCACCACCATGAACGAGGTCCTCTTGACGAGTCAGGAGGTGTGTCGCTGGTTGTATGAGTCCCCTGTCCACCTACGTCGTCCCTGTCCGGTCCACCGTATCTACGATCCCGAAGTGTGACCTCGTGATGTGGCCTAACTGGCGCCGTGTTTGCAGTCTCCCCAAGACCCCATGAGTGAACTACGAGAGGCGCTGGGTATACTGGAGGCGGATGACGGTGACATTGCCGGCGGGGAGTAGGCTGCCTGTAGATTTGTAGGGAATTTGAAGGGGTTCATTGCAGTGGCGTGTGTGTGTTAGCGTGGGGGTGCGATGTGCCACAACACGGATCTGTAACCTGCAGTCCGTGTATACCTATGCAATTACTGGTGCGTATTGTCTCGAGCTGATACTTATGTTCGTGATGCCATTTCGCTGCAGCTGCACTGTACCTCGTTATCTCGAGTACTGCAGCGCTGCGGGCTGCTGCCAGGGGGGCACAGTTGACACTGTTCTGAACACAATAGGTACATAAGGCAAGACGCCGTAGTTAACCTACGGATTTCGACTCAGTATCCCAATCGTTATCGCGTGTAAACATAACTATCCATCCTCAATGGCTTCAGTTCGCGTGCAACACATGTCTGCTGTTAGTATTACAATCATCAAACGACTCAACTTTGTCAGTCGTTTCTGCTAAAATAACATCCGCCTGGACAGCATCAGTCATCTACTGAGCAGCGCAGCTGCTGTACTCAACATGCGCATATTCTGTATTTATCGCCTAAGGCTTGGCAATGGCAGTTGGAATAGGGATTTATACTCGGCGTTCAGGGCCATCGCCGGCTTCTGAACACTGGGGACAATTTCAGTCCACAATGTTGTCCTGAACCAGTGCCTGCAGACAGATGCTCCGGCGTCAGAAGACATGCCAACTATCGATGGTGCCTGGACATGGACACGCGCAACGTACATGCATTGCACTGTGGGAGGCAATTGGTGGCTGGAGCGGTACCGTAGTTCCTCTTCCGTGAGGTCCGGGCAGATAGGCTCCTTCAGGTTCACATCCCACCTGGCATCAATTAAGATGCGTCGGGCCTCCTCTGAGCCTAGGCGACCAACGAAATCCCCTGCACGCCCCTTATTCTCCCATTCTTGTAGCAGTGTACGTGCCATGAGGACACGGTATATCACTACATGCTCCGCCTTCAACAGCTTCAGCCGGCTGACAGCCCCCCGATCCACAGCGGACCCGTCGCTGGAGGACAATACCACCATGTTCTGGCGACCCTGGTCGCACTGTTTAATGGCGTCACCCACAGCCTCTGCCATCAGGCAGGTGTGGACCCCGCAGTCAAAGGTATTCCGCTGTTCAGGAACACCTTTCACCTGCACACCGCGCCTGTGTTCAGAGGCCCCACTTGTGGCTGGCAGGACTAGTCCGCCACACTGTGATGCGGTGTAACTGACGGCGACAGTGAGGTGACACACAGATGAGACATACCACGCGTAGCTTGAGGAGGTACTTCGGCTTCAGCGTTGGCAGGGCACTTTGTTTGGCTCCGCGCTTCGGCTGGTACTTCTGTCGACCAGGTGTCGATAACCCCTCTGGCAGTTCAGTTAGGGGGGGTACCCCCTTAAGGCCCTGACACAGCGCCAGGCTCATCACGTCTATGAGGGCAGTTGGTGCTGACGCCGACGCGTCGGCAAGTGAGTCGAACCAGCTCATTACGGGGCACTTCCCAAGCAGCAGAAGCCCTGCATGTAGGGGTGGTTAGAGTGTCCACAGCGGCACTGTGTCATACGGCACAAACGGGGGAAGGTGGGGAAATCGGGGGGTTTTGGGGGGGGGTGTTCACATGCACAGTCACAAGTGCATACGATGGTATTTGGAATCGCACTTGGAGAGTACACCGCTGCAAGTGCCCAGTGCTTCCCCGTTGGCACCGGGATGAGGATACACCTTGAGTTCAGTGCGTCCGCCCTCTTCAGCCACTTGGCGAGGTGCATCAGCATTCTACGGGCCTCGGGGTCGCTGCTAGGGTCACGGGTGACCAGTCCTGCGATGTGGTCAGACGGGACCGCAATGACCCCCGGCCCGGCTAGGACAGCCGCCTTCACTACCGCATACTGCACCGGGATGGAGCTGAACCACTCTGTCACCCAGAACTCCCGGAAGTGGTTGACAGCCAAATGTACCGTCACTTTCACGGCACCGAAAACTGCCAGGTGCACTTCAACACTGGGCACTCTAGTGCTGCCTGATGGACACTCCACGTCCACCACGTCGAGCTTCTGGCCGCGGAGGAGGTTCCCCGTGGGGGCCACGTGCGACATTTCAGCGGCCAGCCGCTTCAGCGGCCGGGCATCCGACCTCTCCGGAGCCCGGTTCATTGGCTGTCTCCCTCCCCCGCCCTCCGGTGGCAGCAAGCTCGCTGGGGACAAGAACCCCTTCCCCACGGCGGGTGGGTGAGCTGCGCCATCCCCACCGTCTGGGGTGTCCACCTCCATCGGCCCAGCGGCACCGGCTAACTGGCCCGAAGTGGATGGGCGAGCTGCGCCATCCCCACCGTCTGGGGTGTCCACCTCCATCGGCCCAGCGGCACCGGCTAACTGGCCCGAAGTGGATGGGCGAGTTGCGCCATCCCCACCGTCTGGGGTGTCCACCTCCATCGGCCCAGCGGCACCGGCTAACTGGCGCGGGGAGGCCGGTGTGGGCCCAGGAGGGTCCTGGGCGGCTGCAGCCAGTACTGCGCCGCGGCTGAACCTCCTGGGCTGGGCAGGGTGCATCATTGCACGCCCAGAAGCAGCAGCCCCCTTTGCCTTGGGGACCGCGCACTCCTGTCGATCCGGCAGAGCCGCTGGCGGTGTTGCCGCCACTGCACGTTCCGCTGCGTCATCGTCCCGGGGGCTGTCGGGGGCTGGTGCCAGGCGGGACGCCACCGTGGTCCCCACAGCGCTCTGGCCGCAGGATTCTGCCCTCTCGGGAGGGCCAGGCTCGGGGGCCTGCGGTGACCCAGATGGCATGACACCGCCATGCGGGGCCGACAGCTGTGCACCCTGGGGTTCGAGCTGCGGCGGCATTACTGGCGCCGTTAAGCGGGCCTCGAGGACCGCCGGTCTGGGCCACATCGGTGTGGCTTGTGGGGCGCTGGCCTGGAGCCTATCCCACCATGCTACAATCGGCCGGCCACCGATGGTCATCCGGAGGCGAAGCAGAAGCCCTGCCATGGTCTCGTCGGGGCCTTGGGTCGTGGCGACGGACCTGTACACCGCGATGGCATGCACCCCGCACGGTGCTTCTGACTGGACGGCCCGCTGAAACGCGGCTTCTCGCATCGCGACCCATAGCAGCTTTAAATGGTGCGTAGCAGCTAGGTATGGAGTACTTGCGCCCGCTACTTCGCGGGTTAGTACCCTTCCCATGGACGAGAAGCCTGCCAACATCCTGGACTCCGCCTTTTTATCGCCGGCAAGGATGGTATCTATCATAGCGACATCGTAAGCTGTCAGTACCCAGCCGGATTCCATCATGTCCACCGGAAAGCCGTGTGGCCTGTCCATGACCAGCGACGGGATGCGGTGCCCAGGAACCCAGTTTCCCTGTGACGCTACCTCCACGAATCTATAAAAAGTAGGCTCATATTGAGCTCTACTATCTAATTCAGTGAGGTACCTCTTCAGCGTTTGCACGGTGATCGTGGCAATGTTCAACGTTGAAGACATCGGAATGAATCGCGGGCCACGGGCTCGAACGACAATGGGAGCTAATACTACACAAGCTGGAGCGAGACGCGTGGTGTACTGTAAAGGAGGTACATGGATACAGCGCGTGTGAGAAGCGCGTGTCCTTGAGAAGCCAGGCTGGCCTTGGCCAACTCCACATGACGTCACAGCATCGACGCTGTGCACGCGGGCATCCTGTAGACACTTGAGTAGTGCTGGGCACATGCATTGCTCGCATGCGGAATGGTTGGTGGGCCACCAACCATTCCACGGTGGCGCTGACTGGGCACATGCATTGCTCGCATGCGGAATGGTTGGTGGGCCACCAACCATTCCACGGTGGCGCTGACTGGGCACATGCATTCCGCATGGTGGCCGCCATATGGGGGATGACCTACTTACACAGTACGCCCGGAGGCCTTATTCGCTGTCTGCCAGTACTGAACACCTCCTGCCGTCCGTTTCACCGGAACCAGCTGCCCGGCCATAGCATCAATGTTCACTACATACCGGCCAGTGTAAGCTGAGGAACGGTGATGCACGCCATCAACCCTGTAAAACTCGGGAGCGCGGTTCAGCTCCTCATCCGCCTCCCTGCATCCGGGTGTATAGGGTGTACTACACTGGTACACGTCTGTCACACCGAGGTACAGTACGCTGGCCTCTACAGTGCAGGTTCTACAGATATTCGACCCGTCTGCCGTGCTGAGCCTGGCACGGACTATGTATTGCAAGTCGCCGACATAGTACCGATCCTGGCCCCTATTCGTACCCTCTTCTACTACATGGTACTTCAGCAGGCACCATCGATTGTCTTTCTTGCCCTGACCAGTGTGCTGCGCACAGGTCAGGACATCCCCTACCAAAGCCCGCCCTCGCAGGAATTTTCGCAGGTGCACCTCACAGAGCTGCCGCTCAGCAACAACCTCCCCAGCAACCGGCAGCCCAAGCGCCCGCATGATGGCCTCTCTCCTGCCGTAGCCCGCACCCAAGACCCGCTGGGTCGGCCACCCTGCATCCTGCAGGGCGTCCTGGTGGTAGAGCAGGTAAGGCAGCCCGGACAACTCACCGACCCCAGTGTACCCCAGCGGCATCACTTCTTTCTTCTCTTCGGCGTCGAGGTCCTTACCCGCCCCAAACACCCTGTCGTCATCACCGTCATCAGAGTCGGTGTCGCCCATGTGCACAGCGGCCCGGACCTTGCGCCGTTTTGACCGACGGTGTTTCTCTGAGGCCACGGCCTCTTGCAACGTGCGCACGGCCGCCTCTGCCGTCTCGCTGCTGTGAAGCAGCCTCATGCATGTGCGCCGCAGCAGCTCATCGTTGACATACACTTTCTCTGGTGATTTGGTGGAACGATATTTGATCAGCCGTTTAAGTAGCTGCACCATGCGTTCGATCCAGAACTCTAGACAGAAGAACGCAGGCCCACAGCATCTCACCTGGTCCGGTAGGTGCCAGGCTGCAATATGAAGCTTGAAGGTGCAGATCACCTCCCCCCCAAAGAGATCTTCTGCCATCGCGCCGTACTTCATCAATGCGTCTTGAGCTGCTTTGATCCGGGGTGCGGTATGCTGGAGCTCCTCGTACCGCAGGAAATACAGGGTGCCTGCCCGGAGGTGCGTCCACATCTCCTCGAACACCAGCCGAACATCCTCCTGGTCGGGCTCCCATTGGAGGTCGTGCAGCAAGTACAAGGAGAACGTCTCAGTGAACGCAAGCCAGTCCTCCATGAGCCACCGAGACCGGTGCCTGCAGCAGTGCAAACTTGAAGCGAGCCACCAGCTGGCCTCCGCAAGATGTAAGGTTCACGACATTTGTGCATGGGACAGCTGCCAGCAGTAACCAGTGACCGCTGCCGTATTGTGGGGGGCCGCGGAACCGCACTTGGTGATGTCGGTGTACACTTTCTTGAACAGATAAGTGTGCATGATGTGGGACGCGCGGGCAGCGATCTGGGCCACCACCTCTTTAGGCAGCTGATACAACCGCCTGGGGCCTGCAGGGCGGGCTTTCTTACGCCTCTTCGAACTCGGCAGCCACTGATTCCAGAAGTCCATGAGGAGGCCAAGGAGGAACACGTGCGCGACACCGTAGCGGAAGAAGTGGCATGGACTGCAGAAACAACCTCCTTCACGGTGTATTCATGGGTCCAGATGACGGTATGGCAGCTGTCCTGAGGTAGGGGTGCGCACTTGAAGTATGAGAGGGTGCTGAACAGGGAAGACCCTTTAACCCCCAGGCGGATGTGCTCCTTCTTCGCAAGTTTCTGCCGTTCCAGCAGGGTGTCTTTGGCAGTGTAGCGGTCCAACGTGGGGCTGGTGGTCTGCATGCAAGGCTCCTGGTGGGCGTATTGGCAGAACATCGACCATGCATGCTGGCACATGGGCCGCAGGACAGAGGAAAGATTCAAATACAAGGGTAGCCGCACCTGATCGATCAACAAGTCTGCTGTGTGGCCGCGAGCGCACATCTCTGAAGCAGAGTACTTCAGCCGGCAGTCCTTTGCCAGGGTCGCCGGGTCGATGGTGGTAACCTCAGACCACTTCGTGCGAGGGGGGGGGGCCCCGGGGTCTGGTTCCATACTGCCGGGCACCATCCTCGGCACCGCCCCCGCGGCAATCTCCGTCTCTTGCGCCGCTGTGAGGGGCTTTCCTTGATCAGGCCCCGCAGCGTGAACCGGCTGAGGCTGGATGACCGGGCCGTGGAACCCAAGCCAGCTGCACGGCGGATGTTTGATAAGGACAGTAGTGAGCCCCACAGCCATGTCGGAGGGGGTGGCGGAGGCGGGCTTGGCAGGGATGCCAGGGGTAAGCAGGGGTGGTCAGAGGCAGCATGGCGAGGGCACGGCAACTGGAGCCATCATACCGAACTGTGTTGGCTGCGAACACCCAGACGCCGTTCTGGGCGCAACGGAAGCACGCCCTCTTGCCGCCGTGCCCGATGCTGTTTGTCAACTTCTGCATCCACGGAATGTCGCCCTCCACACAGCAGAGCACCGGCCAGATGCGCAGAACTGTTCCGTCAGTGTCAAGACGCGTGTTAGTCTCATCGAGTGTGCACAGGGGTTAATGCGCGTGCCTGAGCTTGTAAGCATGCTGACTGTGCATGACGACGTGGAGGGGAGCGTACCTTGCCAACGCGTAAAGTCGCGCGGCAGAAATGAAAGTAAGAATTGAACCGGTGACCTCTAGAGTACACACGACATGCTCTAACCACTAGGGCTCACCTGAAGCAACGAGTCCTTTGTTAGATGACTCCTCCGTTGATTATGTCATCTATATTCTTGGATCCCCAGATATGGATATCCCACAACAGTCAGGCATCTCGACTTTGAGAGCCTCGACCCCGTCCTCCCCCTTCCTGGCTGCATTGTAGGGGGCTTATAGTGAACACAGCGCACATTAAGCACTGGCCGGACATGAGTGTGCGGTGGGTACACACTCGCCAGACTGACACGTACCTGGGTCATGCTTCTTGAAGAACTCGAGGACCTGTGCAAGGATGCTGTCCATGTTCGTGGGTTCAGTTGGGCCCTCGACTACCCCCAGGGGGATCCAGGCCTCATTGCAATGAGACAGATGAGGGGGGAGGTCGAGCAGGCGGATGCCCCAGATTGTGGTCCCGTGTTGCTTGTTCACGTACAGTTGGGCGCCGTCACCCCCTGCAAGCGGACTTAGTGTCGGGGAGAGGCTGCTGCAGGCCACACTGGACCCAGACGATATTGTGGGCCTGGCAACTGAGTGACGGGGACCCAGGATACGCCGAACTCAAGCCGAGCGCACCCAAGCTGAAAAGCAGTGCAATTTCGTCCGGGTCAGCCTTGGCGAAAATCCCGCCGCATGCGGCGTTCAGGGCACGTCCGGCAGGGGACTGCCAGAAACCGGCGGGATCCGTTAGCGCGTGCACTCGATGAGCACGAACCGCGGCCAGGACGCCAGGTTGCAGAATCAGGTCTTTCAGCGATGCGGCCTCCCCAAAGTAGAAGACACTCCGGCAAGGTGCACCCTTGCCTGCCAGGTCCACCTCGAAACGCTTCTGGGTGCACCCTGGGGTGTTGCAGACATCGTCCAAGTGGTGGGTATGATCACACGGCTTTATACCTGGGAAGAGAGTCCAGCACTGTGGGCACACGTGCCGGGTCACTGAAGAGACATCTGGTACAGCCAGGACAGCCTTGACCAGGTGGAAGGATGGGGGGAACATATTCCCATCTGGTAAGAGTAGGTAATGCACAAAACGACACCACATGTCCACCACAACATCACTCATCCGGAACATGCTCTTCAGGCTGGCGATCCACATTGATACAGTCAACACTGTGAGACGGCAGGTGTCGGAGACCGGATCCATCCGTCTCTGACGCCACCATGCGGCAGTCCCCTTCACGGCTGCAGCCTCAGCTGCGACCTGTGGACCCTCGCGGCCATCGAGGGAGTCGCTCTGCACATATTCACCAGCCATTTACACCGACAGGGAGCAGGGGGTGGGTGCCCAGCACAAGAGCAAATCGGATAATCAGGCTGCGTCGGGAGACACCGAAAGGACAAACCTCAGTAGAGGCTGTGTCCCAGTCATCTCCTGACAGGCTGGAGAAGACACTGCTGGCGTCGTCGTATAGGCTGTCCACATCGTCGTCTCCGTAGTCTTCTTCGGATACGTCGGAGCCCTCAGGGACCTGGCCACATGACACCAATCACGATCACCAGGTAGTCAGCACTCGAGAGCAGACGAGGTGATCAGGGACAGGCGCACCTCGAAGAGGACCTCGTCGACTCGACCGAGGTCGACAACGCCGGGAGGCTGGTTGCCCGCCACTGGCTGGTTGCCTGTGTCATCTCCCGTGCCCTCGTCACGAGTCTGAGCGCGCCCCGCGGCTTGTCCCCCGGGGCAGTCGCGGGGGTGATTCTGGGCAGTCAGAAGCCTGTCAAACGGTTTACTACATTTAGTGCACTTGTATAGCAGCTTTTTGTCCCCAACATGAAGTGGAGGATCAAGGCGCAGCACGCCAACGAGTGCAAGGTCGTCGTTGACAGCACGCTTGGCGGTGCGAGGCCTACGCGGAGCCATTATCTACACATTAAACGTCGATGAACTCTGCCTGGATGAATGGAAAGACGTCGCCGAAAGCGAGCGGCGTGGTACGATCGAGGCTCAGGCGTAGTGAAAGCGTCCTCGGGGACGAGTGGAGTGGCGGGACGCTTACAAAAGAGTGAACAAGAGATATCAAACACTGAAACCGAATCTCATCCGAATCAATTGCAACATAAACTCACACACACACGAACACGACAACCGCACTCACCACTCAGTCAGGCAGGATCGCGTGGGGTGGCGGGGGATCCTCGTGCGGTGGGGATGTAACGAGGGAGTGTCCCTGTGGCCAATGGCCGGGCACCAACACGGGCCTGTGTTTTCAAAATCTTGGATACCAGCATTGACGGATAGGCCTTCCCAAGTACCAAAGACGTTGGAGTTACTGTAAACGCATCGGCTGCGGAGTGTCTGTCAAATTCCGGTCCTCTCTAGTGTGTACGTCGCGATGCCGGACAACCTTGAGTTTCAGTTCAAGCGAGCAGCCGCGATCTTGATAGACAAAGACACTGCGGACGACGATTCGAATAATGGGATGCTGGATGTGCTAGCGAGGAGTGTCTGGCGAAGGGGAGGGGGGTCGGACGGCATGACACTGGCGTCGGCCAACGACGAGGAGGCCACCTTGGACGTCGACAACGTGGAGTCCCTCAAGAGATGTATAACTTTCTACTTCAAGAAGGGGAGGATCGCCGGCGGCATCGAGCCCCCGGTGCTGGTGCTGCCCATCAATCCACGGAAGAATCGAGGCTCCGCTCCAGGTGCGTCGGCACACACAGCGGCCTCCACTGCTACCGCTGCGACGGGCGACAGCGATCAAGTGTGGGAGGTACTACAGTCGGGAGTGCTGCTGTGGACTGACAAGTTGTCGGCGATCCTGGGCCAGATGAGGGACGAGGACAAGGCGTCCCCGCTCATGAAGGCGCTGCTGAAGGACGACGGCGACCCAAAGCTGCGAATGTACGAAGGTTGTATGCTGATGCATCAGCACGTTGGCGCGATCGCTGCGGCAGCAGCTGGGGTACGCTTTTGCAAGCCTGCTAACAAAATGAACCTGTTTCGCCGGGCTGAGTTGCTGGGGCGGTTGCCATACGGTAATGTGAAGATTACGGTAGATTGCGATGAACTCGTGTTGTCATGTATGGCTGAGCATGTAGAGTGATTGACCCAGTTGTTGTTTTCGTGCTGGAAGTGGTCGCCGCGGACCGTGCGCCGCGGGAGGCAATGTCCACCGCAGTACATCGATGATGACCAGAATTGATTGACTTGTGCAGCCGGGCAAAGAGGGGACGGCGTACACGGCTGCGAGGAACATAGCAAAAGCGTTCAAGGGCCAGACAAGGATGATGAGGGAACTGAAGTACAAGTGCGTTCCCTCTTGAGCATGCGACATCACGATCTTGACAGGATGCTCACGTTCGGCCATAATCAGCGGCCCTCCTGTGTTCGTGTAAGCACACACGCCCAGTCCTGACCAAGCCGACTCCTGCAGCGGTTTCGCTAAACGAGCATTTGATCACAACAAAAAGATGCGGCAGAGCGAGCGAGCCCGCGAGGACCCGAAAGTGACCTCGGCAGTGACGGGCGTAGAAGAGGAACAGGCGCGTGCTCCCTTCTCCCGGATCATGACATGCATGACTTGCCCGAATGGTCGGTGGGCCACCAACCATTCGGGGCGCGTGGATAGTGACATGACATGCATGACTTGCCCGAATGGTCGGTGGCCCACCAACCATTCGGGGCGCGTGGATAGTGACATGACATGCATGACTTGCCCGAATGGTCGGTGGCCCACCAACCATTCGGGGCGCGTTGATAGTGACACGACATGCATGACTTGCCCGAATGGTCGGTGGGCCACCAACCATTCGGGGCGCGTGGATTGAGACATGACATGCATGACTTGCCCGAATGGTCGGTGGGCCACCGACCATTCGGGGCGCGTGGATGGAGACATGACATGCATGACTTGCCCGAATGGTCGGTGGGCCACCAACCATTCGGGGCGCCTGGATAGTGACATGACATGCATGACTTGCCCGAATGGTCGGTGGGCCACCGACCATTCGGGGCGCCTGGATGGTGACATGACATGCATGACTTGCCCGAATGGTCGGTGGGCCACCGACCATTCGGGGCGCGTGGATAGTGACATGACATGCATGCCTGCCCGAATGGTTGGTGGCCCGCCGACCATTCGGGCTGACATGCATGTCTCTCGTGCGCTCGTGCGCCGCGCCTAACTTACCGCTGCAGACCCATCTGATGTGGACGTTGTGCTACTGCGAACACATTAAGCAACCGCATACTAGTGCGCGTGACAAGCGCAAGCCACTGACACATCACCTATCCATGCAGCTGTCCAGAATCGGAACCAGGCTTGCTTACGGCGATGGCACGATGAAGTCAGCCGCGCAGTGGGCACGAGAAGAAGGAGTGTACGTGGCTGACAACCACTACTTCAGGGATTTCATACAGGGCAATCTAAAAAGGGAACAGACAGCGGAATCTCCGTTGCGTCCCACCCACCGGAAGAGCCAGAAGGGTGGCCGGGTACGTGTTCGCGGCCATGCTGTACATGAGGCAGGGACATGAATGCGATGCCAGTCGTAGAAGTCGCGCCGACACAGAATCGCGACGTGCCTTGCTACGCAGGCCGAGACCAGCAACGGCGGGAGACGCGCCCGCAAGAGAGGCAGCGACAGGTCAATCGCCGATCTCCCTCCTTCACCTCCGATCCTAACCCGAACACGGAAGGATTCGACTCCCACTGACAGTGACGACCAAGCATTTGAGGAGTTACCCCACACAATGGAAGTTGCGGACGACGAGATGCCCCAGGCCAAGGCTCGGAGAAGCGACGCAGCAGACATGGACATACAGGAGGATGAACCGGTGCGCCTCTATTTGTACATATCTCCATATGGTTGACATAAACTGTGCTTGCATAAGTCCAAGCTCGTGTACGCGCGTTCGTGATGATGTAGTGAGCTTGATGAGGCGCATCAATGGTATGTATCGTATACATGCTGGTCATGTTTCAGTAGGTGCGAGAGATCTTGTGACAGCAACGTTGTTCTGCAGAAGGCCAAGAAGAAGGACACGCATCCGGCTCTGGAGAAACGACAGGCAGACGCCGACCTCGAGTCTCTCCGGAATGCATGCAAGGTTCTCAATCAGAGAATAGCCGAGTCTCAGGATGAATTAGCGAAGCTGGCATCCGGCCCCGCCCGCACCCGGAAGGGTCCGCAGGCAAAGAAGCTCGATGATTCCATTAAACAGGACCAGGTGTGCCACAGCGAATCTCAACGAGTTGGACCGACGACCTATGCATGCAATATGTGTGTAGTACTGGTTTGATACAGCGGCGGGGCGTGCAGGAGGAGGTCCGGGCCCTTCAGCAGACCTTGATTGAGATGCTGTCGTGAGTGAGGTGAAGACTGAGGTTAAAGGTGACCCCGAAGATGTCTGTCGATTAGTTGTACACCAACGAGGGCTCAGAAGAAACTGTCGCTGAGCACGGGCGGGCGTGACTGAGTGTATGAGTGGGGTATATGACATGTTAGAGGTGGCATTATCTGGTATAGTAGTAATGTCGGTCCGTATGGACAGGCAGAGGTCACAAGGTGACGATATCTCAATGTAAGCGATGTCTCTGATAGTCTATGATTGCCTATGCAAGCCAGGACCGCCTGCCTATAAATTCGTATGAACACATCAACAAAGCTGTCTTGTTTCGGAACCACGGTGTACATGCTGCTTGGATCTGCACGCAAAACTGCC
This sequence comes from Ulva prolifera, assembly GCA_023078555.1. Classification (NCBI taxonomy): domain Eukaryota; kingdom Viridiplantae; phylum Chlorophyta; class Ulvophyceae; order Ulvales; family Ulvaceae; genus Ulva; species Ulva prolifera. The sequence continues at coordinate 11,500,925 of CM041196.1, forward strand.
TTTCTCGCCGGACCGTATGTCATGTGTGCACCAATCGCGATTCTCGTCGAAAGCGTGGTACACCTGTTACAATAGAGTGAAAGGGAGAGAACAAATACCGATACCGAGTCTCTGCCGAATCAACGTACACGTGGCACACATGTAAAGGAGGCCTCGCTAACCTCACCACGTACGTAATCTGCCTCCGGCACGATCGGTCAGAGAGTAACCAAGTAATAACCCCTCATGAACCAGCATGTTCGTCCAGGCTTCCGTACGGCTTCCGCAAGGCTGCCGGAACGTTCCCGGATCCGTCATCGTTCCGAAATTTTAAGCATTCTTCCTCAAACAGTCCTCTGGATGCATTGCGGATCCTTCGCGCGTTCCGGCACCACTCCGAAAACGTTCCGGCGGTACACCCACGTGGAGTGCACTTGCAAACCACCCGGTCGGAACGCTCGCGGAACTTCCTCCCACACTCCGGGCTGCCTTCCGGACGCTCCGCCAACAGTCCTTTCGCCGTTCCGGGGGGCTCCGCCACGCCTCCGCCCCTCTTCCGCGAGCCGTCCTCGCACCTTCCTCACCACCACGTCACCATTCTCCTAGTGTCGGCTGGTGGCGTCAAGCGGGCGGGGCTCCCGAGGGGCACCCCACCGCTCAGGCCGGATGGCCTGTAAGCGGCGAGAGGTCATCAGACGGGACTGTTAGTCCCGCCAAAACTGCCTTGCCCGCGTGACGTGCCATCAGCGGAGCTGCGGCGCGCACCTGGCCTGGGGCTGTGTGTGTGGCTGCGGCCAGGGCGGGTGCTGACGTGCGCAGTTGCATGGGTGTGTTGGTCTGCGTTCCGAGTCGAGGGCTGCACGGGTGTGTGGTGCCCCCCCTGCTGTTGATCGTGACGTCGCCCCGAAGAGCCCTTGAAGCAGGTGTTTCAAGGATAAAGGCAGCAAGGCGGGCAGCACCGCGAAAGAAGCAGAGCACTTGAAACAGGTGTCACGTCAGAGCTGTATGCACCTCTCCAGTTGCGTGATGGTTTGCTGTGAGAGTGCGTGAGAACGTTCCATCTTGTCTCAGTGTGAAGCCTGTACCAGCACATTCCCGCGACCGAACGCGCATGTACTTGAAGTACACTCGCAATGCAATGTGATATTACAGAGCTGCAGCCGCATTCTCAGGCCGATTGAAGATGTCTGGGGCCTAGCTCAAGGCAAGCGGAGTATGCAGTGTTTGCTTAAGCTCATTGCTAGAGGGCCAGACACCATGCGCTATCTCTCCAGACAGGCAGCAGACAACAACTTCGAGTAATCCCCGCGCGCGGCGGAAATGCACTCATTCCAAATAAGTTACTCACAATCTGAATCACTCTTAGTCTACACATAGTCCCGCGCTGTCTACATCTCACTTCAGCCTGGACGCCACGTGGTCCACACTCTGCCTCGAGCTCCAGGCGCACTGGAGTAAGCTTCAGACACGCATGCATGTACATTGAAGCCCTTGCCTTCACAGCGCTCCTCAGCCTCCAGCCACACCACACAACACGTTTCGATAGTGTACAAATATCAAGACCCTTGCTGATCTCGCCACAAGAGGCAGCAGCAGCGAAGATCGGTCGCCATCGCATCCACTCTAATCGCCAGAGCGCTCAGGTGCCACTGGGAGAAGTGCCCGGAGGACTCAATAAACAGACTGACATCTCAGCTGGCATCCTGAGCTGCTGGCTAGCAGCCGGCCACCTCCGGCTCGCCGCAGCCGCAGAGGCCGCCATCCAGCTTGAGCGCATCCAGCGGGCATGCGTCCATGCAGTCGATCGTCCCGTCGCCGTCAGAGTCTGCACAACCATCGGTGTTGGATTGCCTTGCAGCACTTCTAGGGCTGCCATCCAGACTGTCAAATACTTAACTATTCGGGGTCGTTCCATCTGATCAGGTCCGAGCGCTTCACAGCAGCGACGTGGAGGAGTGCAGGCATACTGGCTCACACAACACATTTAACAACGCGCCAGTCATGTGCTGTTTGTACCCCTAGAGTTGTCTGCCCTCAGCTGGTACTGTCAATCCGTGTGCTGGACGGGCCTCGGGATCAAATGGTTCGGAATACACAGCCTGTACACATGTGCTGGTGCTACGACATGCCGTGGCCTTGGCTCCTGGAGTAGGTACATGACATGACATGACATCTTTCGCATCAGCGCTAGCACCACAGCCATAGCCGACGCGGGCGCTTCCACGCCATCCCGCACAGAATCCGTATTCGCATTGAAATGCCCACACAAACACGGGATCACAGCCACCAGTGTGAGCTCATGATCGGCGCACCGATGGTCGGCATCTACAGGCTTCTGGCCAGGACCACTGCCATCAGGCACCCATACAAACACGGCATTTCAGTCACGAGGCAAGGCGCACCGAGAGTCGCGAGGCTGCTGGCCATCGCCGCTGCCAGCTGCGTGTAATCTGCAATCGGCACCACCAGCTTGGCGCCGTTCTGGTCCTCGGACGCGATCTCATTCACGACAGCTGCATCGAATGCTCCGGCCGGCGGCAGCACCACGATGATGACCTCGCTGCGGACCTTCAGCAAGTTGGCCGCGGCCCTGACCAGCGGCACGGTGTCGCCGAAGCCGTCGGTGATGACAAAGGCGAAGCGCGCGTCACTCGGCAGGCCCGCGTCGTCCTGCAAGGCCAAAATTAAATGTGGGGGTTGTACGTATACGTAGATACCATACACAGCACATGGCAGGCGGGTGTTGAATGTTTCAGCGCATGTTGTGGATATCAGCTGCTTGTACGACACACACGGCAGCTAGGTACTACCCAGATAAGTTGTACCCTAAGTAGCACCCTAAGTAGTACCCTAAGTAGTACCCAGATTGCCTACCCCTCGTCGGCACAGTCGCTACCCGCAACCCTCGTGACTCAGAGCAGTCATACCACATCGATAGCTGCATCGTGCTGCTGTCAGTTGCAAGATGTGCAGCGACAACTTTAAACACAGAGTGGCATCACACAAGCGCGAAAGCTCATGTGCAGGGGCTGCAGCTGTTAGCGAAGGGCCGCAACACAGACGTAAAACACAGCACTGCTACCAGCAGCAGGAGTGAACACTAGAGGGATGCCGAACCTGGAGCACGAACTGCTCCCGGAGATCACGCAGGCCTACTGCCGTGTTCTTGGTGGCGCCACCGACGAAGGGGAAATTGAAGAGGATGCTCCTGGCAAGGCCATCAAAGGCGTTTGAGGAGAACAGGTTGGTGCGGTCGTCGACGACGGTGGTGTAGGAGACGGCATAGTATTCGTTGCTGTTGGCGAAGCCGAGGGTGGTGAACTCGGAATTGTCTGATATGAAGCTCGACACCTGCACACGGGGGAAATCACGAATTTCTGGGGCTAATTTTGGGATGAGGGCTCCATCAGCATCGCCGCCATTATGGCCACGGCCCTAGACATGTCCGCATGGGCATGCGGATGTCGGGTGAGCAAGCTGGCACGCGTCATGAGCCCGTTCTTGGGACTCGATGATGGCAGATGCCATGAGATAATTCTGACAGCCCCGGCCTTGTCCCAGGGCCTTTGGTCGTTGATACTTACTCGCCTGGCACTAGTACTGCTGCAGCCAAGGGAAGCCTCTCAATTGTGCGGACAATCGCACCTGTGCGACCGCGTCGTCAAAGTTGGCCTGGCCAAAGCTGGTCGATGAGTCGAGCACGAATCCAAAGCTGCCCCGGCAGGAGGGCGGCGGGGCGAGGCAGCCGTCGACCCCCGGGTCCGCCTTGGCGGGGTCGGTGGGGCAGCCGTCGTCGCAGTCAAGCACGGTGTCGCCGTCCGTGTCTGCAGCACCATAAAATGAACTTACAGCTTCTGTGGTGTGGTTTGTCTTCTCCCATTTGCTCTGTTGTAGTTGCTGTACTTACTCAGTACAGCTGCACACGAGAGAACGGGCCTCCACAAACACAGCACAGCACAGCACAGGATGACGTCCCACATCGCTCGTCGTGGATTCAATTCTAAGTTATCATGAAATCACACGCATGCTGCCGCATGCATGATGCTGATCACCACGTTGCCACACACACACAACACACGTGCATGCTGGGCCCGCTGGCAAGTCCTGTCGGCATCAGGTCTACGAGTAGTACCTCCTGCAATCCATATGCATGCAGGGCTCTCCAGGTGATGCACCCGCTGCCAACGGCCCAGCTGCGGACTGTTAACAAAGGTTTGCGGCATGCCTGACAGGCACGTCCGGATGGATCCATGCTTATTCAGTCGTATGTGCACTTTGGACACAGCTGCAGCGCACCCACGGCAAGTATGCCATCCTCCAGAGGCAGCGAGAGGCGGTTGAACACCGGCGCCCCAAACACAAGGCTCGGGTCACTCGCGATCGCGTTCATCGTTGCGATCGGAACGGCGGGTCCGATGGGAACTCCAATGACGGTGACTGGGAAGTTCAGGTTCGCCATGGTCGAGTCCTTCAGGGCTTGTGCCGCGGCAGTCAGCGTGGACGGGATGTCGGAGGAGGCGCCGTCCATCAGGACAAACGCAATCGCCGAGTACACGGGGTCTGTGATCGCAGAGAAGCGAGCCGCCATGTCCACGAGCCCGGCGGCGACGTTGGAGGCCTGGTTGCTGAAGTCTGATTGGAATGCGCGGACCTGCAGATTGAACCAGGCAAGCAGTGCATATGTGGGGTTGCCGAGTCCGATCACATAAAACCCAAAAGAGGGTATGATGTCTGGATGGCAGCGCCGAACCTGCTGCACGGCGAGCCGACACTGCCGCAGATCATGGCGGCGGGTCGGTGGCCGTGCAGTCAACCTCGCAGCCATTGGTGTCGCACACCCGAAAGTACATGTGGCCAAGCGCGCGGCATTGGGTGGCCAAGGTGCAATAAATATGCTGCCACTGTGTATTTGGTGCGTGAGCACGACAGCGATGGCAGCTCCCATGCGGCTTTCTGTTGTATAACTGTTACAGAAGAGTAAATGGGCACAGACAGGCTTTCTCATGGTGTGTTCCTGTGTGTACACACAGTCGCCTGTCCGACTATGTCCTAGGCTTGTATGTCCTAAGCTTGTACAGCATAGTCACTGGCATCGACGAACAGGTTTGTCTGTCACTCCATGGAGTCACCGTGCATCACGCCAGGTGACACATGATGGAGCAGACCTAGAGCGTACGAACCCGGAAATTGTAGCGCCCGTATCGCATTTAGATCTATATCGATCAGGGTGCGACGGCTGAGCCGCAAGGCATCACACTGGGGCGACAAACAGCACCACATCACCGATATACTCACATAGATGGCAGAAAAAGACGCACAAGCATGTAGGGGAAGTACGGTGCGCCGGTAGCACAGCTGCATGACACGCAACAGGCAGACCTAGACCGCCAGCTGCACAAGTGCATGCATGCAGCAACTCATGTGCACGTGCCGCAGGCGGTGGCCTGCGAGGTGGACCCGACCTTCGGTATACCGGTGACCAGCTCGTGTATGCCGAGCACCACGACTTTCTCCTTGGCACTGGCAGTGGACCTTGGCGGAGCTTCCGCGCTGGCATGCATGGTGGTGTGTGCAGTACGGCACTGCTGCTCAGGGACACTGGCTGGCATGCATGCAATATTGAACAACAGCAATCGTACAAGGGACTGTACAGCAGTTATATGACGCCAGAGATTCGAGATCTTGGTCACAGTCGGCGTGCATGGTGTGCCAGGGCACGTGGGGCAGCGTGGTGGCGCAGGCGGACCTTGTCAGAAACAGCTTTGCCGACATCGTTGCGGAATCCCCCCGGGCCGGTCGAGTCGCGGAGGGTGGTGCCGAAGAGGTTGGCGTAGAAGAGGCTGGGGTTGGGGTCGTTATCTGAGGAGATCTGGTCGATGAAGTCGGCGATCTGCAGGGAAAATCTCATGCGTCACATCTGTGGAGCTTGATACGGTGGTCTGATCACAGGTGTAGATGCTGACGGGACCGATTTGACATCGATGATGGACTCCATCATTCGGAAGTGGTTTCAATGCAAGGCGATGTCGGAGACAGGCGCGCTGAGGGGACAGCAACTTGAAGCTCCACAAGGCAGGCTCCGGCGCCGGCATGATGGCAACCTTGTGCAAATGTGAAGATGTGCCGTACAGTTGCCCGCAGAGACCCTCCAAAACTCAACGACACGTTGGCGCACAGGCTGCTGGCCACCGTCACAGCACCAGGGTTATCGTTGTACTGTGGGGCAGTTGGGTCTCTATATCCAGGTTGATTGGGCTAGATCAGCACTGATCGTGACGTCACCCGCGCATGCTGGCAACTTGAATGACGGTACGTCATGCAATCCCGCTGCAGAGGCCCGGGGGCAGTCACCGCCAGTACAATGTGGCCGCAATTGCTTGCAAGCAGTTGTGGTCGCACATCGTTCTTCATCGCATTCATCTCAACCGCATCGACGCTGCCAGAGCCGTCCAGGACGAACCCGACCGCCATGCCGCCATTGCACCTCAGGCGGACCCCTGCGGCCTGGATCAAGCACTCCACCGTGGCGGTGCCCTCACCAACGACCGCAAGGATACTGGCAGGTGCCGGTCCTGCGGACCCGGGGGCTGCGGCCGCAGTGTCTTCGTCCAACACAGCGTCAACTACTTCAACTTCAGTGGGAATGCCGTCCACCTCGACTTCAACTGCAAAGAAAGTGTCATCGGCTGTGCCGGTTGCAGCGGGCGCAGCGGCGGCGACGATGGCATCCGCGGCGGCGACGTCCAGGAATGTGCAGTTGGTGCCAGCTACGTTGCGGACGAAATTGGATGGCCCGGCTGTTACGGCCTCAGGCAGAATCAGCGAGTTCTCGTCAGGGTTCGAATCGGCGTCTGCGCGGACTGGAGCTGTCAGCGTGGTCAGAGTGAGCAGCAGCAGCCCAAGGAGGGGGGCCGTGCTGCGCCACAGCGTGCGGACAACGCCCGCGCGGTGTCGCGAGGCTGCGCCGCGGCGGGCAGACCCACTAGTACCAGCGGGGCCTGTCATTGCTCTGAGCATATCAATGTTCCGTCCTGCAAGCATTGTGGCTGTCGGGAACAGTGATGGGAGCGGCATGCCGGGCGGGCCAGCGGTCCCGGAGCCTGGCAATCCTGGAAGCATGCAGAATCGCAGGGTGCAACAGGGCCTCCGCCTGGAGGTCCAGGTCTGCCGACAACTGATGGCATGCATGCTATGCATGCATTATGATGTGAACTTCAAGTTCCCATCGTATGCGTGCATGCCATCAACCATCAAAAGTCGTGCAGAGACTGTTGTAGCTGTCAATGCTGATGCTCAACACGGAGCCGACGTGGTTCACCACCGTGACGGCCGGCCATGCATGTAGAGATTGCACACTACCAGGATGCACACCCGGGCTGACTCGGAGGTCCGGAATGCTAGCTACAAGTGGAGCCATCAAAACAGTATGCTACCAGCCTGAGATGTATTCAACTCAATGAAACAGACCAGCTGCAGCTTCTAGAAGGCACGGCAACTTCGGTTATCTCCTGGATCACGCAGGTCCGAATGGATCGAATACGGGGGGTTTACATCGATGTGCATTCAACAAATGTGGACCAATTGTGCCAGTGGATGTTGCAACGTCCAACTGCCAGAGGCCCAACGTTGTTAACAGGTACTAGCAGGGGTAGGCGGTCCAACTTGAACCATGCCGTACATCAGAGTATATATATATACATACTAGAGACACACTAGAGATATACGTATATCAGAGCGTAAGTACTGTAAGTTCTCCGACCGCTGTGACATATGCCAGTTCTTGGTAAGCATACTGTTGTGGTATGCATGCATGTATGTTCCACATGCATGTATGTTCCACACACAGCTACATCCATTGGGACATTCACAAAGGAGGCAAAGGAGAATTTCACGTCCACCACATGTATGCATATAGCTGAGCTCTGCATCTTAGGCTGGCTGCCACCACATGTATGCATACAGCTGAGCTCTGCAGCTGGATCTTAGCCTAAGGCTGGCTGGCTGCCACACTATGACATCAGCAGCACAGAAGATATACATATGTATATACTGCACTGCCAGTGGAAACGGCTTGCAATTCACGATGATGCACACAGAGAGAGTGCCCATGATCAGGGACGCTGCGCATGCGGTCGCATGGGCCCACACCTTTGTCCATGCCACTGTCTAGAGATCTCTAGCATCCAGCAGGCTTTGACAGTGATATTGATGCAGATATCTTGTATCACAAGCGAGAGATCCAACGATATATTGTGGTCATTTAGCCGACAGAGGCTTGGTCCGTACATATATACGCTGCACAGACGGTCGTGCTTCGACCCGTCCGGCCCGTCGACGCGAAGCAGCCGGATGCACATGGGCGCCCCCTTCGAATTCGATCCTCGCGTCGCGCACACGCTGTCCGGTGCTCGTAGTACGCGCACACGAAATATCACTGTACCACGACGCTATCATATCGTCCCGGTCATACCTGCGAAGGTACGTATGTGTGGAAACGCGTGCAGATATACGTGCGCAGCGCGCCGAACGACGGGTTGGGGGCATGTCCGAATGTGCATGGGACCGCGGCCGAGTTCGGGCTCCCGATGTCGATCATCATCAACGCGTCGCGACCGCGGCCGCGCGGACGACCGGTGGTGCCCGTCGAGACCCGGGTCGCCTCGCCTTATCGATATCGATTTCATGGGAATGCGCTTAAAGCGCAGCTGACGATATACAAGGCCAGATATACTTTGCTTCCAGCCGGAGCACGAAGAGCACACGCGTACGGACATTATCACCACGCCAACTTGTCGAACGTCCGCTTTAGAGTAGTGCGGCGCAAATTTTAAGCCACCGCACGGGTCAACGGCTGCATGCACATCAGAATCAGGATGCAGCGTATGCTTTCACCGCGCGGACAGACAGTCGCTAGAGCTGCACACGATCTGAGCATGGCAACCACGACTGCTAGTAGGTAGGGGCTGATATCATATCATGATGGCTGAACTGCTGTAAGCTAAATCCTCCTGATCCAGCTACAACCTCATAGTATGAACATTGTTTTGCTGGAAATTTTGTGGTTTAAACCACAGTCACCCATGCATGGATTCCGGAGGCCGCCTATAGGCATAAAGTTCCTCTTGCAGGGCCAACTAGTACTTGGCCGCTTTTGGCGCCAAGAAAGAAGGTAGCAAGGTAGCAAGGTAGCATAGTGCTCATTTTCAGTGCAGAAAACTTGGCATATTCAATCTTCAAGTTGTGCTCCGACATACACACATGTGCCCCATGCAGGCATGCTGCTACGGCCTTTGGTGTCTGCCTTTAGAGGCCGAATTCGGCCAATAGTGCTCCTGCACAGTATTGCTCCTGCACTTGCACCGCTTAGTTAAATCTTATTTGCCAGTTTTCCTGTGAATGATCTTGCTTAATGCGTGAACTGAAGTTGCAGCAATTGCTCGACACGATGTGTCATCCACTGTACTGTTATCAAGAAAGACAGCCACACACGAATGTCCAAAACCTGGCATCTTCCATAACCTGGGATCAATCTTGCAGCTGCAGCGCTACGTTGGCAGCTTTGCTACTAGCAAGTAGTACAAGCATATTTGAATAGAGTCAGAGCTGTGTACTTTACTTCACGCAGACACAGTTCCACCAGAAGTTCCACCGGAAGTTCCGCCAGCTGTGCCTCTGGCTGTGCTAGGTGTCTTTGCAATTGTGTGTTACAAGGACACAGCCGGAGTGGCCGGCAGCACCGCCCGACCACAGCATGCACCTGAGCACAGCACACCTGAGCACATCACACGACAAAAACGCACCCACATCCCCACACACCACACCCACGGTCTGCTGTTTCACTCGAGTGGCCACTCGCACACAGAAAACATGCAGAAACAGACACACGGCATGGGGCAGGTGAAGCCATATGCATGTGCTACCTACCGCTGTGGCAATCCCATATCTGCAATCTCAATGCACTGCCACAAAAGGCCGGGTACAGCCTAACACAACTGCAATTGTGGATTGACATGATCAGATGTGAATTTACATGATCAGATGGCAGATCAGAAATCCGATATTGGACGTTATGTACGTGTACATCAGGTACACAAACTTTGAATACATTATCTGGTCACAAGTATGCGCTGTGACACCGGGAACGAGACACCACATCACCAACGCCATGGATTGATTCAGAGGTATAATTCAGAGGTGTAATTCAGAGGTGTATGCATCACTGCCACCGGCCGGGCGCTCACATATGGCAGTTGAGGCTGTTAGTGGCCACGAACTGGACAGCTTGTCTGGACGATATCGATGTTTTGCGTGGAGTGACGGAGGAGTGGCTTGCCGATGGTGTTCATGTTCAAGTCGTGCACGCGGATGCCCACGTGGTGCTCCCTGCCTCTCCGACGTTTTCGTTGTAAAGCACACGCGGCAATGGAGGCTGACGCAGCCGGGAAGCGTACATGCATGGTTAGGGCCCCTCGGCGACGCCGGAGACTCCTGAGGCTGCAACGGCAACACCCCTCGGCCTGCGGCCTGCGGCGCGATGTGGCAGTCCGACCCCGGCCGCACAGCGGCAGCCGCATGAGGTCCCCTCCTCAGATTAATCAATTGGCACCGTCCCGCACGAGAACCTTCACTGCCACAGCTGAGGGTGCTGTGCTGTGCTGTGCATGCTGGGTGCCGCAGCAGCGCACCAGCCCGCCGCCGAGGTGACAGCCTGGGCGGTGGCTGCGCCGGCGGGCGATGCCGCAGAGCGGTGTGGCAGCCCGCTGCCAGAGGATCCACAGCCAGACTCCCTACAGGGGGACACCCTCAGCCCTTCCTCAACCTGCACCTGCTTCTCGCCTCAGCTACATTGGGCCTCCTGGGTGGGACACGTTTCCTTGATTGGTTTGAAGAGGCCCGAGGCCAAGTGTGTGGCAAGCAAAGTACGCAGTGTGCGTGTGTGTCTGCTACAGAGCAGTGTTGGGTCGCGGCATTGCAGCATTTCCAGGGCTACCAACCAGAAATTAGAGGCGAACATTCGGGATTGTTCCATATGATCGGGCCCGACGACCCAACCCTGCTACAGAGGCGACCATGATGCGCTACATGTCTGTGACAGGCAGCAGACAACACGTTCGAGAACCGGCGATGTTAAGTTGCACTCGTTTACTCACAATCTACACCATTCTCATACTCTACATCTTACTACAGCCTGGACGCCACGTGATCCACACTCTGCCTGGAGCTCCATGGTGCACTGGAGTAAGCTTCAAACATGCATGCGTGCACATCCGGCAGGGCGGTGGTACGTGCTCGTACCCGGCCTAGTGCCCTGAATGCGTGAGTGGATTTGCGGATGGATTCCTAGGAACGGCCCGATGCCCGGCCTCTAGAACAGGTATGTTCATTGTAACTACATGTACATCAAAGCCCTTGCCATCAAAGCCCTTGCGTTCACAGCGCTCCTCAGCCTTCCCTGACTGGCATCAAGGCAACACAAAACCCTTTCATAGCGTACACACATTTAGACCCCTGCTGACCTCACCACTTGAGGCAGCAACAGCAGAAGACTGGGAGCCATCGCATCCACTCCATAAGCGCCATAGATCTCAGCTGCTGCTGTGAGTAGATTCCCGGGGACTCGGCAAGCAGCCCGACACCTGAGCTGGCATCCTGAGAAGCTAGCTAGCAGCCGGCCACCTCCGGCTCGCCGCAGCCGCAGAGGCCGCCATCGAGCTTGAGCGCATCCAGCGGGCATGCGTCCATGCAGTCGTTCGTCCCGTCGCCGTCAGAGTCTGCACATTATCGCGGGGTCGCCTTGTTGCAGTTTTAGGCATGTCATCCAGACATTAGACCTAGAAATTCGGAACTGTTCTATGCGATCGGAGTACCCACATCGGCACTGCATTGCGGCAACAACTGTAAGCTTGTGCGCGGCGCATGGAAGGCCGAGCTCTAGAGGCTGCTGGCCGTCTCTGTCGCCATCATACACCCTAATGATTTCAATTAGTTATTAATTCGAACACATTATGAACATACGTGCCACGAGTCAAGGCGCACCGAGGGTCGCGAGGCTGCTGGCCATCGCAGCTGCCAGCTGCGTGTAATCTGCGATCGGCACCACCAGCTTGACGCCGTTCTGGTCCGCGGACGCGATCTCATCCACGACGGCGATGTTGAAGTTGCTGGCCGGCGGCAGCACCACGACAATGACCTCGCTGCGGAGCTTGAGCAGGTTGGCTGCGGCCTGGACCTGCGGCACGGTGTCCCCGATGCCGTCGGTGATGACAAACGCAAAGCGTGCATCCGTCGGCAGACCGGAGTCGTCCTGCAAGCGCACATACAGAGATTGTCCCAGAAGAGCGAACAGAGCTGCGTACACACGGAGGGAGGATCTCACACGGCACGCGCGATTCGCTCTGCAAGCGCACATACAGAAACTGTTACAGAAGAGATACGATTATGGTGTCAGTCTGGGTCCGTTCACTCTTGACTTTTTCTTACAGAAGAGAGAACATAGCTGCAAACACAGGGCCCACGGATATCACTCGGCACGAACGAATCGTGCTGCGTGTGCACCGTGGAAGTGCGGCATGCATGTGCACCGTGGAAGTGCGGCATGCATGTGCACCGTGGAAGTGCGGCATGCATGTGCACCGTGGAAGTGCGGCATGCATGTGCACCGTGGAAGTGCGGCATGCATGTGCACTGTGGCACTGCGGCCATAAACGTGGCACTCCAGTAGTATGGCCGCAACACCACTGAGCTGCCACGGTGTCAAAACGCATGCCGCATCAAGTTGCGAGCAGGCGCTGTTGCACACAACCGCGATCCCGCCATGAGCCCTGGTATCAAGGCAGGCATTACCCAAAACCGCTGCGCTCAGAGCAATCCACAGAGACGCCGCAGCACGTGCGTCTACTCCATGCGTACAGCACTATGACAGAGACTAAGTGGCTTCAGGTGTGCTATGGCGGTAAAGCAGTGGCTTCAGGCGTGCGGGCAGAGCTGCTGCTGAATATCCGGCAACACGCAGATATACTAGAGTGCACAACTGCCAGTAGACACTACCCGGGGGGTTGCATACCTGGAGCAGAAACTGGTCTGCAAGGTCATCGAGGCCGACCGCAGTGTCCTTGGTGGCGCCACCGATGAAGGCAAAGGTGGTCGCAATGTTTGTGGCGAGGCCATCAAAGGCGTTCGAGGAGAACTGGTTGGTGCGGGACTCGATGACGGTGGTGTAGGAGGCGGCATAGTACTCGTTGCTGTTCGCGACGCCGAGGGTGGTGAACTCTGAGTTGTCCGATATGAAGCTCGACACCTGTACGCGGGCAAACCGCGAAGCTGTGTGGCTGATTCCTCGACGGGGGCTACAAGATTGCTGACAAGCAGAAGTTCAGATTCACAGGGTGCGTTGTGTCGTGTTCGGCCGCGCAAGCAAGCACGGGCTATACTGCCAACCCAAGGACTCGTTGATGTCTTCCGCCGAGACAGCGTGCACAGCCCTACATGGGGATACGCATATCTCCTGGGGCATGTAGGCCAACACACAGTGGCCTGGCACTGCTGCAGCCAAGCAAGGGCTGCAGATGTAGTCTGAAGTCTATGGGCTGTGGCTCAAGGCGCACCTGTGCGACCGCGTCGTTAAAGTTCGACTGGCCGAAGCTGGTGGAGGAGTCGATCACGAATCCAAAGCTGCCCCTGCAGGAGGGCGGCGGGGCGAGGCAGCCGTCGACGCCTGGATCCGTCTTGGCAGGGTTGGCGGGGCAGCGATCATCACAGTCAATCACCGTGTCTCCGTCCGTATCTGCAGCACCACGGATCATGCTCACAGCTGCAGGGGTGGGAACGGGGATTCACGCTACAAGCCACCGCACAAAATCCTCTCCCGACACTCGGTCGTCTCAGCTCCCATACGGCGCCCGTTGTGATTTGCCGCGCAATCACAAACACATGCCACAAGCATGCATGCTGCGTACATCGGCCCGCTGGTGTGGAGCCGTTGGCGAGCGTTTTCGGCAACAAATCTACCTCATGCAACACATGCAGAGATGTCCCACTACTGCACCCAGCTGCCGAATGGTCGCGGCCCTTGAGAATCATGTGCGTGTCCGTTCTCATTCGATATACCACGATCGAGTCGTGGGTGCACCCGGGACACAACGCACCCACGGCCAGTATGCCCCTCACCAGAGGCACTGGCAGGAAGTTGAATGCCGGCGCCCCGATGATGAGGCTAGGGTCGCTCGCAATGATGTTCATGGTTGCGGGAGGAACGCCATTGCCGATGGGAACTCCAATGACGGTGACCGGGAAGTTCAGGTTCCCGGCGGAGGCCCTCAGCCCCTGGGCTGCGGCCGTCAGCGTAGCTGGGAGGTCGGTCGAGTCGCTGTCCATCATGACATACACAATCGCCGAGTATACGGGGCTTGTGATCGCAGAGAACTGCGCTGCCATGTCGTTGAGCGCCGTGGCGACGTTGGAGGCCTCGTTGCCGAAGTTCGACTGGAAAGTGCGGACCTGCAGGTTTGCCCGGGTTGCCAATGCACGTGTTGGGTCGTCGAGCCCGAACACAATCCCCCAACCCAATATCTGTTGTTTAGATGTAGTTTCTGGGGGTCAGCCCTGGAAACTGTTCTGCGGGGCGGACTGAACATGGTGTGCATGCATGCAGGGGGCCACTGACTGCGAGGTGGAGGTGGACCCGGCCTCCGCAGGCTGTGGACTTGTGACGTGGTGTTGTATGCCGGACGCCATCCCTGTGGCTACTATAGCTAGCAGCGAGACCCAGATGGGCATGCGCACTTCAAGTTGTAGTGCGCCACGCATGCGATCGTCCAGTACGCAACACTGGTGCTCTGAGTCACTTACAGGCATGCAGTGCACAGGAACGACCATACAAGGCACAGCACCACGGACATGCACGGACGCCAGGGAGTCTAATTTTTTGCTCACAGACGGCGTGCGTATTGTACCAAGGCGTGTGGGGCAACGCGGTGGCGGCGGCGAACCTGATTGGAGACGGTGTCGCCCATATTGTCGCGGAAACCCCCCGGGCCGGTCGAGTCGCGGAGGGCGGTACCGAAGAGGTTGGCGTAGAAGAGGATGGGGCTGGGGGGGTCGGAAATTGTGGAAATCTCTTCAATGAAGTCAGCGACCTGCACCACCAGTCACGCGAGT
The DNA here is from genome assembly GCA_023078555.1 of Ulva prolifera. NCBI lineage: Eukaryota > Viridiplantae > Chlorophyta > Ulvophyceae > Ulvales > Ulvaceae > Ulva > Ulva prolifera. The sequence goes on from CM041196.1 coordinate 11,516,060, forward strand.
CATATCTGTGGGGACTTAAGCAAGCTTGCAGCTGTAACACGAGGTGACGCCACGAGCTCATGCTGGTGGACGAGGATTGACAGCACTGACGGAAGTGGCGTTGATACATGGGGGTGACGGGCGGAGCACACTCCACATGGTAGAACTGCCATGCTGGCGGTCACCGACGGTACAGATCACCCCTGAAAATCGCAGGCAGCGACCCTCTGACAATCAACAACAGCTGCCGCAGGGGCTGGTTTCCACTGGCGCCCCAGGGCTGCATTGGACAGCAGCCACCTCACCAAGAGCAGTCATCGGTGTGTGCTGGCATTGATGGTATGTGGCAGACGTAAACAGCGGGGCGGTCACTGGTGTGTCCTGGAAGCAGCTGTGGTCGCACATCGTTCTTCATCCCATTCATCTCAACCGCATCGACGCTGCCAGAGCCGTCCAGGACGAACCCGACCGCCATGCCTCCATTGCACCTCAGGCGGACCCCTGCGGCCTGGATCAAGCACTCCACCGTTTCGCCGCCCTCGTCGATGATCGCAACAACAGTGCCGTTGCTTACCGATACAGCGGCGCCCACGGTCGCGTTGCCCTCGTCCGGCACAATGGTAACGACGTCAACAACGGCGATGGGAGGATCGCCATCTCCTCCGGCTTCGGTGTCGTTGCTTGCAGGGGTTGCAACGGGCACGGCGATGGCACTGACAACCTCGTCGGCCTCCACACCTGTGGTGCCGTCGAGGATGGCTTCCGCAGTCACGACATCCAGGAATGTGCAGTTGGAGCCTGTCACATCGCGGACAAATTCGGATGCTTCGGCTGTTTCGGGCAGAATCAGTGATTCCTCGTCAGGGTTCATCTCGACGTCTGCGCGGACCGGCGCTGTCAGGGTGAGCAACAGCAGCCCGAGGAGGGGTACCATGCTGCGCCATGGCGTGCGGAAGGCGGCCGCGCGGTGTCGCGAGGCTGCGCCGCGGCGGGCAGGGCTACTGGTGTTGGCGGTGGCCGTCATTGCTTCGAAATGTGTATATTCGTCCTGCACGCACGGCGGAGGTAGGGTGCAGCGACATGTCGAGATTGAGCGGAGTGCAGCAGGGGCCACTCAGGATGGTTTCTTCGGCAAACACGTGCTAACTAGCAGGGTCCGGGGCGTGGGATGTGGGATGTCGATGAAATATGTAAGGATATATGTGACTGAGTCGGCGTCGTGCACGTGTGTTCTCTGACCGCTATGAAGGTTTGACGTCCCGATTTGATGCCAACGAAGGTCATGCATCATGTATGATACGTATAGGTATACCATGCATGCATATTGATGTGAATGAGCTCAGCTTTCATAGCATATGCTCATCACAGCCTGCGCTATCCACCACAGGCAGCCATGCATGTGGATAATGCATACCCGGACCGCTAGCCCAATTGCTAGCTACATGCTCTGCCCGTGAAACTGAGTGCTACCAGACAGCAATTCCAGTCAATGAAAAGGGCAAGTTGCAAGCCCCGAGAGGGAAGAGTAACGCTCCCACCTCCTGGAACATGCAGGTCCAAATGGACTGTCATACGAAAATTGACAAGTATTCCTCAAATTTCTCACAGTGTTTCTCAAAAGGAAACCCGCGCCCGGGCAGTGGGAAACAGCTCAAAGCCGCAGTTGTACATGTAATAACAGCTAGTGGCAGGTTGTACAGCCAGGCTGCTACATCCAGATCAGCAGGCACATCTCGTGACTTGCATGTATGTGTGGACGTATTCAATAGAAGTTTCTAGGGCCACGCGCACCACATACTGCCAAGCTCTAGATCTAGAGGGCAGGCTGGCTGGCCGAACAGTATGCATCAGCGCTAGCAGTGCCGAAACAAACATGGCGTAGCAGTATATACAGTACTGAACATGGCTTGCCATTCACGGCAGCACACCCAGAAAGAGGCCATGATCAAGGCAGCATACGTACGCACCTATCCACGCCACTGTCTCCACCGTCCAGCAGGCATTCAATCAAGTTGATGGAATTACCGATGCAGATTGAAAGCAGGATAACCGATGATACATCGTGCTAATTTAGCCGCCAGAGGCTTGGTCCGTACATATATACGCTGCACTAACTGTCCACGTAGATGCGAAGCAGCTGTGTGCCTGGGCGGCCCCCCTTCGAACTCTTGCGGCGCACACGCTGCCTTATGCTCGTACGCGCATACGATGTCTCGTTATGTGACGATGCTATCATATCATCCCAGTCATATCTGCGTGGGAATACATGTGAGGGATCGCGTGTAGATGTACGTGCGCAGCGCGCTGAACAACAGATGGAGTCATGTCCGGAGGTACAGGGGACGGCGGCCGAGTTTGTCCTGCCGACTTGGCCAAGCTTAGATCCGGATCGTCATCGACACGTCGCGGCAACGGCCGCGCGGACATGGTGGCGCGCGATGACCGTGGGCATGTCCAGACCTGGGAAGCCACGCCTTATCATGGGAATGTGCCGAGTGCGCAGCTCATGATAGTCGATTCGAGCCGAAGCACGAAGAGCACACTCATCCGGCGAGTGGCTCTGCCTCAGAATCCGGCTTGGAAATCATGCAACAGCGATTTGAAGTTAGAGAACTCCTCTCGAAGCTGCTAGCGGTGGCTTAAGTTCAAATTTGCAACGCACGTGGATGCACATGCATGCACCGCCAACAGACAGTCGCTCGAGTTGTGCATGATCTGAGCATGACAGCCACAACATCATGAAGATAGAGCGGCTAGAGGGGACACTGATGGCGGGCTTGCTGCAAGCTCAAGGCTTCTGCTTCCGCTGTGAACATTGTTTTGCTGGAAAACACAGTCACTCTCGGGTGCATCCGGGGCAGCGTGGCGGCAGGCAGCAATTGCCTGGCCACTTGGGAGGGCAACTTGACGCAGGCTGCTTGTGGCGGAGGTGGTGCCAAGACGCAAGGTAGCATAGCAAGGCACCACACACTCGTGCTGCTGCAACACGTGCACGGTGTTGAGAACTCAATCTTGTATTCAGACAACACACATGTGATCCATGCATGCTGTCTATGGCCTGAGCACATGTGCCCCTGTCTTTTGGCCAGTCTGCTTCCTGTGCTTGCACAGGCACACTCAGACCCATTCGTCTGTGCCTGTGAATGATCTTGCTTCATGCGTGAACTTGCTCGACAACACAGGTCATCACTTGGGCACCCCAGATCACCTGCGTGACAAGAAGACAGCGACACGACAGTCCAAAACACATGGGACCAATCTTGCAGCTGCAGTCTTGCAAGGCCCCGTCACGCAGCTGCTGGGGGGGGCAGCTGCGTGACGGGGCCAAAGGCAGAGATCTAGATGCAGCAGCCATGCACATGATACGTGGGGTGGGGTGGACCGGGTTGCTGGGTGTACACCCATGTGCTGGTTGTGTTCTTGACCTGCGTGCTGCCCGCCATGCCACCTTGATCCTTGTATCTCGTGGTAAGAGGCCACAGGCCGACTGTGCCGCACAATTCCATTCTGCTTCACTGTACCTTCACTGAGATACACAGACACAGCGGTGCCTCTGTGTCGTTTGCTGCGCCGGTGAGGGGTTTTCTGGGCGTGGTGGGTGTTGCGTGCGTGGGTGTCTGGGTGTGTGCTTCGTCTGCTTGCTTCCTTCGCGGTACTGCCCGCCTTGCTGCCTTTGTCTTTGTAACACAGACACAGCGGTGCCTCTGGCTGTGCAAGGTGTCGCCGTGCGACTCTGTATGGGTACCGCTCCAGTGTTGTGGCGACTTGCCACACTACGCCACACAGGCACCACACAATTGTAGATGCGTGTTTGCGTGCATGCACGATTGTAGATACATCAGTCACTCATGACGGTCATGTGTGCTCGTGCATGCACGGTTGTATACGTAGATACATCAGAGTCATGTGTTACAAGGACAAAGCAAGCGAGGCAGGTAGCACCGCAAGCAAGAAGCAGGGGAAACGCACACCACGCAGCAAGCCACACGAAGCGCACACCAAAACACCCACGCAACGGCAGCACCCGCGCCGGACACAGCGACACGGCCACACAACCACACACACGCCCATGCCCACACGCCCATCCCCACCCGAACCCCGCCCAACAGCAAGGCGCACGAGCCCCGGAAGCACAAACAGCCAAGGCCGCCCAGCAAACAAACAGCGAGAGTCATGTGTGCGCGTGCATGTGCATGGTGGATGTACAGCGCTAGCCATCCCGTGCCAGGTCTTGTCCCTACCTTGGCCATGTCTTGCAGAGGAGTGTCTTGCACACAAGTGCAACTGTGAACGAGTGCGCACCGCCACAGCAGCACTCCCCTTATGTGGGCCATGTGGGTCTCGGGTGCTGTGGCATTGGCCGTGAGAGCGGGGGTCCGCTGAGCTCTGTGCACCACAGTGGCCAGCAGTGCTGATGTGACGAGGCTGCGCCGCGATGAATCAAACGGCAGCAGTTTAGTGTACATGATTCACCGTTCCGCGCGACGACGCGAGTTTTGCATGTGTCCTCCGGGATGGTCCAAATAACACACAGGCGCACGGACAGACACACGTGAACGACCAACGTCACCAGCATCACCCAAATCTGTGGTCGGCATGCAGTGCAGAACACTGCAATGGCGCAGTGTGCACCAGAGCCCGCACGAGTCCTCCCGACCCCTTTTGGGCATGGTGAACCTCCATCCACGTTGTGCCTACTGGCTTGGCACATCACTGCCCAAGGCACCTTGTGAGAGGGTCCTGTGTAGACTGCAGGCTAATTCACGGTACAAGCTCATCCAAGGCATGGTTGCCGGCAGCAGCAGGCGCGAGTGTGCGAGCTCGATCGCCATGAGCAGAAGCCGTGTAACGTGGTGGACGGCGGCCTGTAGCCCCGGGGGGCTGAATGGCTACAATTAGCTAAGCTGGTGTTCTGGCTGATGAATTGATTCGACCAACTGCCCCTCCTGGCAGAGAAGAGGTAACTTGCTGTCTGGCGCAAGGATAAGGTAAGGTAAGGCGGCCACGGCAGCAAGCAGATCAAGCTGTAACCCAGCAACCCGACTCAAATAAACAACAACAAGCTTGCTGTATTTGCACAATGTACACCTGTATGACATAGCATACTGATTCACTTGCTGGTTCACCTGCGCAGCTGGTGACTCGCAAACAGATGTAAAAGCAAAGCTGCAACAGCGCAGTCACAGGCATGTGCTTTCGCGGTCCCAGTCCGACATCGCCACTGCAACCTCAGGGCACTGCCACAGGAGGCTGCCATGCACAAGCACAATTGTGCATTCACATGATCAGATGGCATATCAGATTTTCCAATGCCTGCAACAGCATGTGGATCAGATATGCATTTGAGCTGACTGTGTGTTGTCCAGTCGCAAGCATGTGCTGTGACACCAGCCAATGTCACACCGAGACGCCACATCAGCATCACCATGGTGTGATGAGGGGTGTATGCATCGCTGGCTCCAGCCGGACCCTCATAAGGGGCAGAGGAGGCTGGTGGTGTTGGCGGCCTCAGACCGAACAGCGGTGTCTGGAGGTGTTCTGTGTAATCAAAGTACAGTCAGCTTAAATTTACTGAGCTTTATCCTGAAACGACATTGACAACTCTGAGTTGATAAGACCACATATGCGGAAGGAACCAGATGGACCAGTGTGGAGTACCTGCAGTGGCTGGTGTAGATGGTGTCCCTATATATGCATGTCATGCATGCAGGTGTCCCTGTTCATGCCACGCGATGCTACCTGCCTCTACGACCTTGGTATATAAAAGCAAACATTGGGAACAGAGGGTGACGGGGTGAGGACGCGCACATGCATGGGAAGACCCCGCGGCACCGCCAGCAGCTCCGAAGGCCTCTACCGCGACACCTCTGGGCTTGCGGTCTGCAGAGCCTGGGGGCAGCCTGACCCGGCCGCGAGCCGCGAGCGAGCTCCCATCCTCAGATCGGCACTGCCGCGAACGATGTTCCACCGTTGCAGATGAGGGTGCTGCGCTGAGATGTGCTGCGCATGCTGGGCGCTGTGGCGGAGCACCAGCCCGCCAGCACAAGTGACGGTCTCTGGCGCGGCTGCAGCCGCGGGCGGGGACCCGCAGCTCCGTGGCAGCGGGCGGGGACCCGCATCTCTGCGGCAGCGGGCGCGGGCGTGCAGTTCTGCGGCAGCCCTCTGCCCGGGGTCCCGCAGGCATACTCCCAGCCCCGGGGTGTACTTTTAGAATTGTAGCGTGATCACAGACAAGTGGGCGGAGGCCTGCAGCCATACCCTCTGCCTCGGGGTCCATGGGCCCAGGCTCATTCTCAGCCTGCACGCATTCTCCGCCTCCGTGACTGTGGGCTCCAGAGTTTGACCGTCTGCACCACAGCTGGCGCGGGGAGATCCGCTTCACGGCCCGTCTGGACGCTTCAGCATGCGTCAAGGATGGAATGCATGGAATTCATGCATGTGCTGCGCAGGAGTTGCCTGCGAGAGGGCATACGTGCAGGGCCCTCGCGGCGTGGGACAATTCGGCGGCCCACGTGTGGGCGGTCGGGGGCGGCCGTGAGCGCATGCATGATGCAGACACGAACAAACACGACCTGCGGCCCGAGCTGCAGCCCCGAGGGTGTGCAGGAGCGCTGGCTGCGGCTGCGGGCCGTGGAGGCGAGTGCTTGTTGTGTATCTCGAGATATGTATGCTGCACACGGGAGTGCAGGCGTGCGGAGCGCCGCCCCTCAGCCTGTCGCTGTCCGAACGACCCGCACGTGTGGGGACTGTCCCGGGATATCTATGGGGCGACTGCGCTGCGGACGAATTGCATGCCACACAGCGTGCTAGGCATCTGTGGAAATGCAGCACATGTGGAAACGCAGCATCTGTGGCATTCTACAGTATGGGGATGACCTCGCAAGTTGCCTGTGGCAACCAGGCTCAGAGAGCACAGGGATGCATCCTATATTTACTATAGAATACCCCAGATTCGCAGAGACGCAGCTGAATGAGTGAGTGCGCACTGTAGCGGTGGGTATGGTTAGGAATACGAGCTGAAGACCCTTGAGGGCGGCGTAGACCTGGATCACTTTCCAGCTCAGCCACCATCCTGGGGAGGGGTGAGAGCACAGAACTGGGCTGTTCAGTGTGCACATGGATGTGGGCCATTCGTGCCCAGGCACATCGTGCAGAAATAGACGGCAAGTGAGGCTTTTTACATATTCACATCAAGCATTGCTCGGAGAGACCTTCGTACCTGGCGTCGCTGATCAGTTGGCATGCTAGTGGTCATGTTTCTAGCGGAATGATCACGACAGCATGCCCTGAGCTGTTTGTGGCGTGATGGCAGTTCTAGTGGCTGCAAGGTTACAAGAAACAGCATATAAAGTGCCGAACATTTGCACTACCATCGACGCGTGGTTGTCGTGGATGGCCTGGCAACTCACCTGCACAACGGACGACCATGCGACTTGGGTTCCTCCAGAATGCATCTAGAGATTGCACGTGCAGTCGCCGCTCAGAGCGACTCGGTACGTGGATGCCTAGGTATGTATGAGCAGCTTCTGATCACCCCTGATGCGATAGTCTGGCATTGCTACCGCTATGGGCGTGCTTCGCGCCAGGCGCGAGAACTTGCAGGTGCCCGTGCTACCTCGAGCATCACGGAGACTCAGACCCAGAGCAGCGAGCTTTGGTATTGAACTCGCTGACGGAATGGAAATAATGTATGCGCGCACACGCCAGCGCTCCAATCCTTTGACCAGAGATGGCGCGGATGTTGTCTGCAGCGAAGACTATGGGCCGCCCTAGAGGCGCTTTTGTTTCAGCCAGGTTCAGATCTGCGAAACTGTAATTGAGTAGCAAGGCCCGATGAGAGATACATGGCCATGCGGCACCATCGAAAAGCATACTCGGCCATGATATTTGAAGCTCGCGCTGCAGAATAGCGTACAGACCTGTCTCGACGCTGACATCACCAATGGCAGTTGAGAAGGATCGGGGAAGACATCCGCGTAGAACGGCCAGCTACGTATACCTGTGGTACTGTCAAAGATCTCTGCCGTTCCCAGTGTGACCCGTGCGTGCCTCTCGCCACGGCCAGGCCGGCATGCATGCTGCAGGTTGAACCAGCTATTTGTTGAGGATGCAATGCAATACGCACATGCAGAAAACGCAAGGTCTGAGTCCACAGCTTAGGCTCGAGCACAGTTGTGGCTGTCCCGCTACACCACAGCTGTTGCGGATCTAAATCCATTTGGTGCGGCAGTTGCTCGCACGGCCGGCGTGGTCCGTACGGCTCGCGAGAGCATGATCAGCGCCTCTGGCGTTTCATGGTCTGATGCAGCAGTCGTTCTTGTTGTGGGTGTTGATGCTGTCGTTGGTGATACTGGGGTGCCGGGTGTTGCAATTCGCCCGTCCCCTCTCACAGGGGTGGCTCGTGTTGTTGCATTCTGTCGCATGTTGCGTGCATTCAGCTTTTCGGTCCCGGACTTCGGAGTCGACCGGACGAACTGAGATTTCCATCTCATCCAGGGATCCAGCTACCCATGCTCAGAGCGTGCACGTGTATCTGCGGTCGATACAGGCACAGGGGCAGTGGTTGCTGCCGTGGCTGGGTGTTGCTGCATGTTCTCGAGGTCACTGATGTCACATCGTGCACCACATGGCCCATGGTCCTGCTCCCAATCGCAGCTTCCAGAACTAATCGGAATCCGCTGACGTGATGATGCCGGTGGCCTTGATGTTTCAGTAGTTGCAGTGATGAAACACAGCTGCCTCCCGATTGATGAACCCATGGGATTTTGCGGGGGTAGCGTCCTTGCCAAGTCCAGCGGATGTGGGGCTGGACACCCCACTAAATGTACATGGTAATTAAGCTTTCCACCTCCAACCTGGAGCCTGGGCCTGAGCCTGAGTGACTGCATACACGTTTCATCAGGGATCACAGAGGCGTCATCGGGGCTCATGACGGTGCACGCCAGCGTTGGGTCGCTTTGAACTATTTCCAGGACTGCTACCCCAAAATTGGCTCTGAATGTTCGGAATTGTTCTATGTGCTCGGGCCCGATATCGCGATGACCCAACACTGGTGCACGCGACCACCCCAGCAGCCGCACGGCCACGGCTGTCCGTCAGCACGGATTTAAATTTGCGCTGAGACGGGGGAGGTGATCAACCATAGAGCCTGCGCAGGCTGTTTTGGGGTGGCCATCCTGGAAATGCTGCAAAGCGACCCGACACTTGCCTCAATTGCAGCACATTCAGGGCTGCCGTGCACAGATTAGTCCCAACTACTCTGAATTGTGTGATGTCATGATCAACAGGCTCAACGATGCAACACTGCCGAGGCAGGACAGTGGCACAGCAGTCATACGGTTGCATTGCCACAAATGCATTGTCCGCAGACCTGCCCAGAGTTGGCGTGTGCTCATTCGCTGACGCAGTTGTCAAGCAGCTGTGAATCAAAGTTAACACCCGAGGGAGGGGCCCCCATAGGCAGCACAGCTCTCTGAAGTGACAGGCCACGATGATTTGCTTCTGCAGGCCAGTGTTGGGTTGTCGGGCCCGATCATATGTAAATTCCGAATATTTGGGTCTAATTTCTGGCTGGCAAACCTGGAGATGCTGCTACGCGTGTGAAAGTAAACACACATGTACACGCCACACGCGCTCAGACAGATCGCATTCACCTGTGGCAACGTAAGCCAGACTCGAGCAGTCGCTGCGACAGATGGAGAGAGATGGAGGCCAAGCGTCGCGCGGAGTAACAGTGTTGACGCCGTCTTTGTCGCAACCTGATGCTCAAATCGGCGTCACTGACGCATGCTGCAGAACGGTTTCGCGCAAAAGCAGCAAAAAAAAACCTCCTCCGAAGTCAGAAAACGCATACACAGCTCAAACTCGCGCCGACGCGACTGATCATGACGTCAAGTGGGGCCAACCCCGCGACATGTTGAAGCGTTACTCGCACTCGAACTCGGTCCACACATGCATTCGGTCGTAATCATCGCATCCAGCCTAAGCCATCTCGCAGCGCCCAACCTGCCCACGCCGCGAAGTTTCCTCGCGTCGCCGATAAAGCGGCTAGCCTTGACTACTTCTACAAGACCTGCCACACTGGGAGGCTGTTTGTGCACAACCTGTGCTCATGCATAGGCCTTTCGAATTCGACCGGTCTGTTTCTTCTTGCCAATAATGCTACCCGGGGCAGGCCCGGGATAGCGTGGGTCCCTGTACATATACCAGTAGATCGCCCTGACGCTGCAGCTGCCTAGGTCATATGTGCGTGCATGCATTGCTGCCACATATTTGCAACGTAATTGATGACAGCCTGGCCTCGAGGTCGAGGAAGAACACCGCCGCGTCCCAGAGCATCATAACACTGCGTCAGAACACTGTCGATTCGCGAGACAGTAGCAGTACAGTGTTGCAAATTCAACAGAGCCTGCTTGCCGCCTGTCCATCCGGCGTAGCGTCCTGCGACGTTCACGCTGCAGTGCGTTTGATCATCCTTCCGAATATTCGAAGCACCCAGTTCTGGAGTCCAGGACTTCAACGGATTCTGGTGTGCATTCGAATCCATCTGACCAAGCTCTGCGGCTGTAGCCATGGCTACAGCATGTGATATGTCATACCACGCCAACCCGGTGCAATTGTCTTGATCAGTGACGTGCCGTCGCTGACGTTCCGGCGCAGCGCGTAGATGTGGCGAGAGTCAGCTCGGTCGAGGCGGCATGATGGCTACCAGTGCACGTATGCATATATGCATGATGATTCCATGCGCGGGCGCGCGCCCGCGCAATGTGCGAGCTACAAGAATTCTACACATGTGGCACTGGCAGAGCTGTCAAACATGTTTGACCGCGACGTGCGTTTGACCGCGGGGCGCCTGTCGCCATCCTGAAGACTGGAGCCGTCTGCGGGCATGTGCATTGGATGCTATATATAGCTAGCGCGTATAGCATGTATGGTACCGCTAGATTAGTATAAACCTGCATAAAAGAGTTCTGGGAGGGGCTCCCGACTTCCAGATCTCGAGCTTGACCGCCTGTTTCACTGGCGACCATAAATCCATATTCGCCGCCTCGCCCTGGATGTGCTTACGTGGTGCCATCAGTGGCCACACGGACGTGCAAGTGGCAGCGGGACGGTGGTTGTTTCACACTTGTAAACGGTGAACCCAGGCAGTCGGAAGTTCTCCATGTGATGTTGGTCGTGCACCTGCTCCATCAGTCATCCCTGCACTACTTCCAATGCTGACGCAGAGGACTTATACCGGACTCCTCACAGCACCAAAACCAGCATTGCACCCAAAACTGCTCCCAACGTTGCAGTCACATACACAAGCTTGTGTCTAGAATAAGCCACTGCAAAAAACCACTGCATGCATGCTATAGTATGCCACAATCACGTTCTCCGCACCGGCTGACACGGGCAAGCATGTACATCAGTCCATGTATCCTCATGAGTCCTGCAGTTAACATGAAGTCATGAGATTGGGTGCGTCAGTGTTAGCTTGGGCGAGGCTATACGTGAGAGTCATGTGAGACCCATCATGTTGTATCAGGCACCACTGCACTGCGAATGCATGCCCGACATGCACCCGCCACCCGCCCCTTTGGGTGGCCATTTCGAGGCAGGCACCTCATATACATGCATGATCAGACACCCCTTGGCCACCCCACGGCCAGCGGTGCCTGAGTGCCAGTGGTGCAACGTGTAGCCATAGAGCGACGGCGCAGCCGGGGGCTTACGTAGGATCTGGAGGTGTTCACGCGGTCGCGCCATGCATATGCACGCGGGTCCTGCCCTCTAACCTGCCTCTCGAAGCCGAAGCTCCGAATCTGTCCGTGCGTACATCTGTGCCTCACCCGCGCCACTACAATCATGTAACACACCAGTGCCGTGCCTAGGGCATCAGCTGCTGCCCAACTTCCCTGTTCCGCATGCCTTTTCCATATTGCCAGCAGCTGCTTGAGGAATTCCCACATCATGTGGAGGCCTCGCACACATCCTCTGGAGTTAACTGGCAAGTCAACGATATCGATCAATGTGTGACAGAACATCATGCGTACTTGGGTGCAGACAGACAGCAGTTCCACGATTTAGAATTGAATTCAATTCGATTCGAGTTGATGGATGCCCCAGGCTCGCCCATGCATGCAGGTTGCTTGAAATTGAGCCTCGAAAGCCTCTGTAGCCATTCAACTTCGCAGACAAAAGACTCACCAGCACACACACAGAAACCCGCCAGCTTGATTGCAGGAGTGAGCGCAAAGCGAAGGCTCCAAGAGACTCTGGCCCTGGCTCTCCGGAACAGCACGATCACTGCCTGCACACCTCGCTCGTAGCCTCCACGGACACCTGCGTGCACCAGCCACAGGCGTCATCGCTCGATCGTCGACGCCCGCAGGACCGTATTCGTGCTCCGGAGCTCTGATATCCTGGCCTGCACTGCAACGCATGATGCTCAGCTCGGCCACAAGTTCACGCAGCCGCAACGGCAGTGCCTCGAGCGGAAGTCAGGGTGCCCGGTCGCGGGTCGCGCTGCGCGCGCTGCTGTGCGTGCTGGGCCTGCTCGGCATCTCTAGCACAGCATGCCACGCCGCAGCACAGCAGCCCTCCACTGCGGGCGCCGAGGAGCTGCGGCGCGCGGATGGCGCCGCTGGCGGCAGCGTGACTGCACATATGCATGGCACTCATGCGCATGGCCCCGAGCGTCTCTGGCCTGATCGTGAAGCCGCCGCTGACGTCCGGGGTGCAGCGTCAGGGGAGGGGGAGGTCCGCTCCGAAGGGGGCGCAGGTGAGGGGGCAGGAGACGGGGAGCGCGCGTCGAGCTTGCCGACAGCTCAGGCTTCAGTGCACTGGCAGGTGAGTCTCTGCCCCCAGCTCGCCACCAAGTGCAGCTGCATGCATGGGGTGCATGCACCTGGGGCCACCGGTTGCATGCATGGGATCCTACGGACCCCGCGGTGCGCCCCCCGCCCACCGTGCACATCAGCACATCATGCTGACAGCTCTGTTCTTTGAAATGACGCAAGAGACTCGATGATGTGAACACTTTCGCATCAGCTGATTGTGAAAGCCGGCTGTGGCCACTTTGTGTGGCCACACTCAGAGACACGCCTGGCTACACACGTACATAACCAAAACACCCGAAATGCTTAATGACAATGGTCAGCATACTTTTTACAATCACTGACCAGACAGACAGGCCGCGCGTGAGGGTGCGCCGAACTGCCATCTGTCGCACCGTGCGGCGTCGTCAGATTGCAGCCCAGTACGACCTGTATGGATTGATTAACACTGTACAGCCCGTAGCTTCCGCTCGTTGTTATCCGAGGCCTGTGTGCTCACAGGACACATGAGCAGGTCTGCGCGCCTCCACCAATTGCCCTTCTGCCCCTATAGCTATATGCGCATATATATATATATATATATATATATATATATATATATATATATATATATATATATATATATATATATATATATATATATATATATATATATATATATATATATATATATATATATATATATATATATATATGGGCACCTTGATCTTGCAATCGGCACCAGCACGCCCTGTGCTTGCAAGACGCCCTCCGTTCTGCTGACCAGTCTGTGGCTTACAGAGTGTGTGGGGTTCGCCACCATCGCATGAGTCAGCACCGCGGGCCATGGGGGGTGGCCCTCCCGCTCTCGCAACACCGCAGCCCCCCACAGCCCCTCACCCTGACTCGCCCCCTCTCGCCACCCGCAGCACCCGCTCCGACCTCGCCCATGCAGGGAGCGGCTCGGGAGGCGTGCGCCAGATCCTCATGGCCAAGAAGGGCAAAGGAAAGATGGCGAAGAAGCTCGCTGCGCTCCCACGGTGCAACCGCTGCTTCATCACACAATGCTTCCGAAGCAAGAAGGCAAGGCAGCGATCCCGCTGCGTCGGCAAATGCAAGAAGAAGGGCCGGATGTTCACTTGCAGCTCGACGAAAGGCGACTTCAAGACGTGCATCCGGCAGGGACAGTGCTGGGACGCGTCCTGCGACGACGACGAGTTCAACGTCCCGGTGGAGCCGCTCATCCCGCTTGCCGGAGTCGTCGTCTCCGCGCCGGTTCCGTACATCCCGTGTGTCGTGACGACCAACCACCCGACCGGCTGCCCGGCCCCCGGCGCACCGATCTTACACGGCGGAGGCACCCTGCAGCTGGCTTCCAGCACCTGCGTCAGCCACGAACACCGCCTATCGGAATGCGAAAGCCCGTACCTTCCGTTCGGCTACTGCATGTGTACAGTCAATTTGATAGCCCCCATGAGAGGCTTCACCAGCGTGGTGCGCACTGAGAATAGGCCGTGCCGATACGGCGAGTTTGACGCCGCGGATCTCCCATTCACGGCCCCCGGCTTTGAGCCAACTCCTGAGAGCGACAGGACTGACTACAGCCCTGACAACGTGCTCAGGATCCGCACGAGCCTGCCCGAACAGTCCGTCGAGGGTGATCGGCCGACCTATGCATACAATGCGACGCTGACGGCGGAGCAGGGCGAGGTTGAAGTCACGATCGATGTCACGCTGGCCTACTTCCGCCGCATCTCGGTGCTCGCTGACCGCTTCACGTACACCGGGGCTTACGCGGACGGCTACAGCGGGGCAGACTATGAAAAAACTCAAAGCACCACGAAGGAAGAATACATTTTTGCGTTCGCCGGCGATGGGGATTATGACCTCGGCTACCGCAGCTCGGGCCACCCGAACTTCACGCCAGATGACCGAGGCGGCCTCGATTACATGTACGTGTATCCTGGCAACGACGCCCAAGAGGGCGTGGGGATTGCGTCTTACGTAATATACAACAGCGATGCTGATGGCGGGAGCAGTGGTGATGGTGAATACGACGCCATCGTTGGCGTAGACGGCAGCGATGCCGATATCGAGGCCGCTGCGTACGATTACACGGTGGACGAGGAGGCGACAGAGTATTACTTCCAGTACAACAAGTACACCCTGGAGCCGGAGAGGCAAGACTGCGACCTGAAGTGCTCGTTTGAGGGTGGGGGGGTGCTGGGTAACGTGCGGGAATTATACGGGGTGGAAGGGCCGTACAGCGTGTACTACTTGAACCCGGTGCCCGAGCCTACTGCACAGCAGCTGAGGTTCAACCCGAACGGATACAATTTCGACAGCAACTTTGCTGACGCGGTGCCGACAGAAAACTGTCCAGCATGCCCTGTAGAGTACGGCGGACCGCCGGACGGCGCCCCAATTGACATTGCCCGCGGCACGCCGCTCGAGCCCGGCCCGTTTGAGGTGTTTCTGCGTGATGTGCCAGAGGAGGAGCGATTTGATGCTGGAGAGGTGAGGGATACTCCGTATACGTAGAGTTACGGGAGAACTTCGAGGGTCACATGGAGTGTTGCACAGCACCTGGTGCCTGCACACGCGTGTTGGGTCGCTTTACGGATTTTCCAGGACTGCCACCCCGAAATTAGATCTGAATATTCGGAATTTTTCCATGCGATCGGGCCCAATGACCTAACACTGCTGCACATGTGCACGTGGTTCCGATTGGCAACTCGGGTGCAGAGGTTGTGTATGGTTTTGGGCAGCCACCGGCAGTGTCGGGTCGCCGTGCGGCATGTTCTAGGGCTGCCCGCCAGGAGTTCTAATTAAAGACATGGGTGTTGAGGATGTTGATGTACTTGATCGGGCCGACCCGGATTTTTTCACCTTGGCCTAGCCTCGAAGTAGTATGTAGGAATGAGTTGGACCTGTATGACATTTCAGTAAGGACTGCTTCAGATTCGTTGGTTGTGCATCGCAGAGGGGTTTGCATTTCCCTCAAGCATGCTGATCGTGAGGGTTCCTGGGGGGGTGCTTAAGAATTGGAGAAGGATGATGCCCATGCAGAGAAGATGCAGCCTGAGATAAGGTCAGAGCAAGTGCTGTTGTATCAGCGTCATAACAGTGGATAGACGCGTGTACAAACAATCTTAAAATGTTCTTGTCGAGCAGAAGAAGGGACTGTTCACATCATGGGGCTGCTGCTGTGACCAAGCTCAGTCCAGAAAAGCAGCATGCATCGCTTGACGGCTGCAAAGATGCGCAGACACACAGATCCATGTGTGGCGGGCCGGGAGTCTGTGTCACCTGTCGGTGGTGTTCTGGATTTCGCGTAGGTGTGACGGGAGCGATGGCGTGGGTGCTCTGGACCAGGTCGCTGGGTGTGTTCCTGACCTCCTTGCTGCTTTCAAAGTTCGTAGGGCTGCCCGCCTGATGGCCTTTATCCTCGTACCACACAGCTCCATGGTGGGCGCATGCCGTAGCAGTGCGCGTGAGTAGAAGTTCTAGCTGACGACGCCTGAATGAACGAACTTGAAGGCGGTGATCCACCCACTTCACTTCCTAGCTCAGCCGACATGCTGGAGCTATTGTGAGCACATGAGCAAGCATTCTGTGTACATGAAAGCGGAGATCATTTGACCCGTTTAAACTTAAATTTACTCCGATAGACATCAGACCCGGGAGTGGTAGGCGCCAGGTGGCATCTCCGATTTGTTCACGTTGGGCATGTTCCTGAACGGTTGTCGTGAATGGCGTCACTGACAACCTGGCATGCTGATTGCGTGTGAATACAGCGGATAGACAGGAAAGACTGGAAAGAACATTGACGGCATGGCCTGGGCTGTATGTCCCAATGGCGCTCCTTGAGGCTGGCAGCGTACAAGCGAAGAGCATCGAATGAGCCAAATGCTTCCAAAGTGTAGTTAACACGGTGTGATCGTCATTGGCAAGGCTACTTCCCTGCAGCCGCACACAGGGCGAACACGCGACATGGGTGCCTTGCAGCGTGCCTGCAGAGGTTGCGTGTGCAGTCGCCGCGCACCAAGCAGGACTACGAATGCAATAGATAAGTCTCAAGCTTCTGGATCATCTACTGATGAGCCCTGTGCGGACAAACGGTCGTTGCTGCCGCTCTTGGCGTGCTCGGCGACAAGAGCGAGAATCACCTGCTACCTCCAGCATCACGCAGACCCAGACGCGGAGCTTTATCTTGAGATTTTATGACAAGATGGAGCCAATCCATGTGCGCATGCGCCCAGTGCTTTCATCCTTTGACTCGAGATGTCGCGGAAGCTGCCTGCTGCGAAGACGATCGATGATCCACCCGAGATCCACTCTCGCTGCAGCCACGAAAAATTCTGCATAACAATCGCGAGACAAGAGTATGCGAGGTACATTGTCATGCGGCGACATCAACAAGCACATTCGGCCACGAGGTCTGGCATTCCCTGAAGTTTGCGCTGCAAAATAGAGCACGGGCCCGTATCAATTGCGGAGCCACCACGAGAAATTGCAGGTTCCGCGCAAGAGATTCGCTCAGAAAGAGGCAGGTGGTGCCCACGATCTGTTTCGTGGCAGATCCCGCCTGTGCGTGCCTCTCGCCATGCTCGAGAAGTGTGGCAATATGAGCTCTGTTAGCTGCTATGATCACTAGTCATACAGTACAGACTCCTGTCAATTGCCAGTCAAAGATGTTACAGAATAACTATGCCGTGTGTCTCACCTGTGGCAATATGAGCTCTGTTAGCTGCTATGATCACTAGTCATACAGTACAGACTCCTGCACCACGTAGTACGCTCAGCACACTGTTCTCTGCTGTAGTCAGTAGACAGACACACACAAACAGCAAAGCATTCTCACCTGTCAATTGCCAGTCAAAGATGACCTGGAATTGACAGCTACGTCCTATATTCTGTGCTCTAGGCAGCCGACCTACGGTCTGCCCGCAGACTCACAGCCAAATGCATGTGATCTGCTGCACTCGCGTTATAACAGCTACGACACGCTTGCACCAGGGGAGCTCTGCTTCCCACACACCCCCTCAAGCGCTGTCCGTTTCAGCATCGATCCGACCACTGCCTCTCTGGACTTACGCTGGTCCCGTGATCCTATGCCCCACTTAACGCGACACGAGTGGCCGCGACCTGACTGTGCAAGGCGGGTGTCGAACTACCGACCTCACGAACCCAACTTTTGTGGCAATCCAGTGATATGGCCGCTATACCACTGGATCCTTGCACGTCGCGACGTGCAAGGATCCAGTGGTATAGCGGCCATATCACTGGATTGCCACAAGAAGGCTTGCATATCAAAGGCGGAGTCGGCGAAATCTTGGGGCTGCGACTCAACACATACGTGCGGAAAATTTCCAACCATTTCAGTCCATAGTCTCAATTTCTGTCTCGAGCACAGTTCTGGCTGTTGGCACCACGCTGCAGCTGGGCTTCTAGTTAGTCTTTCTAGTTGGTCTAGCTATCTGTCTAGGAGCACCCATCGCAAATCATGCTTTTCGCCCAGGGCTACACGATGAGTCATCCATCGCATGCCCATGCGCAGAGCAAGCGCGTGTTGCTGCGGTCAAGCCCAGCACAGAGGCACTGTGTCTAGCCGTGCGTGGGTGTTGCTGCATGTGTCCGAGGCTCGAGCGATTGCATCCAATGAGCCTGCTGCAGGTGACGAGCGGCAACAGTTGTCCTGCGATCCACCTGTGCGCTGCAGCTAGCGCTGGACTGCATGCACTAGACCATGACGC
The DNA here is from genome assembly GCA_023078555.1 of Ulva prolifera. NCBI lineage: Eukaryota > Viridiplantae > Chlorophyta > Ulvophyceae > Ulvales > Ulvaceae > Ulva > Ulva prolifera. The sequence continues at coordinate 11,534,595 of CM041196.1, forward strand.
CGGTGTGCGTTGATGTCTGCAGCAATGAACCACAGCTGCCTCACAATGCGCCGTTTGTCGAGTCTCCTCCAGCTCCTGCAGTCCACAAGGGCGTAAGTGCAACCACCTTGAAGCAGTGACCCCCGGACGACCGGAGATAGGGAGCTGCAGCAGGCCACTGCAGTCGCGATGCTCCCTTCCAGTGGCCCAGTTCGACCCAACCACTCCACAGAGCTCCTCTGACTGTGCTCTGGTGCAGTGTTGGGTCGCTTTGCAGCATTTCCAGGTCTGCCACCCGGCAATGAGGCCTGAATAATCGGAATTGTCAAACATGATCGCGCCCGATGACCCAACACTGCTCTGGTGTACATGGCCATACTGCCAGGGCAGTACGGCGGCGCAGTGAAGTAGAAGCCATGTCACTGCATTGCCACATTTATATCGTCTGCAGACCTGTGGCCATCCATTGACTTGGCAGCTGTACCATTGGATTGCCACAAGACCTGCCCACGACAGCCTTGGGTTCGACTGCTGCCCCAATCGGCAATCAACTGTGAATCCAACTGAGCAACCGAGGGAGGGGCAGCGTAGAACTCTGGAATGGCAGTCCCTGATGATTTGCCGCTGCGAGCATGTACAGACATGCCACGCTGCAGCCCTGCAGCACTTGCCAACTGGCCGGGCTTGTCTGCATGCTTAGCGCGGGTGCAAGTGGTTTGTCGTGACTGTCAGCTGGTAGGCTGACAGGCCATTCAGTGGAAGTGGTCAGTGAATCGCTTCAAACCTCGCCTGCATTTGCTAGCTTGCTACTACCACTAGCAGACTGGCGTGCACGAATCGCTTCCAACCTGGCCTGCATGCGCTGGCTTGCTGCTACCACTAGCAGCCATGGCTGTTTAAGAGTGAGACATCTCGGTACCGGCATCGTCTGGCTGCTACTGAAACACAGGTCAAATGGCATGTGATCTTCAGCGACAGTCAAGAGAAGGAGGCTGGAGATTTCTCAACGCCACCATTTACGGTTCTCTGACGTGAGTTGATGTATTGACTGCAGTGGTGCTGCTTCTGATACACATCCATGAAGCTGCACCACTGCCTGGGATGGTCAGCAGCCTGTATGGCACCAGGCTCACGCAGCTACAAGAGAGCCTTCCCGCGGATGCCTGAGTATACTGTTGCTGCGATTCCTGACGAGTGTAAAACTCGAGTTTCCGTGCTCTGACGTCGTGACCCTTGCAGAAAAGGCGCCTTAGCATCACTGCCACAGTGGGAGCCACCAGGATCCACGCACCTTGTCCGGCAGGAGTAGACATGGTCAATAGAAATGTCCTGAGATTGCTGCACGCTACATGTGCTGGGCAGCACAACGTCCGTCCTTCCAGCGCTAGCAGGTGTTCCGTATCAAGCTGCAGCCTGCACCAACGTCCCATCGTGTTTACGCCGACGTTCAGTGAATGGTATCATCAGCATTCGTCAGTGATAGTTCAGGCGTGTGCCTGCTCGCCGATGATGCCAGGCGCTCCGGAGAGTGTGCATGCGCGGCAGCGCGCATGCGGCACCAACATGTGCGCATGCATGAACATGCGCCAACGTAAGCCAGAAGCGAGCAACCGCTGCGAAACCTGGAGACCCAGAGTCACGCGAAATAAACATCCTTGACGTCGCATGTCTTGCTACCAGAGTCTCAAGCTGCAGTTGCCGCAGTTGACGACCGTCGAGGGCAATCCCGCGAAAAGTTGTCGCACCCGATCTTTACCCGTGCACTTATCTCGAGATACCCGTCGTACTCATCATCGCACCCCGGCCTGGGCCATCTCGCACCGCCCCACATCGCCACGGCGCGAACTCTCCTCCCGTCGCCAAGGTAGCCTCGCGCCTTGACCACTTCTACATGCATATTGCGCTGGGCACCTATTTGTGCACAACCTGTGCTCATGTCGTCCCCTCTGGTTCCTGGGGCAGGCCCGCGGAAGCGCAGCTTCAATATATTTGACATCACCGACGTACTGCGCCCTCACGCTGCTGGCTGGCCAAACACATATGCGTAAGTGCCTGCACTGATACATCGCTGCAGTTGCTACCTCAGTGGTTGGTTCATATTCTGGAAGCATTCTTGACCGGTCAAGAAGACTTGTGCTCGAGGCATCCGCAGCTGCCTCGCAGCCCTAGAGCTGCATCAGCAAGCAGTTGACGCTGCTCGCCGACTTCACGTGAAGTTCACGAGTATCTTGGGAAAACTACAACCTTCCGCGCCGGACAGTATGCAATTGCTTTGAAGCGTGCCTCGCAGATGCTGCTGCGCGTTTGACGACCTTCACGCGCCCAGGGTCTCAATATTCTGGTGCGCATTTCTCCGGACGCTGCTGCACTCGCCACTCAGTTCAGCAACCGATGGTATCTCGAGATACATCGGCGGCTGGGGCCCTGGCCGGCAACACTGTACGAAGCCGTGGCCACCCAATGGTGATTTCCAGCGCGCGCAGCGCTGCTGCATGCAGCATGCTGTTTCTGATTCCGTTGCCGTCCTGCTACTCAGCTGAGCCCAGCTCGGAATCCTCGGGTGTCGCGGAACTGAGCTCGGCTCAGGCCTGACGCCGGCTCAGCTGCAGGCCTGACGTCGACCCACACGGGATATCCATCATATGATGCATGACGTCGTGCGAATCCATAGTCTATCTCGAGATAGCGCGAGCCTTGAAACGTTTTTGCGCAGCTCGACGTTGCTCTGGTGTTCTTGCATGCTGACAGAGCTGGCATATCTCCTAGAGATACAGCCACCTATGCATACCGGGTACGTACGCTGGTATGTGCGCTTGCCCATGCATATGACTGCAGGAGGCCTGATCGCCGACGCAAATTTCGCATACAATGTCAAATGCACAATCGAACAGCGGGCCTCTGGACTTTATGGCCGTGTGTTTCATGGCCACACGTGACGCCTCGCGCTGAGCGTGCTTACGTGGCGGCCAGTATTAGACGGACGTGGCAGTCAGACCCATTACCAGTTCAGACTTGTGAATCGTGGAGCCGGGCTGTGCACATATATATGGCTCGTATACGCCCCACATCACACAGAGAACTTCTGACGTCAGCACGTGCCAAAATATGGTGCAACGAAAGGTCGCAATGTTGCATGCGTTCAGTTCCGTGGTTAAATATTTATATCACGTGCCTTCAAGCACTGGATTACAAAAGAGTGATCATGAATGGGAGAAAACACAGAAACCGAATCACGTGCCTCCAAGCACTGGACATCATATGGCCCATGATCACATAGAGACCTTCTGACGTCAGCACGTGCTGACGTTCGTTGCACCATTTCGCCCCCCCCCCCCCCCCCCCCCCCCCCCCCCCCCCCCGCCGCGTTCACAGGCAGAAATCCCTCGCGCCGACTTGGCATTGAACGCCCTATTGTACGCGCGTAGCACCATACCGATAGAAGCATTCACGGCCCCACATGCATGGGCATCCTTGCATGCTTGTGCTGTGTCCCAATGCTGTGACCGATACATATCACAGTATACCAGAATTGTGATCACAGATCTAGAACGGACTTCTCTGTCGCCCTGTATTCAGAGTGTGAAATGGGCCTGATCAGACCTGTCCCTGCTGCAGCCGTGCCTAGGGCGCTTGAGCTTGCACATCGGCCGATGGAACGGCTTCAAGAGAAGTTCACAACCCAACGCCTGATCGCCACGCACCAAGAGCATTGAGCCGAAGCCTGCGAATTCCTCTACGAGTTGAAGAGACTCTCAGAGGCTAGAGCCTACGCCCTCTAGCACCGTGCCAGCAGCATCTTCATCGCGCGCACGGCAGCGACAAGCTAGCTAGCAAGGCCTGCTTGTTCAAAACAGTTGTGCACCGGCCAGAGGCTGCATCACTGGACCGCCCGCATCAGCCTCCTACAGACTGAATACAGACGTCAATCGCAATCCAAAACAATGATTCTCAGCTCCGGAGCAAGCGCACACGGCCGCGCCAGCGGCACCTCAAGCAGAGAGCACATTCCGCGGCCACATGCCGTGGCCTCAAGATCCAAGAGCACGATCCACATGCTGCTGTGCGTGCTGTGCGTGCTGGGCCTGCTCGGTATCTCTAGCACAGCATGCCACGCCGCAGCACAGCGGCCCTCCGCATCCATTGCAAACAATGCGACGATTCAGGTGAGCCTTCGCCCCGGCTGACCGCTGAGTGCAGGTTCATGCATGTGACACTGCACCCCCCCCGGTCCTGTGTGTGTGTGTGTGTGACCGCTGAGTGCAGGTTCATGCATGTGATCATGACACTGCACCCCCCCGGTCCTGCCGCCGTCCACAATGATCACGCTGCGCGATTGCCAGCCCATGCCTCAATTTGAGGAACACAATCTCAAATGAGAATCCCCCAATTGTTGGCTGACAAACTCCCTGGTTGCAGAGCTTTCAGGGTCCGTCAAAGCTTAAGCTAGCGCCGTGGCCAAGTGTGATCGCCGAACCAGTCGCACCACGCAACGCGGCAGCCCTCCGCGCCGCCGCGGCTCCTCTCACTACCCGCACCCCAGGCTTGGACGTCGTGCCAGAAGCACAAGGTGGCTCCGGAGGCGTCCGCCGCATCCTCATGGCCAAGAAGGGCACAAACAAGGCGAAGTTGCTCGCGTCTCTCCCGCGTTGCAGCCGCTGCGCGATCCAGCAGTGCTTCCGCAACAGGAAGACGAAGAAGCGCTCCCGATGCACCGGCAAGTGCAAGAGGAGAGGCCGCATTTTCAACTGCAGCTCGACGAAAGGCGACTTCAAGACGTGCACGCGCTCAGGCCTCGGCCAGTGCTGGCGGCCCACGTGCGAACCCTACAACCTCCCGCTCGAGCCGCTCATCCCGCTCGCCGGAGTTGTCGCCTTCACCCCCGCCCCGTACGTGCCGTGCATCGTCACTACCAACCACCCGACTGGCTGCCCGGCTGCGGGCTCCGACGTCGCGGGCACCAGCGGCCCCACTCGCCTGGTCGCCAGTGAATGCATCAGCTATGAGTACCGTCTAGCCAGTGATGGGTGCGAGAGCCCCTACCTCCCGTTCGGCTACTGCGAGTGCCGCTTCACGGAGCAGAACGCCGCCTCCGGAACTGCACGCGAGGTGACGCGGCCGTGCCACTTCGGCGATTTTGACAGCGCAGACCTACCGCTGACGTCCACCGCACCCGAGTCAAGTGACGGCGCGGCCCGAATTCAAACGCGGCTCCCCGCGAACTCCAGCGTGAGCGGGAGACCGCACTATACATACAACACGACGCTGGTGACGGACGAGGGCCCGGTCGACGTCAAGATGGAGTACTTCCGCCGCATCTCGGTGCTCGCTGACCGCTTCACATACACTGGGGAGTATGCGGACGATGACAGCGGGGGGAGTGGTGATGGGGACGCCGCGGACACAGACCCAGACTACGTGGAAAGCGGGTTTCCCGCTGGTGTATACGATGAGACCTACACCTCTGTTGATTACGGCAGGCGCGATGACGCTGAAGACTACGTTCGTCTTGACTATGATTACCTTGATTACTTCCGTGGCTACGGTGACTACTACCGCGGCTACGAGCGCTACGAGAGCTATGATTTCCGCCGTGATTACAGTTATTACGACGCCGATGACCAGAGCCGCGCTGATCCAGGTTACAGCGCCATAGTCGGCATAGACGACAGCGAGGAATTCGCCGCGGCGTATGATTACACGGTGGATGAGGAGGCGGATGAGTATTACTTTGCATACAATAAGTACAACCTGGACCCGGAGAGGCAGGACTGCGACCTGAAGTGCTCGTTTGAGGGTGGAGGCGTGCTGGGGAGCGTGCGGGAGGAATACGGGGTGCAGGGGGCCTACAGCGTGTACTACATGAGCACAAAGCCGGTGCCGTCAGCAAACTGCCCGGCATGCCTTCCGGATTACGGCGGCCCTCCCGACGGCGCGGTCATCGACATTGCCCCCGGCACGCCGCTCGAGCCCGGTGAGTTTGAGGTGTTTTTGGGTGATGTGCCGGAGGAGGAGCGGTTTGAGGGAGGAGAGGAAGAAGTGTTCGAGACTCCATATACGTAAGGGCGGGGAGGTGATCTTCATTCAGGTTCATGTCCGGGTGATAGGTCTGGACACTCATGATCAACAGCGGTGGGTCACTTTCCAGTGTTTATTTGTTCTGTTGGGTCTGGATGCATCCAGAAATTAGGCCACAAATTCGGATTTCTATGTGATCGGCTCGGATTAACTCACTTTGCTCGACGGGGCTTGATGATGTACCGGGGAATGCATGATATAGTATAGCGTCATGGGACTAGATCGTAATGCCCTTTTGAATGCCAATGATGTTGCATCACAGTTGGATTTGCGTTATCTTTGAACATGCTCATCAAGTGTGCCGGGGGGGGATGCTGCAGAAGGGATCTGGCCATGCGGCCACCAAGGTAAGGCAAGGTCAGAGCATCTACCGTCGTGTTTGAAGCAGCAGAGTGGATTGACGTATTTAGAATCGGCTTAGGATATATCCTGACGAGCAGGATGTGTGTGTCTTTCTATAATCAGCAAGCGCTGAGCGTACAGCATCGCTGAACTCCTGGAATCCTGTCACTGTAGGGAGGTGGGTGATCACTATTTGTAGCTGCAAAAGAATGTGGAGACACCTGTCACGTGTGACGTGTAGGTATCTCAGTCAATTTCAATACACCTGGATACCTGTAAGGCGTAGCTGTCAATCCACAGCTGCCAATGATACTGACACACCGGCTTGGCTTGGCAAGCCACCAGATCACAGAAGACTCCGGTCCCACAGGGCAAAGCAGCGGCATAGAAACGTGCAAGGAGGAGCAACTGCACTGGAACCAGGCAGGCTGTTCAACCTGCTAAACTTTCGATACCACAGCTGAAGCACAGCATGAGGCACACACTACAACCATCCCGACGGATGCATCCCTCGACGGACACATCCCTGGAGCTGAGGTTGGGCAAGCCACTGTTGTGCTGCACAAGGCCTCACACAGACGCACAGAAAATTCATTCGAAAGCGATCCACAAGCTTGTTTCTGCGATCTTTGGCGACTGCAAGGGCCACTCCTGATCTCTCGAGCTCCAAACATGGACTGGCGTTGCTGGCGTTGCTGGCATCACTGGTAAACAAACGGGCTCTTGTCTTCAAGGGCGTGCAGATCACCACCAGCAACAAAAGAGTTTTTTCATGGAAGACTATAGCACTTTTTGCGCTGCCGCACGACAGTTCAGCCCGTTGGATCCGTCAGCTGCTGCAGAATACAGACCGCAGCTTGCGATCGTACACCCAACATCGCCAGGCTCCGCTAAGCGCAGGCCAGAACACACCAACCACCATCAACGACTATATCCAGGTAGCCTTCACGTGTGCTGCAGCGTCCCTTCAGAAGCAATGCTCCACCGTTGCCACTCGAGCATGCGTGGCGCTTGTGGCCAAGGCTGAGTGGCGCACGCAGGAGGTCTCAACAAGACATCAAAGGCATGAAGGGATCCGCTTGCGTAAGTGTGGGCAGAGTCGCACGTTTCGGGCCGCGCATGTGTAATGATTCTCCACGCTTCGGCCTCACATAGCTAGCACCTTCTCCAAATATCCACATGTGTCCACAACAGATGCGCGCCGGCCCAAGTTTGGCCTGAGCAGTCGTAACCATTGTCGCACTTTGGCTGTGCCGTTTCGCAGTGTCGCACTTGGCCACGCCGCGAAGTCCCTTCACGTCGCGAGGCATGGGGCGTGCGCCCGGAGCAAGCCGCGCGGGGTACGCGGTTGTGTACACCAATCATTACGGATCAATCAGTCTCATGCGCCAATACGAAAAGGGCCCGACTGGATGCCTGGGTTCTGAATTCAGCGCTGCTGTTCCGCATGCCGATTGCCTGAATATGTATGCAGAGATCAAGCCGATTGTTCATTGTATCCGGACATGATTGGCAGCCACCACGTGTATGCACGACTCGTCGAAGCTCAAGCGAAGTAAATTTGCGCTCCAGGCAAGCGGTTTTCTGACAGGCGAAGATTTCGCCAAGCGCAGCATCCCCTTGCATAGCTACCGCCACTACTCCAGTTAGGACGTTTCTGGTAGGTACGTCCGTGCATGCATCTGCATATCTGTTGCCGGTTTGATACCGCAGCTGTTGGCGCCGGCGCCGCGGCTGAGCTGGCCGACATGACTGAGCACAGCCCCCACTTGAGACTGCCGCGGCCGCGTACGTTGCTCCTCGTAGCTACGCCGCGGGTGCGACTGCGTGCCGCGCGCGGACGCGCCAACCCGCCGGCTGCGTTGATGAATTGTTCGAACAGCAAATTTGCTCTAAATATCGCACAGGAATGACGTGTACGATGTCGGCGCGCATGTGCACGAGCGAGCCCGCCAAATCACCGAAGAGCCATCAGACACTTGCACAGCTGTCGCTAGCGAAGCATTCCTTTCGCGCGGACTTTTTCTTTGCGGTGCATCGCGGACCGATTTGTGGTGGTGCGGTGATTCAGCTGGCAGTACTATATATATATATAGTATATACTAGTAGCTATAGGAGTAGCCACACGCGTGGCTTCCGGGCTTCGAGATCGATCGAGGATCCTGGCGGGTAGGCAGCGCGCCCGAGGTCTTGAGACTCGAGTCGCATTTGCACGTGGGACTGCAATCTGAGCCTTAGGCCTCAAGCCTAGGCTTGAAGGCTTCAGCTGCCCAGGTTCTTCTTTTCCAGGCATGCACGGCCGCGGCTAACTTGAACGGGGCTTTACATCCGGCACATCTGTACATGTACATGTGGACCTGGACCCCCCCCAGGCTACTGGGGCTTTCGTCTTGCACATTGAAACAGTTGTATTGATCATGATCATCTAGCCAGCTGGGTGACGTCCGGATCACCACCCCATGCAGTGTTGTGGGGGTGCCAGGACTGTCATCGGTCAGATCTTCTCTAACTCGAGTTCACGTGCAAAAGCACTACATTGAATGACGGTCAGATAGCCACCTGGAGAGCTACCTGGGGAGCTTGCTGTCACGGTGTATTCTGCCTGCTAGAACACACACACGACGCGACAGCATCCTATACTGATCACATCTATGATTACCATGGCTATGATGTGCTAAACGCTCTCGGCAGGGGAGCGGACCGGCTACCGCGACACGGACACGAACTTGATCACGCGATAGGTTTTCTTGTTGAGTCTTAGTTTCTGTTTTTGTGTCTTTCGGCGTTCGCCCGCGGGCAGTGACGATGCGACGATGAGGCTGCGCTCGAGTCCAGACGAGGCACTCTCGGCAACTATCGCAACCAGAAGTCATCCCAGGTGCCAGAACTCACAGATCCCACGTTAGATGTTTTATTGTGTTATGTTGTGCGTTCCTGGCCAGCTTGGTCCGGCAACACCCATTGCCGACGCCGTAGCTGTGCTGCGTGGTTGCCGAACTATTGCGCACTGCTTGTTTCTACATGCTTTGCCCGTTTCACACCCACAGAATGCATACCATCTCGCTTATAACATCTGATTCCCGATTCTGGCGGGCAGTTGCACGAGCACACGTAGCTGCGTGAGTGTGTGTCTTCTCGCGCCGCGATGTTTAGTTTTCGGGCTGTGCTAGCAATGCCAAGACGGGCCGAACTGCGCGGCATGTTTGCCGCTCAAAGACAGTTATTGTGTGCCTTTTCCTTTTGTTTACGACGGGCTCCGCGATGTTCAGGCTCCGCGAGCCCGTGCCGTCAGCGTTCTTGCTGTGGCGGCTACGCCTGATGTACGACTGTAGCGCATGTTGTTGGGCCCGCAGGCCCGAGCCAGTGCATACACTTGTAGTCATCACAGTCTGTGTGTGTGTGGCGAGCAGACCGCGAAACGTGCAAAGTCTGGGGGGGATCCCGGCGGATGCCCTGACGCACGCCCAATGCTTGTCCCACGTGAGTGTGCCTGGCAAACTCCCACGGTCAAACGTGCTGTACGAGCCAAGCGCTTGTCCCACGTGGGTGTCCCTGGCAGCTCACGGTCAAGTGGGGGTTCGGTGGGGGTTCTGTGTGCTATGTCGCGGCTCTCCGAATTAAGGGTGGAGAGGGCCTCATAAGAGTAGCCTCGTTCGCTGCCCTCCCGAGTAGACAGCCTGAGGGCGTAGCTGGC